>VWZF01002538.1:291867-318983 GCA_013396755.1 Sclerurus mexicanus
TTTTTTTTTTTTTTTAGTAATTTACCGGGATCATCTTTCCAAGTAAATCAGGAGGATGGAACTGATTACAAGAACGTAAAAACCCTACTCCGAAGCAGCACCGGGGAAAGGAAAAAAAGAAGACACTAAAAAGCTCACTACAGCGGTTCTCAACAGTCCAGGTAAAAACGTGGCACCCTTTGAAGAGGGCTCGTAAAAACGGGAAGTGCTGAGAGCGTGCACACCCACACACACGCACACCCACGGACACGGACCTGGGGACACGCGTGTGCACACACACACGCACGCACACGCAAACAAAAATAAAAGGGAAAAAAACCAAAAAAACCAACGTTAAGTCAGTTTTGTTTCTGCTTCTGGTAAAGTGCTGAAGACAGAAAGGTTGGTCTGGGTGTGGTGCTATCAAACAGGAAACACATTGTCCATCTAGTCAAATGCCAACCCGCGACAAAGAGAAAAAAAAAAGGAAAAAGGAAAAAAAAACCCAACCAAACCAAACCACCCCGCGCGCCCCCCTCCCTCTCAGATTTACAGGGGGCCGTGCCGGGCTTCGTACTTGGCCAGGACGTTCTTGCACTTGCCCAGCTCTTTCCTCAGGTCGGCCACCTCCTGGCGCAGCGCCGAGTTCTCCTTCTCCAGGAAGGAGGCGCGGATGGCGATCTGGTTCTCCTTGAGCCGCCGCGCGTCCCGCGAGCGCTTCGCTGCCATGTTGTTCTTTCTGCGCCGCGCCCAGTACTTGTCATCCTGCTCATTGGACACACAGAGAGCCAAGGGAGCTATTAGATTTGGGGAAGAGGAGCTGCCCCCGGGACGTGCTCCCAGCCACCGGGACTTGGCTCCCATGCCAAGGACGGGACAGGAGCCACAGCCCTACGCTGCCCACCCCGGGAACACTGATGCCCTTGCATGTTTCTGTCAAAATGTTTCTGCTAACCCCCCTCATCCTCTTGACAGCAAATTCCTCCAAGGAAAACTGAAGCAATATTCCAGCGGTACGATTCCTCTCACATCTCTGCTGACCCAGTTAGCACCTCCACCTCTGCGTGCCCTGACTCACTCTCCGCAGTGGCTGGAGCAGCACTAACTACTCTGGCCCTGCTCAGCTCTGCCAGCAAACACCTGCTTCGCTCTGTTTCTTGGTATCCCCCATTTCATCCACTGTCCAGCTCTTTTTTTTTTCTGTTCAAGGCTCTCTACAGAGCCCCGAAGTGTTCTGTGTGCACCACCAAGTCACTGGGAGAGGATTCTTTGGCACAACAAGGATGTCTGCTCTGGTACCAGCCACAGAGATTAGTACAATAAGCTTTGAGCGTGGAAAAAAAAAAAAGCAAGCATTAGCCAGAAGTAGTTCCACTACCCCCTTAAGTTTCATAAGCTAACACATTCCCAAAGAGTTATCCCTGACGGATTGCCCCTAGGAGATCACCTTACTGCACTGGTGCATCACAGGCTCAGAGTAACCACTGAATTTCACCCGATTTCTCCACTCTTCCAATGAAGGGGCCTTCAGTGAGATGGCAGTTTTGATGTTGCTTTCAAACTGAATTAAGTTCTAGAAACCTGGAACAACTCAGTAAAAACAAAGTGGGCAGAATCTCTCAGGAAAAGCGAAATTCAGTCCCCTGCGGAGTAAGAGTGACACAGCCATTCAACCCTCAAACTTGCCTGGCCAAGCCATACAGTTCAAACTTCCCTGCCCAGAGTCATCCCTGCCTTTCAACATGCTCCCATTTCCCTGTGCAGCTCCTGAGCAAACACTCACCACTTGTGTGCCCTTCAGCCCAGGGCATTCCCAGCCTGATCCTGCTGCTCTGCACCCTCTGCTGCTGCTTCCATAAGGCAAAGCAGGAGGAAAACAGCTGCTGGCAGGAGGACTCTTGAACTGCTTTGTATCAGTCTGGCTCAACAAGGTGTGCAGCAATGCTCACTGGGAGCCAGTGCTATCTCTGAATTGCTCTTCACCTGTACTTAAGATGGGACCCCCAAAAATCCTCTTAAAAACTAGCATGCAGCAAAAAGCCATGACCCAAATCTTGTTTATAATTTCCCATCTCATTCCACTCCATAAAAATCAGCTTTAAGCAATTTATTAGTGTGCCACCTAGACTTCATCCCTCTTTATTTTAACAAATTGCTATGGCAAATCCCTTAATCCAGGCCTGAAAGAGGTAAGGCTGGCATTTCCAAATCACATGCAACCCAGAGACGATTGACTGGTCTAATCTGCTTACCCTCCCCCAGGACGCAGCGGCTGCTCCACATGCCAGGGCAGAGGCAGCGCGTGGGTCAAGCGCTCTCAAACGAGTCAAGGGCAACCTGTGGGATTATCCCCAGGGAATGAGAGACCCTGAACTTGTAGCTCGCTCCCAGGTGGAAAATAAGTGCCCCACTGCTGCACCCTGGGCGCTGCTGGGTGCCACCTCCGGAAGCAACAGCAGCTTCACCCAAAGTTTGCTGCGATGAGTAAAGATAGCTGGGGAGACATCACTGGGTGAGAAACAGCACTGAGGAGCAAAGCCCAGCCTTTCCTGTACCAAACCCCTGCCTTTCCTGTACCAAACCCCTCTCCCTAGGCAGACCTCCAGACCCTGCGACCCAACTGGGCATCACAGTAGATTTCACCCAGGTGAGCAACAACAAGCTGCAGATCAATCTCTGTGAAGGAAAGCTGAGGATACTACGGATAAAGTGACAGCAACACACCCCCTGGACATTACTGGAGTTGTGATTTCCGTGCTTTTAACTTGCACCACAATATCCACAAGAATAAAAATAGCTTCCTTCCTTAATGCTATCAATCTGGTGCAAACACATGGCAGCCCAGTCTCTGTGCACATGCAGCCAGGGATTTCCACACTCCTGTGCATCTTGGGGGCAGCAGCAACAGTAAAGTGAAATTCTGCACTGACTGCCTCTGATAAACAAGATCTGGGAAAGCACATACTGGGGAAACAACCTTGCAAATAATAATTTTCACAGTGTTTGATAAGCTGAATCAGTTGATCGATTTTCCTGCTGTCATCATGTTCTTTGCTCTTTACATCTCAAAAGCACTGAGTGGCAAAGACAGGGTGCTCTTTCTTTTTAAATACTGTTGTATTATATTTTAAATATTGTATTAAAACACACCTCTCATGAGAATAATTCTGTTCTGTCTTCCTTCAGCTTGCCTAGATTCTTTCACCTCGGTTAGTGAACATATATTAGTGAAATACAGTATTAACTATAGTGTTCCTATTCATTACTAAACGCAGAGCTAAAGCAACTCCCAAACAAGACATAATACACTTCATTTTCTCATCATCAGGGTGCTCCATGGACCCTGTAAGAGATGGATTCTTCCTTGAAGAATTCACAGTCTACGCTGAATAGACAGGATAAAGAAAAAGGAAACATGATCAGGCTGTTTCATAAGTGGGAAATATGGGACAAAGCAAGCTCATCCAAGGTCACACAGGAAGTTTCTGGCATACAAAGGAAATGAATATTGAGCTTATGAATTTCAACTGTTGCATAACTAATAAGGGACATCCTCCTGTCAGTCTCATTCAGAACCGTTAACAGGTCTATCCTACAACACAGTCGTGCTCAGATTGGAAGATTTCCCTTACAAGGGAAAACAGATCCATGCCCCTCAGAGAGTGGCTCTGAGAGGCCCTGTAGGGACAACCTCATCACCAGTTCCAATTTACCTTCAGGTCATCTGGGATGAAGACTTTGCGAGCTTTCTTAATCATGGGCTGGGGCTTCAGTTCTTCTTCAGAGAACTTGCGCTTACGAGGATCAAACATCTCCTGGCCAGGAATACTGGAAAGAGCAAGATCTGCAGGGTCAGGCTCATAGCCAACAGGAACCTGGATAGTCTCAGGATCAATGGGACTTGGTGTGTTTCGGTTTGCTGGCAAGATCTGACCTGCAGAAATACAGGATAAATTCAGCTGTATTAGAAAAAGTATGTAAATAGTAACACTGAGCGTAGATTTTAGAAGATCTCTCCATTCTTTAAAAGCAGTGATTCTTTAAGCTTTCCCTGCAAATTTGCTATCTACTCTTGCTAAATAATAGATTGTCCATGCACAGATTTCTTCACAAACACCTTTGAGGATATGTTTAGGTGACAATCAATCAATGTACAGTACTTGCCATGGACGGCACGTCACCAAAGTGTACTCCAAGGAGACTGCTATCTGTTCTCCATGAAATCCTACCAGTGATATTCTAAAAGAGAGCGAAGGAACCCAGCAACATGAAAGGCTACAACTACTCCTTAAAAACGCTCTGCAAAAATGAAGGAACGCTTACTGATGCTGCATTTCTCTTTTATGATGTATAAAATCTAATAAAAAGGAACCTATCTCCCCAGAAATGAGTGCTATCCCTTCCATTTTTCCTTTTTTTTTTGATCTTGGATACAGCCTTGAAGATCCTACAGCACCAGTTCGAGCACCATTCCCACTAAAAATCCAATTTAAAATCTCAACCAAAGGTTCCAAAAATAGGATCCTGAAGTCATCTGCCTAAACATGGACTTTCCCTGGGGCCAGAAGTTTCAGAAGTTTTCACATGCCTCAGAAGTAGAAGCCTCACAGACTTCAGAGGGAGGACTTCTGATTGAAGCAGATATTCTTTTATAATTTTGGCTATTTGCTAATTCACTTTGACTTTAGCGATCTGACAGCTTTTATAACTACAAAAACATCCTGTGACTGTGTAATATTTCCTTATTTGCGCCCACATCTGCAATATTTAGGGTGTAAAATGGTAAACATTAAATGTCACTTCTAATTCCAAACCAAGGCCAGCGTTAACAATGTAAGTTTTATTTTAATCTAGAAGATTGTGGCAACAATATTGGAATCACACGGAAAGGGCACCAGGGAATTGTGTTGTGCAAACCAGGGCTTGCTAAAGGAGAGCTTGTCTTTTGTAACTCCTATTTTAAAGCTGATAAAATCAGCTTTCAGGAAAGGCTGGTGAGGGCTGGGGAGAAGAGAAAAGGAGGATCAAAGTTATTAAAATATGTATCTATGGTTATGGCAGAGGGAGTGAGAGGAAAGGACACTCCTGCATCCTATTTAAAGGATGAAACAGAGGAAAGGCTCCTTTAAACCCCTGCACCAAAGCAGCAATGTATTCTTTAGTGCACACTAATACACAGACATGTGCACAAACAAATCGGGCAAATTCTGTAATCCAGATAAAAATAAGCAAGACACCACCAGCTCTGAATGCTTTTATATTTCTGGTGAGCATGGAGGGTGTTTCTAAAAGTCAAGTGCATTGTGAAATCAGCCCCAGCTTTCTAACTGCCCCACGCAAAAAAGCCTGTATTTAAATATTGCTGAAGTTCTCGATACCTGGCATCAGTTTGCATATTATCATTTATCTGAAATGTGCTACATTACACAACTACACGAGCTCTGTAATCATTGGCCTCAAGAAATTTTACAGTATCACTCAGAAAAAGGGCAAAACCGCTCCTTTTCAACGTGGGAAACTGAGGTATCTCAGCAACGCAACAGCAAAATAAAGAGTGATGCCTCTCCACGGTGACGTGGGAGAAGAACAGAAGGCAAACAAGATCCTGCCTTGCTCCCCGCGCGCACACATTTCGCCTCCCCTGGTCTAAGAAGCTCTCACAACCACAGAGCAAACACAGCCCTTCAGCAAACACGAGATGTCCCAGTGTGAAGCTCGCTCAAGGTCAACGCTGCTCACTAAGGCACACGAACAAACCATGCCCTCACCTGAACACCATCCCCAAGGAGCCCAAAGAGCAGCGCCCTGCAAGGTACCCCTACCCTCACACGGCACACACGCCTGTGCCCGTCTGCGTGGGCCAACCCTCTGTTCCCTCAATGACCGGGAACTCCACCGAGGACAGTGCGAGCGAGCCCCAAGCAGAAAAACCCGCACTGCCTCACGCAGCCTTCTACGTTGAGCAACTCCCGGCACTTGAGATCTTTTTGTTTATTCAACCGGGTTTTGCCAGTGATGCAAGCCAGGAACCTGCCTTCGTTAGTTTACTGGCCAATGGCCACGACATCTCCGTGCTGCTGGAACTCTCCACAACCCGAGACGGCGGCGTGGGCTGTGCTGGCCTTGGCACCGCTGGCACTGCGGGAGAGAAGAAGTGGCCTCGCCTCCCATCGCCCCCCGGGCTCCTCGCCCCGGCCCTGCGTCCTTCTGCCAAATTTGTTCGGGGTGTTATTTTTAAGCACTGAAATTCCTCGCAATCAGAGGCAGGTCAAATAAGCACAGCAATCTGAGCGTCATGTGCCCGGCAGCCGACTAATCCTCGCATCAGCAAACTTCCCAGCTGTCACAACATCCCGAGAAAAGGGCTGCTCGGAGGCTGTGATGCACAAGGAATCAGCCAAGGAGGAAGCCCACTCTGCCAGCTGCCAGGGCCAGGCAAGGTAAGGCACCTCACTGCCCAGCACCGGGAGCCAGCTGCCTTTGCCAGGCTCTGCATTATTTAAACGCTCTGCGCTCACAACAGCGGCCAAATGTTCACAACAGTGAAGTGGCTGGACTGTTTAATGTGCTTAAGCTTTGTTCTCAATGGGGGCTGGTGACTGCCAAGTGTTTTGGAAAGAACTTAGCCCCTCTATTTAAGTTGCTGAAATGAGAGCTCTTGAGCATTAAGCTCTTTTGGAAATCCAGCTGCAGAACTCCACGGCCGTGGTGGTGGATGCAAGCCGGGAACAATTGTTAATGGAAACTTCCCCTCATACCACCCTAGTGATGTGTCTCGACCATGGCCTGGAGAGACCACAACTATGTCAACACTGGCCTTTTGTCGGGAGCCTTTCCCACTTGTAGAGCTCCACTCAACAGCATGGAGTACGCCAGGACAGACACAGCTCCAGGTGTCTCCTGGCAAAGGGGTCAGCAGATTTTGACAACCCCAGCAGTTACAGCTGCCCCAGCATCTTGCCTTTGCTAATGCTCTTGGTGTTGCTCTGGCACACATGAGCAATAGCACAAAATTTTCCAGAAAAAAGGACTTGAAAGAAAGCTGGCTGTTCTAACCCTTTCAGTCCCTCTCCTCCTCCTCTGGGCAGAGACTGCCAGTGAGGAAGTTCAATGTAATGGCAATATTTTCAGTGTGGCTCCTTGTTCAAAGAGAAATGGACCGAAGCCATTCACTTGTGTCATCTAGGTCACCAAATGGCTGGCAAAAAAAAAAAAAGGCAGTTCTAAACTGCTTGCAATAATTAAAATTCATAATTCAAAAGTATAGTAGCATTTTTATATACCTACAAAACCCACAAATGCTGATCTGGTATCGTGGGGAGTTCAATCACCATATCCTGACTCTTAATTTCCTCTTTTTGAAACATCCCACCTACCAGCTGTGCCCAGGAGAGCACAAGAGACGGAAATAACCTCTTCAGCTGCACCACTGCTTGACAGATTTCTCATCTGTATTGCAAGAGATCCCTGGTAAATTATGTGGAACTCAATTTTGAATCATTCAACTCCCAAAGAAATGTGTCTGATGCTCACAAAATCTCCCTTCTCGCAGCCCTTCCACGCTCCACATCAGCTCAACAGCTGGCTGGAGAACAGCTCCGAGAGAAAGAAAAGGGAGTGAAAATGTCCTAATCAAAATATTTTTCCCTCTTTTTTTACACACACTGGAGGAAAATAAAAGAGGAGTTTCTTATTCAATTTATTAGCAGCCCGGAGATAAAACATGTGTTTGCTAATCGTTTTTCTTTCTATAAACTGAAGGCACTTGGTGTGTGTCAGCCAGGCTGTAGAGCACAGCAGTTAAACTGGTGGATAATTCTCACCCAGAGCTGCTCCAGAGGACGCCGCTGCTCTGCCGATGTGTTTTCCAAACCGTCCATCCCCCTGGCAGCTGGCCAGCTATTCGGGATAGTTCTCTCACTCCAAATCACAGCCTGTCCCAGACTAATCTGCCATCCAGTTCTGCATTAACTCCTGCGGCCTCTGGGAAAAGCCCTCTCACTGCAGAACACGCGGCACTGAGCAGGGATCGAGGCGGGCAAAAATCCCCAGAGGCAGCAAGGTAAAAGGAAGATTCTGGAGGTCAAGACTTATCTAAGGACAGCATCTCACCAGGTTATCATTCCTCACTATTAAAAGCAACCTTTTATCTTCCTATCTAATTCCCCTGCTATTAGGATTTTAGTGTCTTCCAGAAACCAAACCATTGAGGTGGCTGAGCCACCTGTCATGATCCTCCAGCCCTCGCCTGGAAGGACAAACCCAACTGCTCTCTACCTGGGGGTGAAGAAGACGCTTCACCTCTGGCTGTGTTTATGTAAGCAGTTATTAGAGGAGCTTTATTTTCTTCTCAAGCAACAGGAGATCAGTGTATTTTGACCAGGGCTCCAACCCAGCACAGACATTCCTCTATTTCTTATCTTAAACAAACTTGATTCTGCCAAACATGGGGTGACTGCAAACACTTCCTGCGGAAAGAAGGATCTTAATCCAATGCAACCACAACACAATTCGCTGCTTTTAACACACACTAAGAGACTGGCACATGAAAGTGTTTTTAAAATGTGTACTTTTTAAAGATATCAGCATTGTTTACAAACCTTGTGCATTTAATTACTAAAAGAATTGTCATTTCCCCTCTCAGCATTGTGTGCCCCCCGCTCTGGGCCTCTACAGTATTATTCCAGGCAGGACTGGTAGTCTTATTAAGACGGTCTGACACTTCCCATTAGAGGATGCTGCCTTCAGTTCCTTCAGCCTTTGCCAGATTTCAACCATTCTGTTTGGATTTCTTGTTTCCAATTATGTTTCTGCCAAAAGGGTTCTACAGTTTCCCGAAAAAGGTTCCGCAAAAATACTTTGTTTTGAACCTGTTGGAAGCTTCTGGCAAACTTTTCACTGAACTGTGCTAAGTGGCCTCTGCACTGGAAGAGAGGGCAGCTCCTGGATGAATGTTATTTCAGAGTCACAGAACAGTTTAGATTGGAAAAGACCTCTAAGATCATCGAGTCCCAACCATTAACCCAGCACTGCCAACTCCACCACTAAACCGTGTCTTAAGTGACACATCTGCACATTTTTCAAATACCTCCCAGAGCTGGTAACAAAACCATTTCCCTGGGCAGCCTGTTCCAGCTGTGGCCATGCTCAGGCTGGGGGAGAAGGGGGTAATTTCAGTAAGTGGTTAGGACTCAAAGCTGAGAACAGGGCAAAGAGGTGAGCAAGGCAAGGATGAAGAAGACTGGTAGTCAGGGAGGAAAGGCAGAGAGCCTGGGAGAGGAAGGCTGGGATGAAGGTGTTCAGCAGAATAGCATCATCAAAGGGAGCAGAGCAGGAGAGTGCCTGTGCTGATGCCACAAACACAGCTCCACTTTCCTGAGTCCCACAGATCCTGTTCAACAAACACTGAGGTGCACTGGCAAAGCTCCCTGCCCTCCTTCAGCTCCTTACAGCGAGGGTCAGTTGTCATCCTCTACTCAGTCTGAGCAGGACACTGTGGGGTGGCTGCCAGCTCCATTCCTACCCATTTCCAAAATGCCTGTTCTAAGAGTGGCATGTGAGAAAGACTTTTCAATTTGTTTTTAAAATGAAGTGCAAAAGCTGTCTAAGACGCAGTCATGGTTGCAACAATTTTTAAAGTTTCAATCACATATTGTCTTTCCCAGATTCTTTCCTCCTTAAGGAGACACTTGTTTCACCCATTTTGATTTACCCAAATGAACCCATATACTATTTGCCACAAATTAATCCCAGCTCCTGTAGAGACACAATTAGCAACTTTTCAGGAGTTGTCTCCAGCGCTGACAACTATTGCAACTAGTGCTCCACAGAAACTATTTTCTATTCCATGAAAGTAGGGGCAGCGCTTCTCTTTGCAGGTGAAGGACAAAAGTACAGACACTAAAACAAAGATCCAACCTCTCAGGTTAGCAGGTGTTATAGGCATTGGCTGCATTTCCAATCAGCTCTCACTGACTTCTGCTGCAGGTGTGGGACACAGGTGAGAGCCACCCAAGGTGTCACACTGGGCTCCTCACAGAGAAGGAAGCAAACACGCTGTGACACACTCACAGAATCAAATGACTTGATCAGAATTCTGCTGAAACTTACACAAAGTACAGTCTCTCCAGACAAAACCCTTCTGTCCTTCCTGCCAGATTTTCCCTTCTGCTCCTGCCATTCCCTTCATCCTTGCACATCTGCAGTAAATGAGGTCAAGATCTAAGATCCTACAGACACCCACTTCCTTCCTGATACAGCCCTGATTCAACCCAGAGCTGCTCCGACCTCTGCATGCAGAATGGGAAAAGGGAAAAGAGAGGATATAATGGAATTAAAGCTGCATCTCCGAGCAGACAAGGGAGGGGGTTTGCTGCCTGAAGCTGCACACGTGGCCTTCAGTCAAGGGCAGACCTTTGAGGGCTTGACTTGCAACTCCTGCATGTGGTTAACATGGTGTGCATGTAATATGCTCTGCCTGCTGGGCCAGTAAGGTTCTGCCCTTCAAAAACAATTAACAAATATGAGGCACTGGCAGGTAAAATTTTCCACTATGTCCCCTGGACTGAAGACTCTGCTCTTCTCTAAGACCCACACTCTGAAAGCCCTACCTCAACCAGCCTTCTCGCTGCACTTACTGAGCTCAACAAGGACCTATTTCTAAAAACAACCAGGAAATCAAACTTTTATTCCCTCCCAAACTACCCCTGCAGGACACCTGACAGTACTTGTTCCTGTTCTGAACATCCCCCTTCCAGAAGTGCTACACACAGAAACAGAGGGTTTGATTGCACAGGGATTTTAAAATTCTTCTAAAATGTAAATCCACAGCATTCCTAAAAGCCTTTCTGATTTTTTTCTAGGATGCTGCTTTTCCTTACCAAGATCAGCCAAGATTGCATTCAGTGGGGACGGGGCCTGAAGAGAAGCTGCAGGGCAGAGCATTCACACCATATTTAATTTTGATTTACACTTGGCTTAGAAGCATGTCTCACTTCAAGATACTGATATTGTCTGGGGCATTGGAGCTTCATGACATCCTTTGGCATATTTTCATTAACTGGCAACTCACATATAATAAGGTTCCTCAAAAGTGCAATAATTTTTTCTTTTCTTAAAGGGAAGGTTCCAGAGAAGCATCAGAATTGTCACTCTGCTCTGAAGGAGACAAAAAGATGCATTGTTCTTTCCTTGGACAATTACATATCCAGCTTTAACAAACTAATCACCAGCAGATTTTAGATAGGGCCACTGCTTCAGGTAACACCCCGATATGGCACAGAATCATGGAATAACTTAGGCTGGAAAAGCCCTCCAAGACGATCGAGACCAACCTGTGCTCAATCCCCACCTTGTCACCCAGCCCAGTCATGTCCAGTCATTCCACCTCCAGGGATTGAGACTCCACCCTTCCAATGTCTGACCACCCTTTAGTGAAGAAATTCTTCCTGATGGCCAACCTGAACCTCCCCTGGCACAGCTTGAGGCTGTTTTCTCTTGTGCTATCACTAGTTGCCTGGAGACCCTCACCTTGTTACAGCCTCCCCATCCACAAATACGCCCTCACGTGGAACAGTGCTCCAAACAAAGACAACCCTTGTCCTCGAGATGGGTTCATGCCACTGCCAATGAGCTCTCCCAGTGAGTTCCTCTCACATATTCTGTTTATTTGTCTACCCAACGCAGCACGCTCTCAGCCAGTAAACAGGTCTTGCAAAAAGCCATCCTGTAATCCTGACTGCATATGCCACCCGTGACTCATGGATCTATTACCCAGTTCTGGTACCCAAGCCCTTCTTGCTTGGGTGTGTTATCAAAACACAGCCAAGTGAGATTTCAAATGGCATGGAAAAGCCACGTGAAAGAGGCACATTTCCCCTACCTCCCAATCAGTAGCTAATGGCAAGCCTGAGAGACAGACAACAGATGCTATCAGCAGCACTCGGAATATATCCCTCAAGAAAAAGAGGTCACTGGGCAGAGTTACAGCAACTGGAAAATCTCAGCTTCTCTTCTGACCTGCTCTGTGCACACAAATCTCAACTATTTGTTGCAGCCACTTTTCATTTTTACTATTTTACTTTTTTTTTTCCATTTTACGTTTCGCTAAAGGAAAGTACACTCTTTATGTGACAATTCATAGAGGGGGATTTGTATAAAATAATCACATTTTACGAATTAGCGATGCCAGAATGGGAACACGCTGTTCCCATAACCTTCTAACGAAGACTGAGTACATTTTATTTTCTCTCTGCCTTAAATTAGGATCCTCTAACATGTTTTGGAAAAAAAATAAATCCCAAACAAGCAGCAAAACATGAAAAATTCTATTTGGTTTGTTACAGCCCAATAGCTGCAGAGGTCTAATTTGCCTTTATATAGTAGTTTTATTCCCAAGGAGCACACAGAAAGAAAGCACAGGAGCTTGTGGTTGTAGCTTTTTCTCTTTTGATATGTTTATCCTCATTTATAAAGTGTACAGATGCATCAGGCCTGGGTAGTCTGAAAAAGGGGTCAGAGGAGGAGGGGAACACGTCACCGTGGCTTAGGGAAAATTCCAGGAGAGCGGGCTGTGGAACACGGATTTTACCTGTGTGTCTGTACTTTACAGCTGCTGCACAATACCGGTTTTGGTGGCACATCAGATACAGACAAGAACTGGGAATTTCACTTAATTAAAAAAAATTACAACACTGGACACTGGGCAAGACACTGATAAATTCACTTCTAAACGTGAGAGAGTCAAGTACCTGGAAATGGCACGAAACTGCCCTGCTGAGGAGCCTCAAAACCCAAACTAATGTCTGCATAGATCGCTGCACCTCGGTTTGACCAGAAAAACCAACACATACCAAGCTCTTTATCTTTTAAAAGCATAGGCAGTGAAAAAGGTTGGTGATGGAATATTTCTTGAAGAAATCCTGGAATCTTAATGCTTATTTTCCTTCTTGTGACCTGCTCTGTAAACTGCCCATAGCCCCAGATTGAGTTTCTGATGACACCACTTATGTATGTTCTGAATGCAACAGGCATGCTGAACCTGTGGAGACTGTGAACTATGTCAAACATGAAATTAAAATGCCCCAAGACATAAAAGTTGAACTTCCTTCCATTATTGAGCAGCACATTTATTGTGATGCCTCCAAGAGGCATCTCAGCAAAGGGGATCAGAGAAACTCGACTGCCATTTGAGAACTGCCATGTCTTCTAAACTCTTTTTCCACAATTCACAAGCAATAGAGATTTTACTTCTGCTGTCACACACAGCGTGGCTCTCCACTGCCAATTAACGATAAAAACCATCAATATATCAAGTCAATATATTCAAAAGAAAAATACATTTCAGCATAACCTTGAGGCCAACGTGCACCAGCAAATCACTAATCAGTTCACTGCATATGGGAGCTGTTAAACCTGGGTGGTGTCTGCCTTTTATAAAGAGACAGAAACACAGAGGATCCTGTCCTCTGAAAATTATCATAAAGAAAAGTGTGAGCCAACAGCAGCCTTATTAAAGCACACCTTTAATTCAGTATTTCCTTCCAGTATCCATAGCTGCAAATTTCAAAATTAGCTGCCAACGCAGGCATACCCAATGACTTTCAAACAATATCCTGGCTCCAAGACATTTCTTTAAAGGAGACCCTTTGGACACAGTAAATTTCATGGGAACAAAGGTCCCTGCATGCTGTGCTGCACTTGGTGCTTCCCAGCACCCAGACAACCAGCTCAGCACCATCCTGACTGGAAACTATTGTGTTTTCCTGCTTTCATAGGCAACACATCACTGGTATGGAACACCACTATTTGGGGTTTATTTGGGAGAGGGGAAAGCGCCAATGCACTTATCCCTGAGACCTTTAGTCTCTACAACACTTAATAAATCGTATTAAAAATACCAGTGTTTTATTACAAGCTGATTCCCACGAAATTAAATTGACTGCCTGCCTTCCCTTCCACACTGGTGGCCATCCCATTCTCTGTAAAGGCCACCTGTGAGACAGGATTTTGTTGCCCAGGGATTTTGGGAGGGTTTGTTCTGTCCCTCTTACTCCCAGGTCACCTGCAGGCACTGCAGAACTCCCACTGTGTGTCCCTGCTCAGCACAGGATGGGGTGTGCAGGGGTTGGCCATGCGGAAAAAGGTGTATCTGTGCCCAAATGGAAGGAGAAACACTGGAGAGCTGGAAAGCACTGCAAGCTGAGGGCAGCAACAATTCATAGGCTTGGAAAATTATGTGGGCTTTACCTTTTACACTCCTGTTAACTCTGATTTTCATGAAGTAGGTGGTGTTGCTACAGCAACTGTCGTATCACATCATTTCTGCTGTCTCTGTCACAGGGATCATCTTATTTTATCTTAAACTCAGATATGCAGCTTTTCTTTATCTATTCTAAAGCCCTCTGAATTTTGCATATAAAAAATTATACAAAATAGAGCTGTGTCATATAAATGATTTTTTTTTTAATGTAGCAGAAGGAATAAAGAAAATGGCACTGACAGATTTATGGTGCTCCAGATTTTGAGGAATAAATTAAGGGCTGGTCTCACAATAAAGATGTTTTCTGCCACCTTTAATGTGTTCTTCCTGCAGAAGCTAACCCTGTGTTCCTGTGCACTTCAGCAGAAGTAAGTCATCTATTCACAGGTGAAAACATCTTGCTTCCTCATGCCCAGGCTATTTATGCACCCACATTCCATGTAACTCACACCCAGCTTAGATGCTGCTGCCCATCCATCACACACCACCTCACCTGCTTAACCTGCGGCCTGGAAGAAGCACCTACTGAAGCAGAAGTCTCAACCCATCCTTACCTGTTTCAGAGGGTTTGCCCAAGCTTAGGGACAAGGTGATCACCCAGCTTTGCAGCTCCCTTGCTCAGTAACCCAGGAATTTGGCTCTACCTCTTTTGCATCCATTTTGCTGCCTGGATAAGGTCTTTGAGGAGCCAATGCACCAGCAAAAACTCAATAAAATCCTGATGATGGAAAGGGTCTATTCAATTTTTGTTATTAGCATGCATTCCAATACATGCACTCATGGATCTTCCTTTAAAAAACATAAAGAGCAATGTGGAACAGTAGTAAATACTCAGTTACAGCCTCAGGCTACTCAGGAAACGAAAGAAAAGCCCTCCCTACAGTCAAAGGTTATTACCCAGACCACTCGGCCGCCAGCACAGCTCAGACCACCAGATCCAGCTCTGCCACAGCCTGAGCTGGTGACTACTTATATCTGCTTATTCCTAAGCACTTCCAGCCACTTTCAAAACAATCAGTGCAGTCACCAAATCACACTTTACTTCTACAAACAGGTCCTGGGCAGATGGAAATTGGTCAGCGTGGATCCAACCTGTGAGCAAGACCTGTATCTCGTGCACCTGGTTAACAGCCACGTACAGAATTAAGTTATCAAATGGCCTTTCAGTGCCTTCAATCACTTTGCAAACTTCATTTCGGTGCCCCAGTAGTTGACAGTTACTCTTTAGCTCAATTTCCTAGAGAAATGAGTTTTGTAAAATGATGCTGTTCATGTGTCTGTCCAGCCCCCTCCCAAAAACTTCAGAAATCGCTGGCCAATTTCAGACAAATTTGGCACAGAGGTATCAACACATGCTAATAACAAGCTCTGTGAAAACCAAGAAATGAAAGAAGCTCATCACACACCAGAGAACGCACAAAGATTGTGCTGCTCACAGAACTTTTTCTTGCCAGGCAGTAGGAAGGAAAAAAGAAAAGTGTTACCAAGTTACTATTTGTTAATGGCACTCAGAAAAGCCATTTAGCCCTCCTGCTCTCTACTGGAATTGAGAATATCTTTTCAGTTTATCCTACCCACTCACTTACTATTTTCAGTAGTCATGAGCAAAATTATTTGTTTCACAACTGCACTGTCACTTGACAATCCCTCTGAATTCCACGCAGACACATCTGGTGTTGATAGCCATTAAATAATAATGCACATGTCCTGTCTTAAAAATCAATGTAGAAGACAGTCAGATGTGGACAACCCAGCTGTCTGGTATCACCCGAGCATTTATTTATTCTCATAATATGTACTGGAAACCAGAACTCTACTAGAAAGAGCTTTTTTTTATATTGTCCACAGCACTTATTATGCAAGCAATTTAAGTCTTCACAGCAGGAGTGTTTGGGAATCAACAAATTTGCTCTGGCAGCAATGAAACATTCATTATTGGGTTTGGAGTGGGGAGGGGTTTGGTTGGACAGGGGGAACTTTTTAAAGATTTTGTGAAATTGTGAGACATAAAGCGGCTTGAGGGACGTTGGGTAGGACTCAGCTGAGAGTCAGAATGCTCGAGATTTATGCTGGAAAGTGCATGTCTCTCTGCCCACTTGAGGGACGCAAACCCTGATGTGTGTGTTCCTGTGCAAGACCAGAGGTCCCCTCTAACCCTTTTCCTTCTTACTCTCACTGCTGCTATTCCCAGGTTATGAACATCCACAATTACACCAGCCTGGGGAAGGACAGGTTAAACTTAGCCGAGGAAAAAAACAAGCAAGAGAAACACCTTTCCTCTTTCTGCTTAACTGGATAATTGGTGAGCAGGAACCTGCTTGATGACTTTCAGCAGCTCCCAGAGATCAGGCAGGGCTGTTTCTGAGAGCTGTCGATGAACAAACACCTTTAAGCTGAAGAACAGGGTGCCCCTTGCTAAGGTTGTTTTTTTGACAGCTGAAATAAGTAAGACTCAAATGAATTAATTAACAGGTTCTGTTCTAACAATTTAAGGGGCCAGGAACATTCTAGTCCTGCTCTGTGCAATCCTCTGGGCTTATTACTTGATGCCATTCATCTTTTACGCAAAGATTTTACTCAAATATTTAGTGATTTTGAGTCCAGCTGGCCAAAAAAAAGTACTCAAGGGTTGATTTTCACATAAGGATTATCTTGGCCTACCTATATCAGATGTGTGTGCAGCCGTGAGAGTTAAAACAAACAAACAAACCAACCAACCCATAACCAAACAAAACCAAACCCTGGGAAAATCTTGCTGTAATTTCAAACCAGTCACAGATGCAGAAAGCAGACCCTACAGCAATCAGTGCACTGCCCATATTACCATCTTCGTTTCTATTTATTCACATTAATGTTCCAATTAACTAAACAACTGATAAACAGGCATTTAGACATGCTGAAGTTTAACACCAAAACCCAAGCTCTCCCTTCCTGAAGCTCTGGCTTTCTCCCAGGCCAGTCCTTGTCTCCCTGAGGATGCAGGAAAGGCTAAGAGAAAGTAGACCTATATTTATATCCTAAACAACAACATACAGATTTGGGGGGAAATATTTCAGCTTTGCCAGTATTGATCTGCTCAGAGACAGCTCAGATTGCCTGATAAAGTCATCTTACAGGCAGATTTTTCGGCTCAACAAACCAACCAACCCCCTCACCATATTTCAAGAGAGATGCCCCTCCATCAAGTAACAGCTCCTCAAACAGTCCTGCTTGCCATCATATTTTGTCCCCCCTCCCCAAGCATTATGTCTTTTTCTGCTACTCTTTCCTACATGGGTGCCCTCGGAGATGGGGTTTCAAACCCAGAGCCAACTTTCCAAAACACACTGTATTTTGAAAAAGCACGGGGTATTTTTTGTTTCACAGAGAAATAAATCAGTTTGCTTCATAAAGCCTTTATACCCCCAAACCCTCCCATGCAGCTAAAAATCAAATCCAGCTTTATTTTCCTGCATGAGTCAGGCTGCATGCAAACAGCTTCTGAGGAAAGCAACTTGGGGTGGAGGACAGAGCTGAAGTAAGAAATCCAGCGAGGGATACTTGTTCTCCTAACAGCACACTCCTATTTTCCCAGGACACTTGCTAATATTTTCATTTTAAAACTAGAGGAAAGCCACCCCCTTCCCCCTAAAAGAAGTTTTAAATATTATAAAGACACACAAGGACACACTTTATTATTTTAACAATTATTGCTATTTTCAGAGCTTCAGCACAGCTACTTCCTTCCATAATTGGCCTTCAATCAAACCCTAGTGAAGCTTTTGATCTTGGAAAGAGTAACAACACAGCTCTGTTATCAGCACAGAAGGGGCAAAGAGTAGGACATCCAGCATCTTTCAATAGAAGAAAGTTAATTGCTTTGACTTATATTTATCAAAGGTCATGGCTACAAGTTCTGAGTGCACATACCTAACGGTGCACACCGAGAAATCTTGTATAGACTGGCCCAAGTAAATGTTGGGATTATACTATCTGCGTGCATTAAAACAAACAACAAAACCAAATCACAAAAAAAAGAGAAGAAAAAAGCAGCAAAACAATGCTAGATTACTATCCAAATATACCCCAGTGGATGTCCTGCCAAATAGCAAATATGTGGCTGTAAGCTCCAAACTGAAATAAAAGCTTGGCCAGCAGCCCAGAGCTCCACTGTATTTTGCTCAGCCAGCCATAATCTGGCAGAACAGAGTGAACACATTTGCAGCCACGTGATGGAGAAGCCCGTCGGGCCAAGCTGATTTCCTTGTGTTGGTTAAATGTGATCTTCAGACTGTACACATCAGCGGCTCGGGGAAAACGTGAGAAAGTGGGAAACAACCAGCCATGGGCTATAAACTGAAGGGCAGCAAAAAGCTACTTAAGGATTTGCTTCAAGCTTAGGGTTTCCAGGGCTCTGTTTTATGTGAGGTGTTACCTGGGCTCATTCCACTGGGGCGCTGAGCTGGATCTCCAGTGGAGTTACAAACCATCAGCTCCTTCAAGATGCAGATCCTGAGAGAACCTGATCTGGAAAAGGCACTGTACAGGAGGGAGAGCTACCCATCACTGGTTCAAAAATGCAAAATGCTGAGTGGCTCTGAATTTCATCCTGAGGACACTCAGGTGTGGCCCCGGGTGGTCCAGGACACCCCCCAGCATTCCCAGTGTGCAGACACCAGCTGAACTGCCACCCAGTAGCACTACTGAACACAGGGAAACATTCATGAAGCGAGACAGAACTTGGCCAAAGGATTCAGTCTGAAAAGCAGGCAGAGTCTAATGGGCTAAAAGCTGCCCCAGCGATCAGGTATTATATTTCGATGGTAGTGATAATAATATTTTTAAATAACTGACTTAGGAATGGACAGCGAGCATCCCTGGCCAGAGTCAGAGCTGCACATGTCCTGTGAGAGCATGTTACATGTGGGTGCAGAAACAAAAGCCTCCAAACACAAGACCTCAGAAGTATATCCCTGCCACAGATAAGAGCAACTCAGCTAAAACAGTCACCAGAGCACCTAAGAAAAGTGAGATTTGTTTACTTTCTAACAGAAATAAATTGAGAAACTAGACACATGCAGCACCTGGTGAAATCAGAGACGCACATGAGTTGACAACTACACCTCCGGTTCTTTCCTTCTGTCTGGCTAATGACTCCTTTTCACGTGTTCAGAACAGCTTCCAGACAGAGACTACCGCAATTTTCAACAATGACATCAAGCATGTTGCACAGAGAAAATTGAGCAGATAGGAGACTCTGGAAAAGTGTTTCTTAAACCTGGTGATGAGTCCAGTCCAACTGAAAGATCAGCCTGTCCGAAGCAGCCACGTGACTATGGATGCATGAACATCAGGCCTTGGAGCCTGGACAACCCATGCCCTGATTTTTTAAGTGTCAAGGCACCAATAACTCAGGTGGTTTAAGCAGACACCCAAACCACAGCTGCCCAACATCAGTAACTAAAGGCTTGTGGTTTAACCTCCTCAGAAGGTAGATATGCAGGTTAACTTTAAATATGCTGCACTCTTTCCCAATTCTCTCATGTAAGTAGAGAGTGATGCAGGTGTTCACAAAACCTGGCTCCATTTTACTCAACTGGCATTGCTCTCAAAAAATGGTTCAATCACCAATGTGCTCCACTTCAGAAAAAGCTTCAGCTGGCGAGCAAGCCCTGTTGCCTTTTGCTTTTGTGAATTAGTGGAGTAAGGCACTGTAACAGCACATGGCTGAGGAGCATGACACGATCCAGATATGTGACTTATTAACCTGATCTCTTATTTATGGTCTTCTCCTCCAAGAGAAACAATCTTCACCAGGGGCAGGAGAATTAACTCCTCGTTTTTCAGCATACATCTATCAGTCCTTCGTGACTAACCCGCTTGGGTAGCCGAGGTTCCTGGAAAAGTTTGGAAATTGAGAGTGGGAATTAAACAACGGCACCCTAGGGTATTTCTCGTTTCACTGCCCAAAGTCTGCACACTCTTTGCTAATCAGAGGATCACCCAGCTCGACAGGGATGTGATTGTGGCCACCCTTCTTTAGCTGCCTGGTTGCATTACTCCACCCTCACCCTGCAATAGGCAAAGAGAATTGGGCTATTCCACGGGGCCAGCCCAGCATATCTAAGGGATACACCAAACTAAATTATCTCAGGATGAATGCAGCACCAGAAAAAAAGAAGAGAAACCCCAACAAACCACTGAGCAAATATATAACGCTGTGAAAATTTTACTTTGACATTGATACGCCGCCCTGGTGTACTTCAAAAAACAGCGAGCTCAGCAGCACTTGCAGTTATTTCAGATCTGTATCTGATTTTTCACTCTTCCAAAGTTAAGCTCAAGGCAATGTTTCAGACACAGTAACACACACTAAAAAATTGCAACATTTCCCAATAAACTTTATCCAACTTAATCCTGAGTGAGGAAGCAGGAAAACACTCGGGTGTCTTTTCATTCAGGGTTTTTTTTTTAAAGACGGTTTATATCACATATATGCCACTGCCAGACCAAACTGGCTTTTGGACCTCAGGCAAGTGTTCCCTTACCACAAATGGTATCTGGAAACAGAATGCAGGGACACGGAGAGGTTCCACTGATTTGTAAACGCCCTAACAAGCATGTGTTTGGGGGCGATGGAATGGGACACGGAGGGAGCAAGGGGGTCCACCCAGCAGTGCTGCATTATACCGGGTTGTGTCACTACAGTTTTATCCCGACACACCCATATTTTACAGCACACAATGTACTGTACAATTCACAAAGCCAAGAAACTCAACATATCTAATCTGGCAGAAAAACAAAGTCATATCAGGTTAATCCAATTCTTAAATTGCACAACTTCGAAAAGCCAATGGGAAAACAAATCTTCCCCTCGGTTGTGCTCCCCTGTCCCTCCTCCCAGCACATATACCCTGCACGACCTACTTTTCCTCTTTGATCCCTCACCATTTTTAGCCCACTCTTGCTCTCCCCTGTTCCTCCCTCCAGCCCAGACCCTGGTAGCAGAGTGGAAAGTTTCCCAGATTAGAGGCAGTGCTGTGCGGGATGAATGGGGAGATGGGCACACAAGGTCACCTGGACACCCGCCCGCATGTGACACTGCAATAGTTGTGATAAGCGCCCTCAAACCTGAAGTTATCTCACCACAAGGTACTTTCAACCAAGGCAGTAGAGCTGGGGTGATTCTGCTGCACAAGAAGAACAGGACAGTGCAAGGTCACGTAAAAGTTGAGATAGTTTTTAGGTAAAATAAGTGTACTCAGCTTTGGAGAGGATCAAGACCATTCAACTGCCCAGGATCAGGACCTCCCACATCTTGTTTACAAACCTTATAGCTGGTTTTCTAACTTTGCTTTTTAAATGAAACCTCAGAGTCTCATATAGTCACAAAACCAGGGAAGCTGAGGATTTCCAAGGAAGAATAATGGTGGGAAAAAGTTTGTGACCCCTCCCCTCGCCTCCAACACACACTAATCCAATTAATTTTGGTTTCTCGCAGATTCTTTTCTCAAAGTGAATTGACATCTCATGGTGTCTAAAAGGCTGTCAGCTTTTCTAGAAGCATTTCACATGGATCAGGCACTTTAAAGGTCTTATGTAAATTTTCTGATGTAGAAAATGCACATTTACATTACTCTTCCTGCTCAGCAACATATTCCCATCCTATATCCACTCCTGCATCCCCTCATCTATTTTCATGAAATTTTAGGACCGGAATCATTCTTTTAGAATCGCAACTTTCGTGCCACGTGTGGTTAAAATGAGCCAACACAGTCAAAAAACCAGCGAGCAGGAACAGGCAAGAGGCCACGCATACCCAGCACGACCGGATTTGGTTCGCTTTCCCATTAAAACGGGCAAAAGCAAACGCAAACACCCCGGCGCTCATCTCTCCCAGCAGGCGAGAGCTGCAGGAGTTGCACCGCCAGGAGGGCCGATGCCCCGCAGCTGCAGGGATTGCAGACGTCACCGACATCTATATTTCCACGATGCGGCACAAAGAGGGAACAGTGCTATGGCTGATTGCTGCGGGGGCCTTCCAGTTCAGCCAGTTTAACCCTCTCTGCTTTGACGAGGAACGGGGTTTGGGTTGGAGCGCTTAGTTCCTACTTACTAAGCATTAAGCTAAGCGCACAGCTGGTTTTTTAAGCAGACTTCTTGCCGGAGTAAGACTAATTTCCAAATGTTGCAATGGTTGAGTTTGTAAAAATGACTAAATTGATTTAAGTCATCTCCTCTGCTTCAGTGCAGCCCCCTCGCCTTGAGCCTGGGCTTTATGTCCTGCAGCCTCTCCTACAAGAAGGTTTAGTGCTCTTACTTTGGTAATCTCGCTGCCCTAAAAATATTGATTGCTCCAATAAACACACTTCTGCTGTATTCTCTGCTTTGAAGTTCACATTATTGTTCCTTCATTTTTTTTCAAAACGCAATTTACAGTTTCCTTCCTCTCCGCATTTAATTTGTGTTTGAGTGCTTTCAGCTGTACCAGGATTGCTAAGTTACCAGGTCACCTCAAATACACCGAAGTCCACATACACATTAAGTAAGTGGGGAGGCCTTGCAGGCGTTTCAAATAAAACTTAGAATCCAATAATTGCTATACAAAGTCATGGATCTTGCTATAGACAGAGAACCCTGCTCATTCATTTGTTTATTAAATTCAGGAAAACCAACCAGTTCTGTAATGAATTACTTAATCTTTGACCTATTGTCCACAGCCATGTTCCAGAACAAAGAATTTACAGCAAGCTGAGCTCCCTAAGGCTAATTGGAAAGGAACATTTTTTTTTCAAAACCATTCTCCATCCTCAACAAATCTTTGCCAGCTCTGTATTTCTGCCTCTCTACTTACACACCTATATATCTAAGGATGGCACTTTGTTACAGGTGAATTATTGCTCCAGTTCACTCCTGTTCTGCTAGTAGTAGATGCATGTTAATGCATCGATCTGTGGATTCCTGTCAAGTTTTGTTTCAGTAACAATCTAGATTTGTGTTCCAGTTAAAAAAGGTGCCTCAGTTTTCTAGAATCCTAACAAAATCTGGATTTACTTCCTCCTACCAACAGCCACACACCAACAGACAAGCAAAGAGCTTCAAGATGCTCAATGCCTGTTTTCATTAAACAAGAAATAATATGAACAAGAGAATAATACCAGTAAGATGAAGAGCTAAAGCTGTTTCTCTCCAAGTTGGGCAGAGGACCCTGAAGCAAGATCATGCCACATCAGAGGAGCTAAGCCATGCTGTTGGATGGTACACAAAAAAAATCTGGGCCAAATCTAGCCCTGGCAAGATTTAATTGAGAGACCAGGACAGAGAAGCAGAACTGTGCAACAAGACTGTCAGAACTGCGAGAGGTTGAACAATAAATAACCTGCACTTGTTTAGAACTTGATGGGTAACACCTCAGTCATACAAAGCTGAAGTGGTGTCAAAAGCCCCAGCAGAAAAGGAAGAAGTGTTGCGACACATGCTGCCTTACCTACCTCCGTGTTAGCTCTCCCCACAGGAGCTCTGAAGCTCTCAGGACCAAATTCAGCTTTGTGATAAACAGAGAGCTTCTTTAACAACATTTGTTCATTAAAAAAAATTTAAAAAATATTATAAAAGCTACAAAAATCTGTTTGTCATACATTCATTTTGACGCTTTTGTGCAGTTTACACCCATTTTCTATACCAAGTCATTATGCATAACTTAGTCCACTAAAAGGAATAGATTTGAGGTTTAAGCAAATGTTTTTTTCAGAGCTTGCATTATCTACTTAATGTAGAAGAGATCAACCCACAGTTTTTCTTGAATGTAACTCAGTGGAAATATTTTTTTCTGATTACCAGTCTTCTGTGAAATTCAGACAAAATATTGAAAATGTATTTGTTACGAAAGGAAGACTTAAAAAAAGAAAAAAGGAAACATGTTTATGTTTGTGTGATATAAATACTAAATAGTAGCACTGCCAGGCAGCCAAGCTCCTGATTTCATAATGCTCTGAAGCCCTCTTTGCTAATGGTAACTGTCCTTTCATCCTGTGAAAATTCCACTGGTGCACTGAGAGCTGTTACCCCCCATTAAAAAAAAAAGAAAAAAAAATCAGGAAAGGTGAATGACAAGAGACTGAATGGTGACATTTTGCTGCTCCACCTGGGAGCTGAGGAGAGCAGTCAACAAGCTGCCTGCCTGCTGAGCCACACAGAAATCAGTGAGACCACATGAGGAGTAAAGTACTTATTGCTCAGATTAATTGGCAGAATCTGGCCACTGCAGCTCCCACAATTGCCAATTTGCTGTCATATAAATATGTGGAGATTGAACAATTTAATGTGTTTCCAAGTAGCTTCATCTCATCAGATAATATCAAAGTCTTTGTATACATCTCCTGATGAGGTCTGCTTTTTTCACTGTAATGTATTGTTTTATGAAAGACTTCAGGGTGTACTTGCTTCTTAAATAAAATCAAATCACTGCACTGCGAATCATGCAATCACTCTCCACGGCACTTTCAGATGGGAAGCAAAGCTCTGAGAAAGACATTGTGCTTGTTCTAGGTAACTGCAACAAGTTTGACACTCAGACACCCTTAAGGGGACCAAAAAAAACCCCAAAACCACAACTGCCCTAGGTGTTCCCTGTGTGTGTCCTCTTCCTAACTCCAGATAGTCCTTACTCATCCAAGGAGCTCAACCTGTGTAGAATTCACTACTCCCAGAGACCTGGAGAGTCAGGCCAGGGATATTTGAAAGTATAGCATAACACCCAAGATTATTTCATGCTGTTTACTGTTTGAACTCTGAATTAACTTCAAGTTCCTTCACGCAGTCAAGCAATTATTTAACCAATAATCAACATTTAACAGTGAATATTAAAATTAGCTCCCTTGAAGGAGACACAGTGTTCTTGCTTCTAGCATTAACAAGCCTTGTGCGTTCAGCACTTTTTCCCCCCCGCCGTTATCATGTGACAGGCTATTTTTAATATTTGCCTGAATGTATTTTGCATCTCCCTTTGATCCAGAGAGCTTGCGAGGCTCGCCGGCCGACTGAACCTCCTTCGCCGTGGCGGTCCAGAGCGCCGCTTTTCCATCTCGGCGCGGTGTGGGCATGGGCTGGCGGTGATGGCAGGAGCTGAGCTGGCTGCACAGGGCAGGGACACGTGCCCGGAGCACATGGTCCTGCAGGCACACGGAGCCTCACGTGAGGCTCAGTGTGAAGAGCAGCTCCCGGTACCAGCCCCACGGGTGGCTTAGCCGGTCATTCCCACTGTCACGTGCGAGACCAAAGGTCAGGAAATTCCCAGCTCCTCTTGGTGCCCGCAGGTAGAGAGCCCTTGGCCTCTAAGAGAAGGGGGGCTCATGCAACACCTTCCTGCTTGTAAACAACGATTAAAGCTTAGGAGAGGATTCCACAGGGCAAGCCGGCCGCTGGGAATGCTGCCCTTCGCACTGCAAGGCTGTGCTGGAGGAGGAGGTCACGTTAAGAAACGCAGGGGAAGCGAGGCTGCAATAAAGGGAGTGTTGCACACACACCCTTTTTGGGCTGCCCCTGCACCAAGTCATCCCCAGGATGCAGCCAGCAGGCTGGATGGAGCAAGAGCAAACCTCTCCCAGTTGGCTGCTGTGCCTATCACGGAGCAGAGCTCCAAGGAAACGCCAAAACCCACCCAAGCCTGCCCGGTGTCAGTCACTGCAGCTCAGCGTCTGGGTGAAGCAAGAGGTAATGGATACTGCACTCTGCATGGAATATCTCGGCTGAATAAATAAACCACGACATTTAATAAAAATCTTTGTGCTCCTGTGGGGGGGGTGGGAGGTATAAGTACACTTCAAACGCAAACAGCTCTCAGGTTTTTGATTAACGTGCCCCTAAATATATTTTCTTTTTAAACTGAAAGTGAAGACTCACAGATATTGCACACAGTTATATTTCTGCAGCGGATTGCAAAGCTTGGTTTTCCTTTTTTTTCTTTCCTTAAATAATCTTTGGCGAGTAGTCGAAGGCACCCAGCCATCCAGGCAACACAGACCGAAACCCACCATCACAGAACACAAAGAAGGAGGGAGCTCTCTCAGAGCCTCCCACAGCCCCTTCTTCCTCGGGGAGCAAGGCAGAAACAACACCTGGTTATCCCTGTGCCAGCAGCATCCCCGTGACACAGCCCCACATCCAAGGCTTTGGAGGCAGAGAACTCGGATCTAAACCACAAAATCCCACCAGGCTTAGCTGATGCTTCTGAACTCTAATTCACACCTTACAAACCCTTTGCAGAACCTGCCCCCATCACCCCCCTCAGGGCTACACAGGCAAAGAGCCAGGTAAAAAGCAACAATGAACTAGTTACCTGCAAGATATGAACCTCCCTTTACATACAAGCAGCTAAAAATTACTCCAAAATTCCTTAAGGACTGCGCTGTTAAACGGAGATTTACATTCCACACAAGGTGTGCAACAGATGAGGAACCCCAAAAATGTGTTTGCAGTGACAGGTTATTTTAAAAGCTTCATACAATCTGAAAACCTGAGGAGACTACACATTTCAACCAACCTACCAACATCCAATACCAGGACAAAAAAGAAGTTTTAAATGCGTCTACGCATGACAACGACTGCTGGTCTGGAATGCATAAATAAATCAAAATACTACTTTTTATGAAGCAAATCAGTACTGTGGAAATACATGGTTCTAATCTTGCAACAGCCATTGCCCTATGTCCCTCCTCGCCCAAAGAAAACCAGTGTCTGCTATGGGTACATTCCCTGAACAGAAATGCACAGGAAGTAGATGCTTGCTTTATTTTTTGCAGATGATAGACTGGTGAGTCTTAACATTTTTCCATCGACCAGACAGTCTGAGCTGGAAATACAGAATTAATATATAAATAAATTCCTACAGATCCTTTTT
>VWZF01002538.1:328260-406928 GCA_013396755.1 Sclerurus mexicanus
CAATGGGGGGACAGGGATGTCCAGTGGGGGGACCCTCCGGGGTGGCACCGACTCCTCCAGTGCAGCAGCACCGCTGCCCCCCCGTGTCCCCTCCCGTGTCCCCTCCCGTGTCGCCACCGTGTCCCATGTCCTGCACCTGGTCCTGCCCTTGGATCTAAACCTGCTCGTGCCCCTTCGTTTAAAACTCAGTAAACTCTGTGTGTGTCCCAAGTTATTTTAAGCGCATTTTACAAAGGAAGGACTGCATGTTTTAGGTTAAAAAAAAGTATAAATCTTCAGCACAGTTCATAATATGTGTTTTCTCCAGTGTTTTGAAGGAGTTCCCGTTCTCCTGCCCATTACAGGCATAGCCTGTAGGGGAAATTGGGAATTCTGTTCTGAAATACCTCCTGGAAACATGACTGCAGTTTTCTTTCCCCATACAGAAAGCTGGAGTGAAAGTTTTCTTTAGGGATCCAGCTGACCAGTATCTTCCAGGGGATTTCCTTGTATTTAAAAACCAAAGTGGGTAAAAGTGGGGCTGGAAGACAATGGAAGACAATCCTGGCTCAGCAGAAATGTGGATACTGGTAGATGGAGAGAGACAACTGCCCCTGTGCTGGAAGACAGGTATCACACAGCCAGCTTGTAGTGTAGAGCTCTGTATGTATTTAAATACAGACTAATTTGAAGAGCTCAGGCTTTTCCCTTTCTGTCTCAGGGTTAAGCAGGAGCCAACACTGTGTGTGCAGTGTACTCTCAAACCTGAGCAAAGCCTGCTTTCGTCAGGGATGTGCATGGTCACAGCTGGACTGCCACTGTCACTTGATTCCCCTGTTAGGTTCTGTTAAATATGTTCTGTCTGGAGAAAAGAAGTGCAAGAGTAGGCGAGACAGAGAACAACGTACAATTTGGAGGGAATAAATAATGCAGAACAAGTGTTTGGGTCAAGGCACAGGACAAATTGGAAAAGAAAATGGTTTACAGTACCTTAAATACCCACATTTTATCCACCAAGTTTTATCCACTTCAGTCCTTTGGGAGCCAAAACGGTGGATGAAGGGATTGAGTGAGATGCACAAAAAAGAAACCCAGAGAGAATTTGAAGAGGCTCGGGATTCAGCCTTTTATTTCTAATTTGTCCAGGCCAGTGGAAGGTTCCCAGGTTGGCCTGGGATGGCAGTGCATTTCCAGCCGTGCTGTGTGACACACAACTCGAGGTCCGTGCGAAGCCACATGAGAACGCTCAGACACCCACACCCAAGCGGAGCTGAAAAGCAGCAGCTTTCGGAGGGAAGGTTGAGAGGCCCTGAGGAGCAACGCCTGCCCCCACCTCCCTCCCCTTCACAGGGGTTCTGGATGTAGCCCTCGCTTGGCTTTCCAAGTGAAAGCCGCTACCCACAGCGCTGAATTACCGAAAAATAGATGTTTATTGTCCCCACGGGGTGCAGCTGAGCGAGCTGCCGTGGCTCCTCACAAGAGGAAAAATGCCTTTTGAACGAACCATAAGCTGCCCCCGCCTTTTTTTTTATTATTAT
Organism: Sclerurus mexicanus; assembly: GCA_013396755.1. Taxonomy (NCBI): domain Eukaryota; kingdom Metazoa; phylum Chordata; class Aves; order Passeriformes; family Furnariidae; genus Sclerurus; species Sclerurus mexicanus. The sequence continues at coordinate 329,778 of VWZF01002538.1, forward strand.
TATTATTATTTTTTTTTTTTAAGTCTAATTGTATGTGGGAGAGACAGGTTTGGAACTGCTTTTGGGTGATGGCAGAGGAGCTTCTCTTAAGTAATCTGGTGTGGTTCCAAAAGGCATTCCAGTTCTCAGAAAAATAGGTATTACTAGTCATTGCTTATGTGCTGTGAGTTGAAAGATTAATAGTTTTCCCTGCCAAAGTTTACAGTCAGCCTTTACCATGACAGTAGATCAAATACGTGTACTTGCCTGGGCAGCTGACCTGGTTTGAACTCAGCAAGTGTGGCTCTCAGTGATGACTACAGTTTTGGAACAAATACTCTGCTATGCTTTTTAAAGCAACCTTCCCCTTGTAAAGCATTAACCAGGCTCTCAAGGCCATTCCAGGCACCTCGTGCCCTCGGTGCCTTGGCGAATTATTTAGAGCCAGTAGGTGTAAGCAGCCAGATGACAGCGCTGGATTGAGACGAGCGATAAGGGAGTAGCTGGCCTGTTTTGCAGCCAGACCTTTCCCTGAATAAGGACAACTCCCAGCTGGTGCCAATGGGAAAAACAACTTGATCCTTCCATTTATTCCTCTGCACTCCGCTCCTCTTCCTTTCTCGCTTTTGGCTTGCATGCTGCAGGAAGGCAGTTAGAAATAGCTGTTCTTACATGCTCAGGCTGTTTGATTTTGGAATTTGGCATTGGTTTTACTGGAGACAGAAGAGCACCCACGAGCACGGAATAAAGCAGCCCATCCCCAGGCAGAGCTGCAGCAGAAGGGAGGAGTGAGGCGCAGGAGCTGAGCATCCCCTCCTTAATCAGAGTTTCTATTGAAGTCAATGACCCAGATTTCTCTGACTTCAAATGGCTGCTTTCAGAGAGCTTGCCCGAGGCATGGTGCTGGGGAAGGTCAGGCAGAATTTAGCCTGAAGCATTCCGCATGCATGGGCTTATCAGCTCTCGATCTGTGCAGCCTGATACTGCAAACCCAGGTTCTCCAGCGAGCTCTGTGAAAGTCACTGAAGTGACTTGTGCCCTGGGCTTCACACTTGCAAGGCAATCCCTAAGCTTGGGATTTCTTTCTGTCCCGTGCTTCTGTGATCAGCTCTGTGACATCCACCTTGCTCCCAGGTTCCCCTCTTAAAAAAATAAATAAATAAATGCAGAAAGCACAAGCTAGTTTTTAACTCCATGAATTTACATTATTAAGAGCCCTGAAACGTGATAAACCTCCCTTATCTCTGACAAGAAAGCCCGACCTTCTGTGGAAGGCTGGGAAAATTTCTACAGACAGAAATCAGGCTTCTAAACATAAAGAAACATAAAGGCATTAAAGTCATGCTATGTCCCTTTGTGAAAGAATCATTGTAACAGCAGCAAGTAGTGCAGAAATGCACATTATTAACCATATGCAGTTTATCCTGCAGGTTTAGAATCATTAAACCTTGTTGATGAGACTGGGGTTTTTTCCCCCCCTCTTTTTTAATGTAGTCCCCCTCTCAGTTCCATGTAGGAGCTGAGCAGGTTTCTGTCACTGCTGCCAGCCCACGGTGCCCTTCGTGGGTACCCTGGATACCCCCCAGCCAGGGGGTTCTGGTAAATCACCCTCTCTCTTTATGGCCCATTTTATTCTGCTTGAATTTCTCATCAGAAATTTCAGTTGGGAACCAGTCGCTATCTCAGATCCGAATATGCACATGGCTATGTTAAATAGCAGCCTGCCAGGCTTCCCAGGTTTTTGGAAACCTACTTATGCAAATACCATAATGCAACATACAGACTGAATGCTGTTTTAAGAGGCAAATGCACCCTGGATTCTGTGTGTGCATCTCCCTACCTTATTCGATACAGAAAGTCTGATTAGATCTATAAAGATTACAGTTTAAAAGAGTTTGGAAAAATAGAGCATTAGTAACTTGGGATTTTTATTTTTTTTTAATGTACACTCCAGCACAGAGTCAGCTTTACTGGTAGAGAGCATCCCAAAGCTGGATTTCAGTGGCATGGCTCGGTGTTTATCAGAAGGAAAAGGGGCTCTTTTCCTGTAATCATGTGTTAGCTCTGTCTTACCCATGTCCAGGGCTGCCGTGTGCTGTGAGGTGGGATGGGGACTGTGTTGCTGGGGACAGTGACACACACCTGGAGCCCTCCTGCCTCTCCGCGCCGGAGCCGGGGGCTCTGCACAATCCCTGCTGGCTCCTCTGGAAGGCTGGGCTGGTTGCTCACGCCTCCTGCCAGGACAGGTGTGCACAGAAACAAGGAACACTCGAAGACACACACACTGTTTGCCACCTCAAACATTGCTCAGCTTTGTAAAGCCGTTTTTCTGCCTTAAAGTGAAATGTTGAAGTTAATTGAGATGAATACAATGATACCTGGCAGCTGTATCATACCAACCCCTCCACACACACAGGCACAAGGAAGCAGAGCAGCCCTGCTATTGTTTGTTGCTTTATTCTGCCTTTGACTTCTCTTTTTTTTTATGCCATGTTTTCTTTTAAAATTATCTGCTCTGATCTGCAGCAATGTGGGTGCATAACTGACTGTATTTGGACTAAAGATATTCTTGTCCCTATGTTTTCCTGGTCAGGCATTTAAACTACAAGCTGTAGTGAAAGCATCAGGCAGAAAGTTACACTGAAAACATCACACAGAACTAGTGTAATATTAAGACAGCTTTGTATTATTTTTATTCACATTAATTTTGAAAGCCTTAAAAAAAGCCCCTCTATTTAATTGTCTTTCAGAGTGTGTTGTTTTCAAAGGCTTATTTTCATAGCCAGATTCATGGGTTTATTTTTCTTTTTAATTTTATTTATTTAGTATTTTTTAATTATTTGTTTGTTTTAAACTGCCAAAGGGCATAAACGTACTCTCAGTTTTCTGTAGCCACCTGGCAGCATGTATGCAGAGAAATAAAGATGTTCTCCTCCTGTATTTTCCCTTAAATGGCTTTGACCTGGAGAATACATTATGTTGATTGGCATGAGAAAGAAGGCTGTGATCTTATTTTTACTGTTTGTTATAGCGGCTTCAAACTTATCAAAGGAAGAAATAGAGGCTTTTTAGATGGCTCCTTGCCAACAGCACTAATCAGAATTTTAATGAGGTTTTTCGAGGCCTAAATTAGGTCTAATTAACAATATATAAAGCAAATGTATAATGCCATAGAAGGATGCAGCCTACTGCATATAGAGCGGGCTTCAATCTCCTCACTAATAGCAATGTTGAACAAAATGCACATTTTTATGCTGGTTGACATACATGCAGTTTGGTTGGTTTTTTCGCTGTTATGCCTTAATTAACAAATTGCCTTTGGAAAACGTGGTCCTGAACTTCACAACCACTTTGACATCTCTGAGGGGGAATAATGCAGGTTCTAAAGGGCGCAGCCCCTGTGTGGTTTCTGGCACAGGCTCTGCAGCCCCTGCTCTGCCTCTGTCCCTTCCCAAGTGCTCCCTCTGCCATCCCTATGGCCCATGTGTTCCCATTGTTTGTGGGAGACAACTGGCCTGCAGCTCCCATTTCCCAACCAGCACCGAAGGCATAGTTATATTTAGTCCACTCACACTTGTTTTTCTCTGAGCATTTAAGACAGAAAATGATTAAAAACTCCAAACCCTCATCCTCAAAGCAGTTTCTGCCCCCAAAGTGTATCTTGTGCAAAGAGGGATGAACCAAAACGACTTTTCTCTTTCCCCTCTGCAAGATTTTGTTGGTATTTACGGTACCACAGTTCAGTTCTCTCCTTGTCTCGCTGAGCTATTACATACAAGCAGTTAAAAAAAATAAAGGCATTTGAATCCCAGTTGCTCAGATGCAGCTTAATTCAATTAAACACCTCCAAGTATGGAATTGCTGCTTCTGCCTAAGCAAACATTTTTATTCACATACTCAGGCCATTAACTGGGAACTCTCTCACAAGGCATTTTTCCAAATTTCGTGTTTAGTAAACAAATCTCATCAAAATCAATACCTCTTCTGATTTATTTAGCTCATGAAATGGAAGATGACCAGCAGCAGTAACAGTGGGGCCAAAGAACCCACTGAAGGACACCAGGACAAATACAAACCCCAAAACAAACCCTCCCACTTGCCCCAGCACTGGGCCATCATTTCTGTGATGCTGGACTGAAGTGTTCAGATCACGTGAGGGGGGGTTTAAGTGTTGCTCTAGGCCAGGTTTATCTGTAAGGCTGTAACTCGGGTTTATACTAATTCATAGAATCTGTAGTTAATAAGACAGTCTGTCAACTGACCATCAGCTTTGAACCAACATCAGACACACTCCAAGAAAGCTTAAATAGCCATTTCAGATGTGTGTTTCTTGAAGTGTTTAAATAAATATATTCCCATCAGTTTTAAGGGAAGAGCCAAACCACAGGGCAGAGGGAGCCAGAATCATTTTGCGTCTGTTACAACATTCAGGATAATGTTTGGGTTGATTTATAGGGGAAATATTTGTTTTTGAGCTGGAATTTTGGTAACTCGGAACAGATGTTCACAGCAAGGCTGGAATACTGTCTGCCCATGTGTCCCTGTTAAATCAAGTGCTGTTACACATTGAAACTAATCTAGGAAAAAATTAATATACTGTGAAATTGCTAATCTTACAAAAGGTACATACTAATGGGATTCCAATTTGGTTATCTTTCCATTTTATCAGAATCTCAAGCCATACAATAATACATGCAAAAAATTACCAGAGCAGTGAGATTTCATCTGTTTTGTGACCCTGGACAGAGAGGAAGCAATTGTCTATCACTCCTTTTTTTCAAAGCTTTGTAGTGTTGAAGCAACTCAGCTTTCTGACTTCTTTTCTGCTTTCACTGAGCCAGGGAATATTTAAACACAGGGAGAGAAGGTTCTTGTAATGGGGATGTTATTTGTGTCTCCTAAAAGTCATTAAGAATTCAGTATATTATTTTTTTAAAGTTCTGGTTGTATCACTTGGAGACCTCTGACTCCCGAGCGGCCTCTTTTCCTCAGCATTCCCTCTCACATCCCCCAGCATTCAGGCAGAAGAGGAGGAGAAATGCACGCCCACACTTGGCTGGGGGAGCAGCCCCACAGAAGTCGCACAGATGAAACCCACAGAAGTCTTTGCTTTCTCCTCGTGGGCTCCTCAGCTCAGAAGCAAATGGCACATCTCGGTTTGGAGAGGGTGCCTTTTTTCCTTTTCCCTTTTTTTCCTAGGGAGGCAAGTTGCCGTCTCCTCTCCAAGTGCAAACATCCAAAACTATGTGCTGATGTGAATTCCTGCCTGCCAGCAGAGCTCTGCCTGATGCCTTTGCCTTTTGAGGTCTGTGATTTCTTCTAGGAACTCACAGATCCCGCGGAGCAATGTTCTCACTTCCCAGGAAAGATGCAAATAAGCTGGCATGCAGCTATTTAATGGTTATCCCATTTGCAGCTCCCTTTTCCCCAGCTTCCATCACTCAGTTCTTGAGGGCTGGTGGCCCTGTCCGTGTCCGAGAGGAGCTTGTTTCTGAGTGAGGCAAACATTCTGAATTACCATAACCATGCTGTGCTCTTGCAGATTTTCCTAGAATATATTCTTTACAAGCCAGTTGGTATTTAGAGCTGTGACGTGAGTCACCTCCTCAGGTGCCACGGATGCAGCTTTCCATGCACTGGCTCCATTCAGCACCACCAGCCTCTCACAATACTTCGCATTTGTGCTTGTACGACCCAGTGATTGTTTTGTTCCTTGGGGAACTCCTTCCTCCTTGTCCTGGCGAGGGCTGGCATCATCAGGGACAGCAATGCCTCCATGGCCAAGAAGCTTCCACGCAACAGAAACAAAACTTCAACTGGTGCAGACATTTAGACAAGGTTTTTGGAACGTTCCTCTGATGCCTTGCTCAGACATCCGGCACCATTATGTTATCTTGGTCGTTATCTAACTGACTTGTCAACTATTCTGTTCTGTGAGTTCTTCCCTGGAAAAGCTGCCCCTTCTGCAAGCAGCCCATATTATTATTTTAATTTTCTTGAGCAGGAGGTGTTAGACCCAGCTGGAAAACTTAAGGACCTTGTTTGTTTTTTTTTTAATACTGTGTTCGAAGAATAAAATTTTCTTCTAACTGAAACCTTTACACATGATCTGGAGCTTTCACTCCTTGAGACAGTGCAGTGGTGGAAGCACCAGACTGGTCACCAGTGCTCACCTGCGCAGCCCCTGCTGCGGGACCTCGGACGAGTCACTGCGTTTCCATCAGTGTTGTTTCTCTCACTCTTTGTCTCTGTTTCCTATAGCAAAGACCAGCGAGAAGGTGAGAGTAGTTTACTTAAGAGATGCGTCGAGGTCCTTTGGAAGCCAGTCAAAGGCTTTATTATGCTAAGATTAGTAGCTCTTGAGTAATCTCTGCTACAATTCACTCTCACTAGGCTGTTGAAACTTCGCAGGTGCTACAGCCACAGGGAAAGGGGTTTAAAGCCAAAGAAATCTGTGGAAATGTCTTTTCTGTGGAAATGTTCTGGTATAAGGGTCAGAAAAGGGTCCGTGGTGGAAAGGCAACACTTTATTACACACGTAGGATTTGTTGTGGATTGAAGGTGCTTGTAAATTTGAACACAAAGTAAAACCTGGGCGAGTTCGTGGGAGAGGGTTCTGCAGCTCTAACACGCACTGCAATTACAGACACGAAATACCGGGGGTTTGGTGCCTTTGGAGAACACACTTTTCAGCCCCCAGAGCCCCCCCGTGACACGGCAGCAGCACCGACAGCACTGATGGGAGTTTGCAAACCAACTGAGAAAAAAAAAATTATGAGCTTTCCAGTTTTGTAAGGGCTAACAGGAGATGGGATTTCTCTTCAATGTTTATAACGCTTCCCCTCAACATTACAAAAACCGGACTGATTTAGCTTTCTTTTCCAGGTTGCGGGTTCTCCAGGGAGTGAGTAACTGCTGTTCCTTAGCAGAGGATGCTGCACACAGAACGGAGCACCCTGGCAGCCTGTCCCTGGTGACAGAGGATGGCAGCAGCTATTCCGAGCCCAGAATCCCTCCCCAACATCGCATTCCTTTTATTCAGGCATGGGTTTTTCTTTTTGGTTTTTTTTTTTTTGCTCCAATACCTGCCATTCCGTGTTACGAACAAAGATCTCAGCTGGGTTTTCTGTAGCAGAATTTGCTCTGCTCGAGCCCCGAGTGCCAGCAGTCCCCGTGTCCCTGTCCCCTGGATTTAGGGGCTGGTTTCCAGCAGTAAAAGCCCAGAGGGGCAGCCTGGCACCAGGATTGCCACTGGGTTTTTTTTCAAGACCAGTAAAATCCACTCTAGCTCTGGATCTCACCCGAGCAGATGAGGTTTAGTGCCTCAGTGTTTGGACCATAAGGATGTTTGCTCGCCTTGAGAACTACAGAGGAAGGACGGTGTTCCCCTGAGGATCAGCCTTGTTATGAGCACAAGCGAGGCTTCCCTGGAAATGTGGTACCATTTCAAGGGGAGACTCCGGGGAGAAGGCTGCCAGCAGCCTTTTCATCTTCCCCGCACCCCGGCTCATGAATAAACATGAGGAGAGAGGAGCTGGATGAGGAGCAGCCGGGACCGCGGTGCCGCAGAGCTGCGCATCTTCCCGGGCAGCAGCAGCTATAAATGTCCCCTCTCTTCCAGGGCTGTCCAGGCTTTTAGCAGGTGTCTCCCCGAAGGGAGGCAGAGCAGCCCGTGGCACCCACGTGCTGAAGCGGCTCCCCCCGATTTTAGGTCACATTAGCAGCAAATCGGGGGATTTGCTCTGCTCCCTCTGCGGCTCCAGGCATCAGCCTGCTTCTCATCTGCCTTCCGGAGGGGCTGGAGTCTGGTTGAATCCCGCTGTTATCTACAATTTTAACATGTACCTCACCTCCCAAATTTGCGTGAACCAGCACAGGGCTATCATGTGCAATAGTCTTAAAAATCTTGGCAGGTTAACTTTGAAGTAGTCCCTGCTAGCAATTACCAGGCTTTTATCTGTAGCTGTCAGTGCACTGTAAAAAGTGGCTGTTACTCCCATTTTACAGAAGAAACAGATGTTCTGGGGACGTCTGAATAGATTTAATGCAGAAATTGCACGCCTAAAAGGTGTTCTAGAAAATCCTATCATTATCACATGACTGATTTTATTCAGTGCACCCAGGAATTCAGCAGATCTGCTGGCTGTGCTTTGCTTCTCTGCTTGTTTATTTTAAAGCAATAGCCCTGGTTTGAAGTTTTTATTTTGCTCCCCTTCTGGGGCAGAGATCGAGCTGGAACAAGTCTACCAGAATTTTATTCTTGAGGCAAACTTTTAGGTAGGGATTTTATTCAAAACTTCTTGAGGTTTAATTTGGTTTTGTGATCAAGAGACACAGAAGCCACATTTGTGAAATCCAATTAGGCTCCAGCCCTGGCAGGGACACGACATCAGGCACGTACGTCCATCCGAGTCCCTTCCTTCCCTGCTTTTAAAGCCCTCAGCCTCCATGGCAGAGCTGTGCTTCTTATCTCAGGTATTTGGGATTACTGCAAACTCAATTTGCCCTCTTGGGAGCTGTCAGAGCTGCCACCCTCCCCTTGGAAACGTGGCAGTGACAGGGAAAAGGCAGCTGAGAACTGCTGTGCTCCAGGGGAGTGATGAGGGCTGGGTAGGGCAGGGGGAGAGGCAGGGATGAATTACACCCCGCTGGGCACGTCTCTGCTCACCCTCCTGCTGCAGCTGGAGCCTGTCAGTGCCTTTACAGAGCACACTGGGTTTTTGGACTGAGGACTTTCCACTGCAATAAGCTAAAAGTTGTCAGAGGAAGGAAGAGCTCAGCTGGTAGGGATCCCTCCTCAGGATCCAGCTCCTGTGTGCTGTGGATTCAGGGAGCTGATGATGCATCCAAGACTGCGCCTCTGTCCTCATTCCCAGCCCCAGAGCCCTTGGCTTGCCTTTCTCTTCTGGAAGTAGCAAAGAAAGGAACTCGATAGTTCTTATCTGGAGAGCCACAGTTTCCCTCAGTCACATCAGAAACCAAATTGTTAATTCCCTCTGTGCTGCCTCTGCTCCAAGCAAGTGTCCCCAGCCCAGGAGACCCTTCTTGTAGCACCCACTGGTGCTGTACAAAACTTCAGTCACAATGGCTGAAGAGTTTTCTTATAAACAGAATCTGTATTTTTATGATTGTGGTGAAGTTACCATGGCCTTTTACTCCATTTTCCTCTAGGTAGGTTAGTTTGGGTATCCATAACGTGAGGACAGGCAAGGATAACAAACCTGGAGTGAAAGAGACTTCGGAGCTCCGTACCAACCAACCTCTGAGCACAGCAGTAAAACACTTTCTCGTTATCCTCAACAGCCAGAGGACTTTCCTGGTAGTGAACGTTTACGACTGATTTGATTTTTTGCTTTTATGTCATTCACTGTGGGACTCTGAGTGGATGTTGGAACAGCAGAGCCTGGAGTACTGTGCTACTTCAGCATGTCAACCCAGAACGGGTTAAGCACAGCCATGGAGACTTTAGGCTCAAGGGGCTGGACTGCATTGCCAAAGATGAGCAGAGAAATGACTAAGAGGAGTTTTACACATTTACACATTTTCCTTTAATAACGAAATGATCCCTTTTGGTTGCGTCTTTCAACAGCCAGTTAACGCCCTTGGGTCCTGTTTCCTGTTCCCCTCTATCTTTATTACAACACTTTTGCATTTAATTTGGAGGAGTAATACGGTCTGAGAGTGCCAGGCAGGTTCTTGATGGGCTCCTCTGCTCCTGCTCACGCCACCAGTGATGGACAAGTTGTCTTGGACATGAGATGTGTCACCCCCCAGTGCCTAATGACAGTCTCTAATGTTGGGGTCCCCAGGGGCTCACACTGGAGATTAGAACATGCAGCTCAGCCTGCTGGGGGGGACTGAGAGCCCCACCATCCCCGGAGAGCTCCCTGCTCCTGGTTTTCTTAGGCCAGTGGGGCTGGAAAGGATTTGGGGTGCATCACCAGCCTTTGGAGGGAAAATGAAAACAGGAACCCCAGTGCTCTGCTTTCCTAAGATCCTTTCTCTTTCCCATATCGGTGCTGTTATATTTCTATTTTAAGCCACAAACATAATTTTATTTCTTTTTCCATTTCAGTCATGCTTTAATGAGTTCTCTTCACGTACAAGAGCAAGGATAGTTCTTGATGATAATAATTGGGCCATAGGGAAATACTGACTGCTGAATAGCTGATGGGCAGGGGACTTGGGAAGAGATTAAGACATTTGGGATCAGAGTGTAGCTTTTGAGGGTCAGGGTGAAATCATGATTTAGACAAAGCAGCAGCAAAAGTACTGATTTTTCACGGTTTGCTTTTAGCCAAGCAGCCAAACAATGAAACCAGCATTCCCCACAGTTATTGTCTGGGGAAACTGGATTCCTCCTTGTAAATACAAGGGATCATTGCAGCAACCTCCTCATCCGAGTCCTCAGTGAACAATAAGGATCAAGCAGTTGCAGTTCAGTCTCTCTATTCATCAACATGCTTTGTAAGCTGAAGGAGGAACATGGTTCACGTGTGTTTTGGAAAAGATGCTGGACATAATTCTGTGAGTCTCGAGCATCATTTTAACTACTCAGCAGCTCACTGTCCTGGCTGTTGTGCTGAGAACAGCTGAGCTAAAAGATGTATGCAAGAAAATATCCTCAGACAGTGGTTAACCCTACATGTATTTAATCTCAGCTAATCCTGGAAGTTGTAAATGCAGATGCTGATTATACATGGCTTCAGGGACACCATTGGCAGGGGAAAAACTAACCTCCCAAAATATACCTGGGAGCAGGAGGGATACAGATTTTTTTGTCTACTCTCTTTAGATGATCAGTTTGGGTTTGACTCAGATACTGTACCATGGGGACAGAATCACATTGGTTAGCATTGATCGTTTATCACTGATCAAATCATATGATTTCAACTTCCCACCCTCATATTTGGAAACATGAATCTCTATTTGTAACAGATTTGGGCCCATGCCAATTTTTTTCCCAACTACATGACTTAATGATGGATGATACAGAACTCATTGCATCTTTGTGGAAAGTGAGTTCAGTACTATTATCTTGTAATAAAACAACTTATCTTAAAAGGGTGTTGTGAAAATATCAACCTATTAAATCCAAGGCAACATCAGACACTGTTTGGGGAAAAAAAATCTAGAATGAGCAATAAATAATGAAGCCACCAACAAACAGGAACAGAACCTGGATGGTACAACCTGTGAGCTGCCTGGTATTTTTAGTGACCATGAAAACAATCCCCAGGGAAAGGCAAAGCTGGTTACAGAGGACAAAGGTGAGGCTTTAGCCACTGGTATTTGATTTTTGGTAGGCTATCACTGCAAGCACTAAGGGGAAAGATTTACTAAGGTATTTAGGTACGTAAACATGCCTAGCAGCATTTATAGCAGCATCTAAGCAGGTTAGGTGCCTAATTCCCATTAGCTCCACGAATGTGTTTAAGCTGCTAAACATCTTTGCCAGGCTGGCCCCAGTGCCTGGGCTGACAGGTGCCTGTTTGAACTGGTGCAACTGGGCTCGCTCCCAGCAGCTGAAGCTCAGGCTGATGCTCCTTGGAGCGGGTGGAAGGGATGACAAACAAGGACCAGGAGCACTGAAATGAACTGGACAAGCTCAAATTTTTGCTGCTGACTTCAGGCAGAGCCACACAAAAGTCACTCAGAGCAGCATTTGCAAAAACTGCACTGAATTTCAGTGCCTGGTTTGGAGTAAGGATTAATGTTGCTGCAGGAGTATCTTGAGCCGAGTTTAAGAATCTCATCAGTCCCAGAAAAGTAAACATTTCACAGGCCAACTCAGAACAGCATTTCCTGAGCTCCTGGAGAGCCTTTCCCACTGCACAGCCTGGCCTGTTCCACAACCACAAGCATTTTTGTTAAAGGATTGTCCTTGCCCTCTCTCAGTGCCACCAGGCACCTCCTGCGTGTCAGAGACAGACTTAAAGAGACAAACCAAAGCATTCCTAAACAGCAAGTTCCAAGAGGCATTTGAATAGCTGAAGAACATTACATGGGACAGATCAATTCCCATATATAAAGCTGTAGTTTCATTATTTTACAGGCTAAACATGCACTTTAATATCTTTTCCACTTAGATATTTTTATTCAGGAATAAAAATGAAGAGTTGTTGTTTGCAGTGTTGCACATGTTGACAACTGCTCTTTACAAATTCCGTTCAAGTTATCCTAGAACCATTTTCTCAATATACACATTTCAGCTTAATCAAAATAATTTCACGGAACTATTTCACAGAAAGGAAGAGACAAGGGGAGATCAAGAGAAATAACCTAGGAAACAGTGTATGCCAGTGTACAAAAATAGATTAGAACATTTGGAGATCAGAGGTATGAAAATGTATTCTCAGCCACTGAGAACGTGAACTAGTGGATTATCTGCAGAGGTAAGTGCTCACCAGAGCAGCTGGAGAGATGCAGAGATCTATTTCTAACATCTTTCATTTCTAGGCAAATTTACAGGAGGGAGGGGGAATCGGGCTGCAGTTTCTGGCACGTTCTCACGCGTGGGTGGGGACAGTGAGCAGAGCAGGCAGATCCCCCCTCGTGCACAGCAGGTTGTGCCTCGCACGCTCCCGCCCGGGATCATTCCCAGCTCCCCAGGAAGGGCAGGCAGCATGTGCAGGGCTGTCCTCCTCCAGCTGATCCGACAGAAGGACGGCTTGAAATTGCTCCCCATGAAGTCTCTGCTCATGTAGCCTTGCCTGCTCCACAGCCCCCATCCCTGAATAGCTTCTCCTCTTCGGAACACCCGGTGAGTTGTCACAAAGCCACAAGCAGAATAAATCAAGACTGCAAGAGGCAAGTGGAGATTCAAACCTCTCCTGAGCAGAACTGGAGAACTGGAATCTACGTGCGGGCTGTGTATCACAGAGGTATGAACAGAAAGTGCTGTCATAAAGCATCCAAATGACTACTATGGCTACAGCAAACACCACGAGGAATTCAGAACCTCACATGTCCCCTGTGGGTCATGAGTCTGTGCCATCTGCAGAGAAGGGATCTAAATAAAAATGTTTCTGGAGTGTCCAAGCCTGAAACTGAAGCACAGGCTCTGTCCCTTCGGACTATGCTCTCCAAAGGAGCACAAAGGAGGCTGGGAAGCTGCAGGAGCCACGGGGGCAAAAATGGCTAAAACATTCATGTGTTATTGCTATGAGAAGTTTTCTTAGAAATATAAGTTACTGTGGGTCTGCTGAGCAAGCTTTTCTTCCTAATCCACACCACCTGTGTAGATTCACAGATAATTTGGGTCTGACCTAGTTAAAAGTACAAAACAAATTTTTGCTATTTGCTTATTCAATATATCCTGACATGTACTTCCAGCAAAGCCTGCAAACGCCTCTTTTGTGAGCAGCACACTGTTCCTCCAGGAAGAACATTTGGTGATGTGTCTACAGCTCTCAGGCCAAGTGCAGGAGATTCCTGCACTGCTATTCAGAGACATGACTTGGATTTCAAAAAAAGGTGTATTATTTTGACTCAAAGGGATCAACAGCTCCAGTGTGCCTGACCGGGCACAACGCTGCAGTGCTGAGGACAGAGAGTGTGGTCGAGGCACCGGAACTGTGAGTCAGCCTGATCTTTATATCCATTCCTCAGAGAACAAAGATTCTTAAATCCAGTGCCACACCTGCTGAATAGAGGCCTCAAAGTTGTGACTGCAGCCTGTGCCTTCCTCACACTGTCACAGTCCCCTTCTCCCTCTTGGACTGAAGGTCGGAGGTAGCGTTTTCCTTTGGCATATCCATCAGTGCTTCTGCAAAGCTCAGGTCTGGCTTTCATTCATTAGTTACACCCACCATTACACACACACACACACACACACACACATAAAGAGCCTCCAGAAAAACACAGCATAGAATCATACATTTGACAAAGCTGACATCAGACATTGTGCTGTCAATAATAAGAATTAAAATATCCCGTGCTATTGAGGTAAACGCAAACCTGTTCATTAACTTGCACCAACACCTCCCATCACTTTCTTTACCCTCTTTAAATCATCACCAATGTGTACAAAATGATTTTGTTCTACTTAAAGACCAGCTCCGAGGAGGTGACTGATTCCTGCTGATCCTGGAGGTGGTTTCACAGGTTTCATTGTACTTGAAACTTCACAGCCTCCACTGAAGTATTTGATGTCTGTATGTATCGGTTTAGCAGAGCACAAAGTAGAATAATTTTCATTCTTGCCTCATATTGTTGAAAGAGTATGGTGTCCTCTACCAAAGCTTTCTTTTTCCTTGACAATATATCAAAACTTCATTTTTCTAAAGCTCAACAACTAATCTTAGGATTTGTTTTACAAGCCATCGGGACTCCAGTACTTTTAACAAATTGCTGACTTTCTATTAGCAAAACTTCTTTGCAGGTTTCTCCCATACAAATAAGAATTTTCAGCAAAGCCATCTGCATTATCTCACTAGCATTGGATCAAAACCCCACCTCACCCTGGATCTCTCAGTCCACCCTCAGCTGGAATCTACCACCAACGGTCCCACCTTAACTCTCATGGTGGTCAAAGCTGTGAAAATTTCACTTCAGATCAGGGAAATGATGTCAGTCGGGAAGCCATGAAAAGACTTCACTGGGTGAGACTGATCCCTGCACACCAGACTGGGATGGATTAAGGACTCCTGTGGTGCTTCCTTTGTAGCTCCCCTCAATAAACCCACCTCAAAAATGGCAGAACCTCCTCCAGCTTCAAGGGGAGAAATGTCACCAGGTACTACTACATCAACTAGAAAGTAGGTAGATTAAAACCTGTGCATCTTCTCACTAATGTCCTGGGACCAGACTAACTACTCCCTGTCAGCAGCCTCAAGTCCTCAGCACTTGGACCCGGGAAGGTCCCTCATTCCATCGTCATCCTCCTCGGAGCAAAGCAAGCTTAGAGCACTTGTGACAGGATGGATCCAGGATGTTGTCTGTGTCACATGGCTGAAAAGAAACAAGAAATGCTATTAGCAACCCAAAAGAGGCTTACTGACCTCCAAACAAGAAATACCAGAGGGAGTCTGGAGTTGTAATGACCATTACGACATTTCCAAACACAGAATTGTCTTTTTCTTGTGAACTGTGAGGTTTTTACAAACAAAATGTGGAGTGTTCTGGGTGCCAGAACCTGGACTGAAGCTCCCATTTCCCAATACAGAGAGAATGCTTTTGTATGAGACTCCTGATAGAGACTGGTGACATTTCCTGTTAATTATCTGAGCTGTAGACAATTAACACAGCAATGATGTACAGCCCAGACAAAGGAGTCTTGTGAAACCCCAGCATGGTATTAACATGGCCAGCACACCAGTTACAGCCTGAGGCAGGGTGGGCAGGAGGAAGTTGAGCAAATGTGGAATCACATCATGGAAATACGCTCAGCTCCTTAGAACATGAAGGGGTCCCTGCCCATGGCAGGGGGTTGGAACTAGATGAGCTTTAAGGTCCCTTCCAACCCAAACCACTGTATGATTAATATTCCAGCATCATTTAGCCATTCCTCTTCTTTCAGAAAAAGGCTGGTGAATAAATCCTAACAATGATGATTACATGTCCTCTAGACCAAATTCTGGACGTGCTTCCACAGCCTTTGCACTGTGCAATAAAAGGGTGCTGATTTTTAAGGCTTAAACCCTACACTTGACATGCAGTCTAAGCTGCTTTGTGGTGTTTGGAAAGGTTCCCCACGAATGGCAAGAGCCCGACCCAGGCTCAGTAAGGACAGATCCACGGGCGGGGTTGGTGTTTGCGGGTGAGAACACTGCACACCTTGTGATTGGTGTGTGCATGTGAGCCATACTGTGTGTGGGCAACACACTGCCTCTGCTCCCTTCTGGAATAATGTGTTCCTGGGAAAGGAAATAGCTTCTCTGCACTTAAAAAAAAAAAAAAAAATCCTGCTAATAAATTCACAGTTTTTGTAGTCAAGTCAGTGCAAAGATTAATTTTGTAATATAAGTTCACTACATGAAGTAGCTGAAAAATATTGTATATAATATACACCACAGAGGACAAACAGCTCTTCTCACAGTGTCTAATCTACAGTTCATGTCTGCACTCACCTTTCAGGTGCATTGGTGTAATTAAATATGAAGTGCCATGATGGAACTACTCCAGATTTAGCTTTTCAAGTGAAAACAGGCTTTGTCTTTCTGTCTTTAAAAACCCTCTCTTAAACACCTGATTATGGAACAGGATATGTCAAAGCAGGAATCTGAGTCGATGTTCCACTACACTGAGTTATTGGGGATCACTGTTCCTATTAACATGATGGTGCCGTGATCTGATATTCACCCCTCTCATCTGAGTTCAGCCTCGGCTGGGTATGAAGAGGATGACACTGTTCTCCAAGAGGTAAATATGACGCTAATGCAAAGCACAGCTCAAGCTGCCTGCATAAATTAACCTGTCTCTGAAGGGGGAACGTGTGAATTCAGGCGCTACTTCAATTAAAGCAATGCCTGAGTAAGGACCACACAGGAAAAACAAAACGTGGAATGTAAAGGCCATATCCTCAGTTCTTATCCTTAAAAAAAATAAAAAAAAATAAAAAAAAATAACCCCAAAGCTCCAGCTGAACCAGTTCAGAAAAAGGTGCATTACTGGAGCTGTAGAGATCACTTTCACAGGAGTTAAAAGAGAGGGATAAATGAAAAACGTGTTCCTGCAGAAAATGCACTGCAGCAGACACTGACCCCTCCCAAGCACAGTAATTGTTTTGTTCCAAGAAAGTGAAGGTACCATTTTTCCTAGGAATGAGAACAACTTGCCAACGGTTCCAATGTTTACCTTTAGAAAGTCAGATGACAGCCAACACGAGGAGCGTCCTTTTACACTGTTTTATGAGACACTTGTGAACAAAGTCTATCTAATCAAGAACATCATCCCTGCTATTCCACAACACAGGGAAATGTATATATTTATATTTATATTATGACTATGTTTCTATTTGTAAATATACAAAGGAAAATATCTTTGCTGTATTTTTCTGCAATGTTTTCTACTATGTCAGGAATTGCCTTCTTGTTTCTAAATATAAAAATTCAATCAATAAGGCTTTATAATGAAGATAGCACATTAAATTGAAGTCCCAGCACGTGACTTCATTTATCAGTGTAACAACACAGAACTCGGTCCAACACCTGCAGAATCACGGGAACTGAATGAACGAGATTCCACCCATTCCGGCTCTGCCAGTGCAAGATTTATTGCCTCCAGTACTCTTCTAAGTGTTTATATTGACGACTTTTATCAAGCCCTTTCTGAAAGATCCATTATGGAATTTAAATAAGAACAAAATTATTTTTAAATTTGTTTTTCTTCCCATTTGACTTCCCCATGTAGCATGCCCTGACCTGCCACATGCCTGAATCCTCAGTTCCATTTTCTCCTGAGCAATCCTGTGAAATGGGAGAAACTGCACAGGGGTAGAAGAGTTACATGGAAAGGCATTCACAGGTCTTTGATACAACCAGCTAAAAAATTCCTTGGTGAGTGTTTATTCTTCAGAAGATTTTCCTCCTACACACTTCAGGGCCAGGAGGCAAATGACAGCATGTCTAACTTCCTGCTGCTGCTGCAAGAACCTCAGTTTGCTCTCACTCAAATTAAATGCAAAAAATTCTCCAGATCTTTAACAGTGCAGAATTGTGGCATTGAAATGAGGATTAAAATTCTCTGTATTCAATGGCATAACACTGCTTCATTGCTGGTAAGAAAGAAGAGAACCAGTTTCCATCCATTTCCAAAATACACAGGGCCAAATTTTGCCCTACCGTCAGTCTGCTGCTTCTGATTTGAACTCAGTTTCTTTCCACTTGCACTAGACTTTATCCCATGAACGATTCTCTGAGCATAGTTTTAAACCCTTTGCCAAAATCCCTACTAGGAAAAGAGCTCTTATAAATAAACATTAAGTCCAGATACCATGTCTCACATTGTAGACAGACACGCACAATACGCACAGATTATTTAGGTAGAGAATAAATGTATAAACCCCACTGCTATTTATTTTTAGCTCTCCAAAAGTGCTGTGGCTAAAGAGCTTTGACATAATCAGTCTGAAGAGATAATCCCAGATTTACTGGTTTGCAGAACATTCTTGCATTAGAAATACATCCTCTCTGATTTGTGTGTTAGGGCCAGCAATAAAAGTGAGAGGGAGTCCAAATTTACCTCCAGGTTCTGCATAATTGATGCAACTGGTTTGAATGGTAAAGGAATATTTGGAGAGCCAGCAGCACAAATTTCAAGTGTACAGCGTTTTCCATTTGTGAACCTTTCAAAAGTCTCATTTAACATTTTCAGAGCAATTAACAACATTTAAAGATTTTTAGGTTTTCAAACAAATCATTGCTATCGGAGGGCAGCCAAATTTATTGTTAGGAAACAGAAACATTTGATCTGGAAATATGTCAGTAGATTAGTCTGTCGTTTTAACATTAACAAAATGCAGGACAAATTTTAGAGCTTGGGAAAACAAAACATGAGAACAGAGGGATGTTTTGGCAAAGGAATAGTAGTGGATTATTTCAAATGCCATTATAATTACCCTCCTTATGGCTCTGCCTTCTTCACATGGAAAATTATTTCTTTTAAACCTCAGATGATCTTTTAAGAAAAGAATAACTCAAACAAAAATTCAGAGAAAAACTAATGGAAAAAACATTGGCACCTTTGTTAGATTTTGAGCATTACCAAGATGTGCTTTTCACCTCAAATTGTGTTCTCCAGCCAGGGCCAAACTCGGGAGCCCAAGAGGGAGTTGTGAAGTCTTGCAGACCACTCAAGTGCTGCAGGGCCCAGTGCAGGATGCTGAGCTACAAAGCAGCCACGCAGAATTCTTGGAAGTTGGGGTTTTAACTCCCATTTTGACATGGGATGACATTTATAATGCCTGGCTCAATGTTTCAAGTGCACCAGGGTTCCTGAGCTTTAAAAGGAGCAGTCTTGTGCGAGACCTATTTGTTTGAGATCCATTCAAGAGAGGAGATGCAGCTTTAAACAACCAGTCAAACTCTCCTAATGAACGGGGACCATTGTGGGCCAAACAGGATTTAGTTGTACCTGAACCTCCAAAGCTAAATTCTGGTCTCAGATGAGCCTGTTCTTGTCTCCAAACTGAGCACTGTGGAAGATGAGAGTGAAAGCAAAACTCTGCACTTAGGAAATAACACAAGCTCCCCCGTAGCTGTTTTCCTCCTAAATGAGCACACACCATAAACTAAATCCAGGCAATCCATAGTGGTAATTTTGCTAAACTTTGAATCTTTCTCCCTTTACTTTTTGATTTCCCGAACTTCACTAGCCCTTTGAAGCGCAGTAATGCTCAGCTGAAGAGTTGCTCCTGATCTGTTCACAACTGCAAACCTTGCGAAGCCCTTGTGCTGCCGAACAGCCTGAGACACGGGCACCGCACACTCTGAAAGCTTTTTTACCCTTTGGTGCTTTGTTATTGAAATAATCCTTAAAAAATGCAGCAAGGGAAAGAATAACTCCAACAGAGCCCCAGAGATGTAGATGCAGTGGGTTGGAAGGGGACGTGCTCTCTGCTACCCAGAAATACATTCTATACTGTGCTTTTGTAGTTCGCAGACTTACACGCGTATCCCAGTGGGAAGTTTTGAAGTTCCCGAGAAAGGAGTATGTGCCATCTGCTAGAGGAGTGGGAATACGGAGACTGCACATCCTCATTACCCGCTGGTATGCAGGGCCCCGGGCACTGGTGGTTTGGAGGCTAATGAGGGCCAGAACAACAGGAAAATAAAGAACAATGCCCCTGAATGAAGATCCTGAAACTTAATCCTTCATCAAGAGGTTCTGCCATCCTCCCTCCTTGCTCTTGCACAGTCCGTATTGCTCTCTGCTTTGCGTTACTGCCTTTGTCTTTTGTTTCCAGGCCTTTCTGTTGTTGTTCCCCTTGTGTTCAGGACAGCCCTTTGCTTTGCAAGGCTCTTTTTTCTCTTTCAAACCCAGATCTCACACCTCAGAGAAGGTGTCTAAGCTCAGAGGTCCAGCTCTTTCATCTCTATTTTACTCATGCTTCTGTCACTTGATAAAGCAAATCTCCTGGGTCACGATCAACGTTCCTTGGGCACATCGTAAACGTTGCATAATTAGAAAATACACCATCAAACAGATCCTGCACAAAAATGGAGCAGTCTCAGCTTGCACCAGCAGGTGACAATGGAGCATCTGTGGGAGTGCCAGGGAGTTGCTGCTCCTGAAGGCAGACCATGGGATCGTGGCAATAGCAGAGCTTTAGTTGCAGAGCAGCCCCCTCACGTGACTGTGGAGTTCAGATAAACACAGAGATTTTGTAGGCAGGATGGCCAAAATGCTGCACGTGTGATGATTCTCTTGCCCTCAGATCTCTACCTGACAGCGCCTCTAAATTGCTCCATAATTAAACTGAATACAACGTGGAGTTAGTGGTGCTGCACCCCACACATTCTGTGAGTGCACTCCTCCTTTCATTTAGGACTGCATGATTTTTGGGAGCCGAACTATTTCCCAGCTTTCAAGAGCCAGTGCCTTTAACACTTTGCTGTTGCTCCTTCTGAATTTAAACTTGGTATGAGTTCTTTGTTTCTTCAGTGCCATGAAAGCTCTCGGAGCCAACACACACCTGCAGAGCCAGTCAAGGATGGCGCCTGTCATGTTTGGTATCCCCTTTGGAAATGCCAGTGGTTGGAAAGCAGATGTTAGATGTTGCAAGGGGATACCAAGTCAAGCAATGGAAAACTCTTGCTATTTTGAAAAGCAAATGCTGGGAGGATCTGCAAGGAATAACTTATTCTGAGCTAAAGCATTTTACAAAATAAGACAAGTGAGTGACATTGATGCAAGTACAATCTATCAATCAACCCTGAGGGCATCCAGGGACAACAGTTTCCAGACACAAATCCTAAAGGCAGCTTGGGAAGAGTTTCTGCATTGTATTTATGAAAATCATATTATTTTAACTGAAACGTTCATTTTTTTTCTTTCCCCTTTTTTGTTAAAATTGGGTTAGGCCTGTACCCTCTTTCAAGACATTTCAAAAGGAACATACAACAACTAAGACTATCCCAGGAGATGCTGGGCAGGTCCTGGAAGATGGCAGTGACCTTAATTTTATTGGCTGTAATAAGATCAAGAGCACTTGTCACCCCATGGAGCTGTGTCCTAAGGCAACATAAGTGTTTCTTGTATTTCCCTCAGGGATCACAGATTTTGCTTGAGTATTAATTAAAGATTGAGGGATATAAAGTGAAACCCCAGAAGACAGTCTTGCTATTTATTCCTTGATTAAACCGATTAAACTCTTGTCTAAAAACAAAAATCTATGAGCCATTTCAGGAGGCAGTAATCTCTAGGAAGAAGATTTATCAAGCCAAATAGCACGCTGCATCATTAAAAGTTGTCAACAACAAACAAATGGCCCAAACTAAAATAAAATCACTAATAGCAGGAGGATCTGAGCCAAGGCTGAATTAGCCCTAAGGTCTGAGTGGCAGGATAGGCAGTGTTTGAAAGCACTACCTGGAATCTGTCTCCCCCAGTTCAGCCAAGTGCTGTTTCTCTAGAAGTGCTGGTTTAATGTGTGCAGTTACCCAGAGCTCTTTGTCTCTAAGGGAACTTATAAAAAACCTGGTGCCATTTCTTTGCAAACGCATCAGAGCACACTCAAGGTTTACGTTTAAACTACATGTGTACTAAAGTGACATGAAGCTGGATTGATGGTTTTGGCCCGTGCACCTTGCTGTGCTTTGATCTCCATCCGATGGCTCTCCCAAATTCCATGGAATAAAATCTTTTCAGCTTCTTGTATTTTCTCACAGAAGAAATTTTAACAGCTGCCTTCTATGGCAGGCCAGAACCTGGACAAAGTGTGCAGGATCCGTGGAAGCTGAAAGAATGTTTCTCCATTTTCGTTCTTGATATTAAAAAACAAACAACCTCTCAGGAAAAAAGATTGCCCAACCAAAAGCAGCTTAAGGTCTTAACATTCTTGTACTACAAGCTCATGTTATCATAAAATCCAATGCCAAGTTTCCTGGTTTTACATCTGAGATTATTTTCCTTATAGTCATGCAAAATTATTTCAGTGAAAATCACTGAAACTGAATTCCGAAAATCCAAAAGAAACATGTCAGGACTTCTTAAATTCATGTCATACCTGAAGGTGTGTGAACTGACATTGAGCTGACAGGTGCAGACAGCTTTGGATGCTTATACATTAAAAAGTAGTAATAGCAGTTAATGCTGAGCCAGTTCTACTTAAATATTTGCCACTTCTGGTGCCTATGCAACTATTCTTTCTCTATTTTGAGTTAGAAGGACTTGGGAGTGACAGGCAAATGGAAACATTTTCAAAAACAACCTCTTTTTGGTGACATGTAAAATAGGAAAGGTCCAATTTTAAGAGATGCGAAGTAACTTAAGCTTTCTTTGAGCTCACCGGAACCAGCACTCCATGCCACAAAATACCCATTTCTGCCCACAAAACATCAAAGTTAAGATGGGGACACCTCCAATGATGATTTTGGTAACTGCTAATTTTGGTGCAGCTAACTTGCCTACCACTCTCCAAGGAGCTGGCACTGGATTCCATCCAGGGGGATTTCAATCGCTCTTGCAATCAGTATGGCAGACCGTGGTTTTCTTAGTTTGCCGCTCCGAAGTGACTGAAACTTGAGTGCGATACACAGAAGTTTACTTCTAGATCAGATCTGCTACGACGGAAACTTTGTTGGAGTTGATTTCTTCTGGGAAAGGCTGCTGCAGCCCCTGCTTAGATGGCCAGGGTATTGTAAAGCTCCAGTATATACTGGGGTGAAAGAGCAGAGGCACAGCTGAGCACACCCCAGTGCGCTGGGCTTTGGGCCCTTGCTTTACAAAGCAGCTGAGCTGTGCTGAGCACATTTATCAGAGGAACAACTTTGTTTCTTCAGTTTACCATCCAGAAAGTAAAATCGGCTGTGATTTATTTTCCTTTTATGACGATACCTTTAACTCCAGTGCTATAAAACATCTATGTTTGTACTACAGAAGCTCTTCATCTATCACACATGCTTTGCTATTCTTAGTTCAGCTGTAAAATCACAAACAGTTTCAATGAATGCCCAGTTTTCAGCAAAATGAATGGTGGCTCTTTCCCAAGCAAGACCAAACAAAATAGAATTTTATAAAATATTGAATATAGAATATGTGATGTGCCCCCTTTCCAAGTAGAAACCTGATTTGTTAGGCATGATTTCAAAATCCACTAGAATACATCATGTGGGGTTTTTATTAATCTGTATTTTATAAGTATTGACTTTAGGCTTCTACTTAATAAGGACCAAATTTTCCACCTTCCAATGAAGGCATTGCCTTCTTTGTCACGCTGAAACACACAGGACCTCCATGGGAAACTTCTGATTTTTAGATAAACTGCTGAAAAATAACCCTAACTCAAACATTACTGTTTCCCCTTTGTTACGAGATAGAAAACTTCACAGGCCCTAATCCATCTGAGGGAAAAGATCCCAAAAGTTTAAAATATTTGGTAACTTCTACTTGCCTTTCGTGAAAATTTAAGATAAATGTTCTTGAGGAAAATAGCAGTCAGTGTGGAATTTTGGAATGCAGTGCCATTAAAATGCTAGAAAAACAGTGTTTACAGGGGCAAAATTCACAGCTGGTCCTTACAAACCATATACATATGCAAGGAGTGGGTGGGAGTAGGAGGGAGAATAGCAAGGCCCTACCTAATTTTAGGTGCCAGCCTCATGATACAGAGCTGCCATATGTTAAAGGTGAACACAGTGGGAGGGTGGGAGAGATTAACTAGAATGGGTTTTCTGGGGAAAAATCAGTGTCCCAGCTATGGGGTTTTATGCTGTTCCTGGGTGATTCTAAACTAGCAGTATAAAACCATAAAATAGCATATAAGGTACCTCACTGGGAGGGCAGTTCTGCTTAGACTGTTTCTCCTGCTTGAAAATCAAACCCAGAAGTTTCTAATTCACAAAATCTGTTCAATGATAGAATGAATACACACTGTTTGCACTGCTGGACTTTAATGCCAGAGCGTAAAACAGAAGTGGGATTTTGTTCGAATATTGGTTACAATCCTTTGTGGTTCTGGGATTTACAGATAAAATGTCTATTTCTAGATTTTCTATTAGAAAATCAGTAATTAAATTTCTTACCACACAACAGCGTTAGTCATCTAATAAGTAAATTAATTAATGAACTTTTTAACCTTATTTTTGGGGGTTTCTTCCCTACACGGGTCCTCCAGGCTCAAGAAAAACAATGGAAAAACTGGAGAGGATGCAGTGGAGGGCCACCAAGATGATGAGAGGGTTGGAGAACTTGCCACATGAAGAAATATTAAAGGAATTTGGTTTGTTCTGCCCCCTCTTCTCACAAAGATGTACAGCACAGAGAAGAAGCAATGGGCAAAAGTTGCTTCAGGGGAAGTTCTGTCTAGATTAACAAAATATTCTTCACTGTGAGAACAACCAAACTTTGGAATAGGGTACCCAGGCAGGTAATGGAATCTCCCTCAGTGGAAATATCCAAGACTTGGTTTGGAGGGCTCTGGGTGACTTCCTCTTCAACAGATGGTTAAATGAGATGACTTTTCCGATCTGGACTTCTCTATGATTTTATTCTATTACTTTGGGATGCCAGTGGACTGCTGAAAACCCCATCAGGGTACATTCAATCGTCACCTAGAGCAAAGGAGGTCAGAATCTCAACTCCTCTCAACCAAGCTGGCTGATACAAACACTGTCAGAAATTCCAGATGTAAAGTGGTGATGGAACAGGCACCAGTGCTGTGTTTCCATCACACATTGATCGATGGGGCACGAATCTGGTGCTATGTATGAGTGACTGGCTGTATTGCTACATGCAAAATACAACAGTGCTTGCCCTCTCTGTTTCTTTAAAGTACACCAGATTATCTTAAAAAATATCTGAGGCCAAATTCAACCTCTTTTGTCCAGCAGGAGGAATGTTATATTCTCAGTGAGGCTGATCCCTACCTCCTGGTGTAATATTTGTCCTTCTGAGAACTGTCAATTTATATTATATTAGCAAGACACTTGAACGTGCATTTTGCCAATGCACACTGAGCTGCAGCTCATTACAGTTTACATTATATTTTGTTATTCCAGGGTAAACCTGGCCTTAATGCCAAGCACAGACTCATATCAGTTTTAGCAGTCCAAGAGGTAGTTTTCCAAGAGGTAATTTTCTCAAACTTGCAGTACTGGATTGAAAATGATTTGCTAAATAAAGGGGTGATTTCAAAAAATGTCATAAGCTGAGGATTCATGGGCAAGATAGAGCTTTCCCTGGTAGGTACAGGGAGCTGCTAAGCCCCATGTAAATGTTTTATTCATGTCAGTTATTCACATAAGTGGGTTTCACTTCAGTGTGTAACACAAGCCAGCTGGTTTGCTTCTTTTAAACTCTGATTTCTCATGTACTTCATATTGCTACACCCCTTCAGAGATATTTATGGAAATTTCACAGCAAGCTGTCTCAAGCTTATGTGCTATTAAGATTCCATTCTGGGGTGTTTACTGCATTAGATTTATAATGTATAGATTTATGGACTCAGCTACTTGATGGCACAATAAAGCGTGTTGGAACCGAAGGCAACTGCTAATTAAAATAATATTTGATTGTCCTTAGCATAGTATAGAACTGCTGTGGATTTAAACAAAGCAGCATCCACATAGCCTCACGGCCCAACTGCATGGTAAGAAAACTGGCAATTCACATCTAAGAGCAGTTCAATTGTGGCACCACCTTGGGAATGTTTTCCTATTTGTACACAGGGAACTGGGCGAGTGTTGAAATACTCTTAAGCCCCTCATGGCTTTGGCTGGGCTAAAAATGAATGAAAGGATTCTAAAATAGAATAAAAGGATTGACATTCACAGCCAAAGAGAACAAGAAGGTTACAGCATTAGTACCAGGGTTGTGAGGTATCAACTATTCTGATAATCCCCATTTAAACAATTAGATTAAATCCTACTGGGAAGGATCAGCTGATAAGATGCCCCTCAAGCTAAGTTCCTCCTAGAAAAGGATATTTTCAACGTTGGTTTTCACCTTGAAATCTCCACCATTCGATGGTAGAAACAAAGGCACTTATGCAAGCCCTGCTCCTTGCTCCAAACAGGGAACTTTCTCAGATGACTTTGTACACATTACACAGCGTAGTAAGAGGGATGAATTGCCAAGCACACAAACAGCCCGGTTTACACTCTGCAAAGGCATTTGGAAACAGCAGTGAAAGCAAAACAAGCAAATAGTTAAAAATAATAGTAATTGCCATGATGTGTTATTGAAATGCTCAGTTCATTCCATTCTAATGAAGTGCATTAGGAGCTCTGGACACCACTTGTGGTGACTGCACTCAGAGAAGTGGTCATAAGGGGTGGTTTCATACCCTTCTCTGCAATTCAAATGGGTAAATTTGCCTTGCCTGCCATGCAAAGACTGACAGCCATGGAAAACCTGGGGCACTCTCACCTGCAATGCCGGGAGCACATTAAGAGAGGGCAGAAAATTCAGGAGTCATTAACAATCAGCTGTGCAAAAATTCCTGAAAAACCTTTCTCATGTGAACTCCTGAATTCAAGCCTGTAACTTCAGCAAGTGGGGATAACATGCAAAACATCTGATGCTTTCTGCAAATTAGGCTTCCACCACCTAGAGTAGGTGAGATTCTGCTTGTCACATCTGCAACGGTTCAGCATCTGAGTGCAGAGCTCAGGAGGAAATGTGTGCACGTATTCAGCAAATCCAGCTTTCTGCTGAGTCATCCAGATACCTACTTGTGTGAGAAGCACAGCAACAAACCCAAAATAAAACAGACGAGGGGGGATGTTTCAAGAATGTGACACTTTTTCTATTCTGATTCTAAATCTCATTTGCTTTTATGATAGATAACACTATCTCCAAGCTCGGTTTCCAGTCACACAGGTATAAACTCAGAGCATTACCCAGAAAAGGATCCAACATCCACCTTAGCTTCCCAACTGGCCTATTATGGCTCCCTGTATGAGCAGACAGAGCCCAAGGGAACAGTGCTCTATTTTAATAGTTGCTCTTGTATTTATTTCCATTGCTATGAAATTGGCTTTTAATTCACTTTCATTTCCCGAGCTATTTTTCTACAATTTTTTTTTGCTATAAATCTCATGTAGTAACCTACATCTGTCTGAAAATAAAAGCCATCCTTTGATTAGAGCTGGAATGCGGGATCATATACAGTGTGTTTGGAAACCTCTGCAGAAAAAACCATGTCTGCTTTAATAGCTCTTGCCCGAGGCAGCCCGGGGTGAGGCAAGGACAGCAGAGCAGTGTGCTTGAAAAAAAGTCCCTGCATTTCTTGACTACTTAATGCATCAAATTCAGTGTTATTTACGTGACTCTTATAAGAGTTTGCTCTCTTTCCTCTCTTTTAGGAGACTGCAGAGATCCACCTGCAAAACAGTATCTTTCTGGCACCTATAAGAATTAAACTATATGCAAATTTCAAAAGCAAGAATAATAACTTGCTATTAATTAGATTCATGGTATATATATATGGAATGGAGAGGAATTGTAGTTTTCACCATTTGCTTCAATCCTCTAGAGTAATAATAAAAGAAAACTATTCTACCAATTAATTTTCACTATATTCTGGAAAAAACAACAGCATACAGCACAATGTACAAGAATTAGTTCCATTAATTCCAGGCTTAAAAATGTGTTTAATTTGACATGCTTTTATTATTTCAGCGCTGACCCGTTTTCCCCAGAAATACTCACTTGATAAAATACTTGATTCCATCAGCTGTATAAGCCTCTTCCCATCCATAAGGCAGACCTAAGAGGAGATAAAGAAATGTCTCTCTAAGCTCAAGTGACACACGGAAGAGTTTTGAGATAGTGTAAGTTAGGACACTGCAATTTCAAGCCATGTCATAAAAAGATGATAAATTTCTCCTATTTTTGTAATAATATAAACAATACAAACAATACAATTTCACAAATACTTGCTGTGCTACAAAGCTATAAAGCATTTGAGGATGCTTTTATCATTAGAACGATGAGTAATGCTTTTAGTAGGGGACTATACTCTAGTCCTTTAACAATTAAATTTTCCTAGCAAATCTTTACCTTTTTAATTACTATTTGTTCAAAAGCAACTTTCTGTAGGGTTTCAAAAGTGCTGGAGAAAGAAGCATTGGTCGATGTGTAAAAATGCCCCTGCTTTTGTGATACTGTAAAGTATATAAAGGAAAGTGCAAGGTCCTGAAAACCTGCTTTTTTTGGAGACTAGAAATAGATACAAAATTTAAACATGCACGAAAAATTGCTCTGGAAGAGTTTTGCTTGAAAGTCATCTCAAAATGTTAGTGTCTTAGGAGTTAAACTATTTTTGTTCAAGTCCCAGTGTATCTCAAAGACCAGCTCATTAGAACCATCTGTGAGCCTGCTTTAGATCTGAAACTTTTATTTGGAAAATGTGCTGGACTGCACGCACCATATGAGCTTTGAAAGCTGCCTCCTACCAAGGGCTGCCCTCAGTGCACACACATATATATATTTTAAAATTTCTTTTAGAAGGCTCGTTTGCTTCCGTTGTCACACCTTTGTCTCTAGTGGGGTCCTTATTTCTTAAAAATCTGGAAAGGGATAACTTCAGTTCTGCAACAGAAACAGCTACTGAGTAAGGACTTGGCAGAGAGGAGCCATCTGAGGAGGAATTGTACCTGCAGCACCAAGTGAAGAGCACCAGGTAACCAGAACTCCAGAATTCAGGAAGGGAACTCGAGGTTTGGTAACTGTAGAACAGCACCATGATTATTCAGTGCAGCTTGAAAAAGCCCACTGGATCAGGTTTTTTCCTCTCACTTTTACCCTGTTAGTCACTTGTCTCAGGCTTCTTCCCATTTTCAGTTTAGAACAGATCTATACAATCTGTTCCTCAAAACATGCCACCTACCACCTTTCAGAGGGAATAATCCACAGCTACTTCCCTTTAAACACAAGGTGCCTGCTGTGGAGCAGTTTTCAGGCTCTCACTCCATTGTGAAGGAAGGAAGAAAAGGATGTTTCAAGTTATAAATATGCTAGACATGATCACTAGTTCTTCCTTCCTCTCCCATGAAAGATGGGACCTTTATTCAACATGGATATTTTCTAATGATTTAAATGGCAATAGGATTCATCCCTCAATTGCTTCCATCTGCCCTGGCCTTTCTTCATTCCTGCCTCCAATGTGCACATCCAAAAGAAATGACAATGGCTTTGCTCAATTATGAATAAAAGCTCAGCATCTGCTCTGTGCTCACATGGATCCCCTACAACACCTGTTTCATTCATCGGTGGTAATTACACTTTTTTCACTAGTGATTTGATTAAAATTGTGTCTTTTTTTTTTCTTTTAAATGAAGAAGGGCACGTAGGTAGCAATGGTAACTGATGTTCTGTATTCTTCCCTTAAGCACTGACAACTATGCTTTTCAAAAACACTGAATACATTTGTCACCTAGAACTGAAACTCTGGAGATACCTCCACAGCTTTATCTGCCTTTTTGACTTTGTATGTGTTAGATTGTATATCCTATCTGTTCTTTGCATGCTTCAAAGTTCCTCTGTATCTGTAGGTTTTTTAAAGCTTTTCCACATTTTTACTCTCTCTCCACTAGTTTTTCCCTGCTGTTCCTTTTACTCCCTTCCTTCCCTTTCAGATTTGTACTTCTATTTCCTGTATTTCCCATGGTAGCCAGGAGGCTCTCATGTTTTGCATCCTATTTCCCCAGACATCATCTCCACTTCCTTCAAGCTCACTGTCTCTATGAATCATTCATAAGTTGATCTACTTCCTCGTGCTCTATTTTTTCACACCCTCCAGGGTCAAATTTGTTGTCTGTCCCAGGACTTCCTTTGAAAGACTGCTAAGCTCTCACCTGGAGCCAATGGGAGGTAAAGGAGCTGAAGGAGTCAAAATACATTCTGAAAGATACAGGATTTAGCCTACATAAGCTCCAGCAATCTCAGATTTCCTGCATATTTATAATTTCTTGTGTGAAGTGCTTTGATGAATCTTCATAAATAATAAATCTTGGCTGCAGTTGCCTGCATAGATCATCTTAAAAGATTACAGATTTAAAGTCTTTAAAAACTAGTTCCTTTCAGCAGAAAATACAGGGCTTCTTGCTATTCAAATATTTGTGACTATTTACCTTCTGAAAGGTAAAGCTGCAAAAGGTAGAACAGCCTCCTGAGAGAGTGCACTTTAGCCAAAACAGCCTCCCAGCATTTTGTTCTCAGTGTATGCATTTAATTAGGGTTAGTGCAAAATAAAACGTCTATACTTCTATGTGAAAAAAGACCAAGAAGAAACCAGTTGCTGTTGTTTGGGCCCAGAGAGCCAGGCAGGATCCCTGGTGACTCCCTGCCTCCTTCCCTGCGAGCTGCCTGCTGGGATAACCACTGCTGGAAAGTCAACATTATATAAAGCTGAAAGGAAATGAAGCCCTCGGGCAAGGAGAGCCCTCCCGATCCTTGCTAAGTGTGGAGCTCATCGATCTTTATCACTTCCTTGGGTTAGCAGGACAGACAAAGTGCACCAGCACTGACACTGCTGGGTTGCAGTGAGGAAGACGAGCACCAGCCCAAATTCCAAACCTGTGAGAAGTGACACATGTGGAAGCCTTTGCCTCCTGTTCCCCAGACAGGATGTGTGCGCTCTCCCTCGATAACAGCTGCACGCAGCATGACCAAGGCATTCCCTCAAGGAGAAAGGGGGAAGCACAGAGATGAGGAAAAAGCCTCATTTTCCGGGGTCATCCCTTATCAAACCTAGAAACTGTGCAGTAATGCGCTTGGGTGAGGTTCTTTCCCCTCAGTTAGTTAAAAATTATTACAGCAAAGGATATGTGGAGACAGAAGATGAAGCCAGTAAAGCAGTTACCAAAGCAGAATATTCAGCTGACTCAAAACTGCAGTTATTTCCCTAACATGGAAATACTGCAGTCCAAATACGTCCTATTTCGTTTATTTTCTAATAAAATTACTCAAAGGAAATGAGAGATTTAGAGACCATAGTAAGAATTGTTCAAAAAAATGCACTGTGCACTGGGATTCTATCTGGACTTGGCCTATTTAGATGCTTCAAGATAAGTATGTCCTTAAGTGCTTTATTTTGGCTGTGAGGCCAGATTTTAAATCCCTCCTTCCATTGCAAGCAGGCACCAGACATCACTGGTGAACTTGGAAGGAGTGCTTAGGAACAGCTGCCTACCAGAGGTGCAAACCTCACCCTAAACACTCTTTTGTGCAGCACAAACTAATTTCCAGCATTGTACACAGCTCTGTTATCCACCATTAAAAGGATGTCCGGCTACAATTCCTTTCCTCTTAGGGGTAAACAGCCTCGTGGCTGTATCTGGAAGTAATATCAAGTATCAAGCTTAAGGGATGTAGTATCTATCTGGAATTCAAAAGCCACATTGTACAGATATTCTCTTTCACAATGAACCATTCTTTGACCAACAACAGAAATAAGGATGTCTTTTTTACATATGCTTTTACCTAGCTTGACTTTTCCAGTCATACATATCTTTTTTACATACAAGACTATGGGCTAGCTCATACCCTTTATTTGTCTGCTTATAATTTATTTATATGTAATATTAGATTCTCAAAAACGATGAAGTTTCTTTAAGGAACAGGAATTACCTGCTGAAAGGATTTCTGACATACAAGATTTGTTAGAGAACATCAAAACCAGTTTTCTCTGTCACTTGAGAAACACAGGTTTGAATTCTGATCTCTTTTTAATAGTCACCCATTTCAGCTCTTATCAACACTTGAACTTACTCATATGGCCTCAATAAGCAAGCAAAAGTTGTTAGTTAAGATCCCCAGTGCCTCTGGCTCTTCTCTTTTGAGCTATTTAGGCAAAGCAAAGAGGATGGAAAGCTAAAGGTCTGACTTGCTGGTTCCAAGTTATCTGCTCTTGGCCTCCTGAGTGCTGCTGGAATATGGGACTCTCCCAGGTATGAGACGAGAGGTCCCATACGACGTGAGGCCACCAGAGGGACGTCGCTGTGACTTACCTAATTTGACACAGCTAAAGCAAAAATTAGTGGAGAAATATCCACCCTTGTTTGTTGAGTGTGCTCAGTGGGGTGCAGGCATAAAATGGCCTTTTATTTTTTGAGGCTACCATAACATAAACTGTATTTTACTGCTTATTTGTGAATTAAATATGAACAATCAGATTCAGAAAAACAGCTTTCAGAAGTGAGTATGCACTTCTGGCATTTGCTTGTGTGTCACTTTAGACCATTTCAAGTGCTCTTCCCAAAACCAAATGTGTTTCCTTTCTTGAATAATACTCTGCTAAGGGGACATTCCATTCCTTTCTTTCACATATCAAATTCCATTTTAAAGAAATTGCTTTTTTCTTTTGTTGTTGGTAATTTAATAAAACAAAGATGGAGTCAGTAGTCTTCAAGTGGAGACATCTGGGAAATGCTAGCAACTGAAATTTATGTTAATTTAGAGGATGGCAGATTGGCTTGTCTCCCTTCAGTCCTGTTCCTAGAATCCATGCTTCAGGAAAAATATTTCTCTTAGTTTGTGTATTCAGGGCGTGGTGAAAGATGAGGTTGTGTATTCCCATTGCCTATAAATCATAATATATTGACCCATCTCTGTTGGCAAACTCATTAATCTCTTAATATAACAATTACAAATCAAGTTACCATTTAGAAAGAGTTTGCTTCTCATGCTGAAGGATTGTATGATCACTTTTTAAATCTTTTTGGTAATTTTGAAATTACAAACTGTTATAAATTACTTTCTTCTATTCTAATACTGATCTGTGAAGAGCTTGGTACAGTTAATTAGAAACAGTTTGGGTACAACAACAATTGAAATATATGAACAATGGCCAGTCAACTGACTGGTTTAAGGAAAGAAGAGTGACCTTAAACAGTACATGGGATCAGACATTAGTAGAGACATTTTCCTCTCCTGCTCAACAGGGAAATCCACATTTAGAACAAACTCTGCCCAGTGTGTGCAATGAGGTTCTTCAGAGACGAGTGAGAGCTACACTTATCTGAGCAATGAGGTTGCTGCTATATGTCTTCAGGAAGGATAATTCCCTTTAAAACTGCAGCTTTTCAGAAGCTCAATATTGGAAATGCAACAAGAAAAACCCAAGCTACATATTTTTCAAATCAAGACTAATTTTCTGCAGCACTGGAGGTTCCAAGCAATTCACACAGTTATTAAGATGAGAAGCAAACAGAGGAACTGATGCTCATTTTCACCCATGCAGGAGGTCAGTAGTCAAAGCACAAAATAAGCACAACTCACTTAACAAGGGCAATAAAACACTGTCTTCTCTCAGCTGATGGCAATAAACGTGTCCAGCCCATCCCACAGAGATGGCAGAAGTCCTGGAGCTCACAGTGCATACTCTACAGTAACACTGCTGTAAAAAATACCAACTTTTCAAGGGACTGGAGAGAGCACGGCAAATTAGGTACTTCACCAGACAGACTCTGTTGGGTAAGTCCTCCTTTAGCAGATCCATGGCATTACCTCCCACCATGGGTGGGACTCTGAGCACCTCCACCAGCTGCTGGTGGGAAACTGGGAATATCTTGTAGCACACAAAAAGCTGGAGAAAGACTGCATCCCTTGAAATGCTGACATGAAAGGAATTCAGAGTTCTGCTACTGATTATTTTTTTATGTAATGTTATCACCTTTCAGGGAAAAAAGTAATTAATTAGCAGCTTGCATGGAGAAAAAAAGCTTATTTCATTATGCTTCTAATAGAATCAATATGTATCTCACTAGGCTTCCAATGCCTTTCCACAGCCCACACATTTGATAGTCACATGTTCAACAGCTGGGTTTGGGGAGGCCAAGACACCATGAAGGAATATTATTGCTGTTTCAGTCATGAGTGCAAGAGATTTATTTAGTCTTTAGGTCAGGAGAGTGTAAGCCCTCAAAGGTGAGGAACAGTGAAAGCAGGAAGGAGATTCAGATCAGCTCATCCTGACCAAACACTGGGGTTTGCATAATCTACTGGCTCTTATTATTTGCTCGTAAAAATGCCTTTAACACACTGATTATCTGACAATTATTTTGGTATTTTTCACCTGCACTCCTTCTTTCTAAAATCCTACTCCCTGTCCAATGAAAATATGAAAGAATGTAGTGACAGCTACCCCCAGTTTATTTTGTTTGTTGTGGTTAAGAATCTGTGGATAATGTGGAGGTGATCCAGGAAAACCGGAAAACTGCAGAATGCAGAAATCAACCCCTTTCACTGAGAAAGGCTGCAAAGAAAAAAAAAATCACACCAGTGTTCCTTATCTTCCAGTGGCTCCTCTCTGCTTTAGTTTGCCAACCCAAAGATGTTTTGTTTTATTTTAGTGTTAAGGGCTGCAATAACAGAGTCCTAATTAGTGACACAGCAAGAGAAATACAGCACTGGAAGATCACAGAGCTGGTGGTGCTCCCTGGTAAGGTCTTAAAAATGGTAAAAGCAACTTCTCCTATTACATTTTTTTCAGTCTTGTCCAGCTTCTAAGAAAATATTCCTTTCTATGGATTCATTGCAGGCTCTTTTTTTACAGTCTCCCACTCCTGACTGTTAACATGACTCTGTCTGTTTGGGATTAGTCGAGAACACATTATTGCTTCCATTGCTGACTGAATACACTGCAAGTTACAAAGTAATTTTTGATAAATAGTTTCATAGCTTAAATTGAAATTCATCTTGTTTATACCTATGAATCTCCAACTGCTGAAGAGAAGACAGAAAACACATTATTAATTCTACACCAATGCCATTAGGCTAAAAGAATAGTTAAATTCACAGAAGTAAGTACTCTCTTGAGAACATCCTTGTTCTCAATTGGTGCAATCCACTTGCGGCTGACTAAGAGGAATCTGGAATAACACATTCTTATTCCAGAAGCACAAGGCTCTGCACACAGGGCTTTCACCACCAGTTCTAAGTAATTAGGAATAACTTACTGTATGGCCCAGCTCTAAACTATTTCTTTTTTCCTCAGTTTCCCTCCTTTCTTGCTCCCCTGATTCCTCTGTTCGGGAATTCATCCATCTCCTCCTTTCCTTACTGGATCAGCTTCTCTTGTCACCATCCATTGTGCTATCCACCCACTTCCATCACTGTCATCTCACATTGCTCACTGACGCATGTGATCGTTAAATATAAGTTTAATTAGAAAGCATTCATTGGTAACAAATTAAAATGGCTGTCCAAAATTAGAACTGAGCAGAAATTGTCTGAGATTTAAAAAGCAATAGTATTACATGATAGGCCTTTCTTGCTAAGTAATATCTTACTTTTTTGCACTGATGATGAAATTAAAACTGCTCAGGGGGCTGGCCTGAACCACCTACAATTGAGAGACAGAACTACTCTCTGCTGAGCTCATTTCACAGTAAGTACAGACCAAAGTAATACTTTTTCCTTTGAAGAAAGAATTGTAAAAACACATCAACTCAAGATATCCTTTTAGCCTGATACAAAAAAGCCTGTAGTTCCATATACGTAAAAGAAAGGTTTTATTTACAGGAAGACGTGCCTTCAAAGCCAGCATATTTTAAAAATAATGTTAAGTTCTTAAAATCTAGGAGAGACATATTTCATTTTTTGTTATAAATCTGAAGGGGGAAAAGATGCACAGTGTGTCTCAGTTTAGCTGATTTCACCTGAACTGTATAGGTGATATTTACAGGTAAAGTTGTGTTATTAAACACAATGCCCATAGCAATCACTAATGCAAGGGAAAAATCTCCACCCAGCTCCCAGATAATGATCCATATGCCTCATGCCACGAGGTAACAGATCCAGTATGAGCCATACCCACATTTGCTACCTCCTTTAGATCTCCTTCATAAGCACCAAGCGATTATGTTTTCCTCTTGCAAATTCTCCTTTAAATACACTTTTTAAAAGCTTCCTCTCTCATTCTTGGCAATCAACTTTCTCTGTACTTCTTTCCCTTTAAATTATCACACTTGTGCACCATATATGTCTGAGGAACTCTGCTGGCCCTCAGCTTCTCACTCCTACCTACCGAGGAGAAGTGAAAAAATGTGACAAGTGCAGGAGCTGACAGCAAATCCTCCCAGCCCTCTGAGACAAGATGAGCCCTGATAGCTCCAGCACACACTGATTCCCAGCAAAGGTCTGCTCAGCCCCCCTCCCCTTGTCAGCTTGAATCCAGATCTCCCAGGATGCTCACAGCTGTGAAGCCAAAGAAAATCAACCCAGCATTAACTGCCAAAAGCACACACACACACACACACTCCTTTGATCCAGCTCCATGCTGTAAGGTTGTTTCATTTTATTCTGTGGCCTGAAATAATGAGACAGGTGCTCCCTGAGTGGGGTGTGGACACACAGACCCACAGGGAGACACTGGGGTACCCACCACTCCCCACAACCAGCTGACTGAATGTGAGCTGTACTTGCAAGTCAAAAAAGAGGGATGTCAGCCTTGAGATCTCAGGGTTCAATTCCCATCTCAGCACCTGCTGTTTCTGAGTTTCAGACACTGATCTGGGACTGAGACCAATTCCTGTCTCACCTGAGTATTCCCTCTGACTTGTGAATAATTTGCATCTCCACGCTACAGAATTTCAAAGTTTCTTTCCTCCTCCCTTATGTCAAAACACAAGGATTAATATACCAAAATTCTAAGCATTATGTCAACAGAAATTAATATAAAGACAATTTAGGAATTATTTACCATCCAGTAAAATTGTTGATTCTGGAGACTTTTGACTTCAGTCTCCTTAGTTACCAAGAGCAAGCACAACTTGCATGGGAAGAGGCACAAAGTCAATTTTTTCACAGAGGGGTCACACTATGAACTAAACAAGTCTGTGGACTTTTAAAGGTCTGCTTATTAATGAAGTCTTCCTTCGGAGATGCTGGAAGTTACCCTAATGAGACTGTACTAATCTTGTTAGGTCATCTGCATTTTAAGATATAATAATATCACTTGTTTTTCATTATTAAAATGTTTTGATTTGAAAGTCAGGACAGACAGTGCCTATTCCAAAGCTGACTCATCTTTTCTCATTAAAGGTAAGTGAATGGAGAGAGAATAATTTGCTTTTCTAGCAGCAACAACAGAGTTCTGAAATCTAGGTCACCTTAAAGAACTGTCTTAAAATACAAGCTTTAGACATTGAATTGTGGTTTTCCTTGCTGTGAAGCATGGGGAATAACATGCATATTCAGTTACCAATAAATCAGCATGCAACTCGTTCATAATTGATACTCTAAATATATTTTCTGATTTGATCAGGCTATAAAATTATTCCATCCTTGTTAGTGTCATCTTTTATGTGGCTTTTCTGCTTGCACATAATTACTGTAATGTTCTGATTCCCGGACATCAAATTAGACAAGCAGGGTCTAATTCCTGGGTCCTGTAACATCTACAAATAAGACCAGTTAGGTGAAAACAATGCAATTCCTCACTCACATTCAACAAAACGTGGGCTTAGTCCAAGGAAGGAGAGTTCAGGGATAATTCAGGATTTAAAACCCCTTGGCAAACGGACATCTCTTTGAAATGCCATCGAAAAAAAGGATTAGAATTTTGTAAGAGCTTGACTAACTGGATCAAATGTTTGAAATAAATAGGGTGCAACTGAATAAAGACAAGAGCGAAGCGTTGTATCCGAGGTGTGGATAATCAGCTGCACAGAAGGAAGTGGGTACACCCAGCTGCCTTTGGTCCTGGGCTCCAGGAAAGCCCAAACTTCAGACAAACCAGTAACATGAAGCTACTGGGGAAAGGGAACACCGTTTGGGAACTGGTGGGCTGTATTTTACAGCCAACAAGCTTATTCCATTTTTGTCTTCCACAGGAAGGTCCCAATGACAGAATTCAATACAACTTTGATGAACTGGAGAGAAGACTGAGAAGTACAAGGGTGAGGAAATGGCCAGGAGACATGTGGTGTAAGGAAAAAATGAGCCAACTGGTATCATTTATTTGAGGGAACAGAAAATGGAGTGGAGACACTACATGGTCTCCAAATATGTTAAATATGATTCCTTGGTGGCAAAGTACTGAGTGCTGCTTTTATAAACTTCTGTGGAATTCACATTACATGCAGACATTTCTTCTGCTTCCCATTTGCAAGGCATTTTTATGTCTTGTGTTAACAGAAGGAATACATTTTAATTATATTACATACCAAAAATCTCATCTCCTTCTAAGCATTTCTTGTAAACCCAAGCCAACCCTGGCCACAGAAACAGGGCTTAGACTATGTTTTTTAGGTTTGTCAGACAGCACCTGAATTCACACCCCAACAATAATAAAAAAACAAAACCACAGCCAAATGTGTAACTTCAAGAGGGGGTTTTTGGCCTTTCTAATAAACTATTCAACCTTGACTTGGCTTGGTGTAACTTATTTCCATAACACTATAGGCACTGCTTTTAAGTACAGGCATGCACTTAAATATTACTGTTTCAGCAGTGATGATGCTCCAGCTCAGCATTCTCACTTTTTTTTTTTGAGTCAGGGATCACTACCCAACCTCAAAAACTCTCATAGATTATCATAATAGATCTTGTAATTGAAAAGAATGTAAAAGTGTCCAGGTTCTGCAGACAAAGTTGTAAATCAGTCATTAGAGTTTTGCGGTTCAGTGGCTGATGACAGAATTCAGCTTGGAAACCACAGCTATAATTCTAAATTACTTTGAAATATGTGGATAGCCATGCATTAAAAAATTAATGTGGATCAAGCACAGAGCACTGAAACATTGCATCAAACATATAATACAGAATTGCAATTAAAAAAAGCAAGAAACCAAGAGCAGTAAAACACTGTCAGCTATTTGGCTGTCTCTGCTCTCCAGTCTGTGCTTCCTGGTTAGTCATTCCTTTTCCTAATGAAGATTTCCAGGAGGATAAGACAGTGTAAAGGTGCCACCCAACACTGTTCCACAGTCCAGGCACCATTTCTGCTCAGTGAAAAGGCACTGCATAAATAGAACACACAGTGAAGGTAAACCAGAAATCCAAGTGGTTTTTTAAGTCACTAAAAAACCGGACAGTTACCTAAGAATGCAGAGGAGTTTTATCTACAGATTATTGTAATAGTAGATTACAATCCAGGAAGAAAAAAATAGCTGCTTTTAGGATTTCCTATTGACATGACAGTTAGATAAAAAATATCAATATTAAATTCAGAAGACTCTTGTTAAATCCTTTTTGTTTGTTTTTTCTTTAACGTCAACTCAGATAAGACTCAACAGCAAAAAGTTCATTGAATAACTTAATATTATTGCTTTTGACAAAAATGAAATTACCTTCCCATTAAGTATTTTTGTTTTGAGGGGAAAAAAACTTCAACCTTCAGGGACCTGCAAAAACTGTGAAATTTTTCTTTGGATAAAACCGGTGATAAGAACTCTTTTGGGAAAACTCACCTCTTTTGTTGTTGTTGATCAAAGTTTCAAAGGAATAATACATTTTAATTTCACCAAAATTAATATTTTCTAATGGAAGTACTGTCTCAGCAAATGTTTAATTGACAAACATAAGCTTTTCATCTTTAAAGCATGCAGCACTGATTTTAATTCTTTTGCTTGGAAAAAACTATTAGAAAGGGAACTGTACAGCTGCGTTCAGGATATATACTGTATAATTTAATAGGTCTCTTCTATCTCTGATTTCAGTAATTCACTGAAATATTTATGGCCTTGCCAGAACAATGAATACACAGAATTATGTCTTTAGTTATCATTATGCTGCTCCTTCCCAAGCAGCTCTTCCTGTAAGGAAGAAAAGGTACAGTTCTATTTTATTAGCTGAAAGAATGTCAAAGGTATTCCCTCCCAATGCAGATTCATCCCCACAAATTGGATCTTGCAGGAAATAATTTTCTCTGTCTAATACTAAAAATACAAGAAGACACAGCAACATGAGTTTCAGCAAACATGAGCAATCAGCCAAAACTCCTGGGGTCAGCACAAGCCTCGTATTTTGATATTCAGCCTCTGCAAAGGCACCTTTAATATCACTAACCCAGTAACTGAAGTCAAGTCAAGCAGGACATGCCTGTCCATGCTACAGTTACATCTGGATTTTGATGTAGAGGCATAAAGCAAAAAGGGGAGGGGGAACAGCCCATAGTTACATGTCAAATTAATAGAAACTCTCCTGATTAACTACAGCCAATTATCTGTACAAGGTTACAGAGCTCTTCTCTCCATAAGATACACAGGTCAAAACCAAAATAGCAGTAACGCAAATGATATTAATTCCGTTGTAATACACACCAGGCCTGCAACAAATAAGTAAAAGAAATGTGAATACTTAATATTGGCTCTTCTTAAAAGAGCAAAATTATTATTTGTGAAGCTTTGCTACTCTGCCTTATAACTTAGCTCCAGCCACACTGCCAAAAGAGTGGGAAGGGACAAGTAACACCTTCCTGCCTATGGAATGGTTTTGGCAACTGAACATAACACAGTTGAAAAAACTCAAAACTGAAGAAATTGGTAAGATTCCATATTTCAGCTTTTAATGCCTGAGATGCAAGACTTTGTGGCCAAAAATCAAAAGCAACTTAACTCCCGAGAGACTGAGCACCAGCAGTTTCCACTGCCTTCTTTTTACCTAGTCAGCATCTAAGGAAAATGAATACAAAAACTGGACAACCGCCTGTAGGATCCTTGACATCAAATGCATAGTGACTATCTGACTATCGCGCCTGGCAAGATGAATATGAGTAAGGTAAATAGGATTTTTGCAATCTATATTAATTTGGAGACCATTTTAAGTGAAATTCAGCATGAATGCCATGTGTCAGATCCCAGGCTGACGACAGATTCAAGGAACAGGGTGGGATAAAACAATCCAGGATGCACTGCTTGAGTTCCTGCCGAGTGGAGAAGCAGGCTCCATAGCACTTCATGGATACAGATGGCTGGGATTCAATCAACAGGAGCAAGATCATATTTTTGGATGGAAGTTTCAGAGGCAGAGTGAGGAAATTAGCAGCCAAAATACTTGAAAGCTGTGTTATACCAGTGCCCATTTCAAAATGCTGATTGCCTGCTATTTTATGGGGAGATAAGTATGTTCCAGGGTTAATCAGATTTTGGCCATTACCAGCACCAAGTGTATTTCTTTTCTAGTTTTGTAATAGACAAGAGGAAAATGCTTTCCTCTATTCTTTTTAGCCTGATTTGCACCATATGGTCTATTAAGTGCAGGCAGCAACTACTTTTAAATGCTGCAGTTCTTTCACTGAGGCATTATCACCCTTTGTATGATGAAAGTAATTTTATGTCTTCAGGAGATCCTTGCGTTCTGCAAAGCAGAACGGCCTCTCAAGGCTTAGTTTCTAAAAATACCTTACAGTCTTTAAAGAAGGTGAAGAATGATTCTTTCAAGGGATGAGCTTGATCATTCTGTTTATTACTTTGTTATTTGCATTTCGGGATCTTGAGGATCCTGAAGTAGTAAGCACTGGAAAATGAGCTGTTGTTTTCTTTCAGAGTCCTCACTTGAAGAATGGCCAAACTGCCTTCACAGAGCTGTCATTCAGCCTGCAAAGCTGAAAACTGATCTGCAGCACTATCACAAGGCAATATGTACTCGAAGATTTTCAGGAATACACTGAACTTCTTCAAGCTTCTTCCCTCAGGCAAAATGTCATGTAATCAGAAGAAGGGGACAGTTCATGTGGCTAATTCATAAATATGTCATTTTGACCTGGTTGTCAAGGATGATCTTTAACAAAGGAACCAGTTTTCCTTTGGAAGAACGCTCCACAACCTTGCCTTGGCACCCAGACTTAGTTCCACATTTATTGTAAATGAATCAAAGAGGTATTTTGGTTGGGGCTCCTTTACTTCACACTGTACAAAATGAAGCAAATAATGAAAGAGAAGTTCTATTTAGAAGGTAAAATACATCACAACGGTTGCCCAGCTAGACATTCTCATCCAGCTCAAAAATATTAACTCCAATTCTCTAATAATTCAATACCAAATTATCATGTTGTGGACATTTTTCTGGGAAAAGGAAAACCTTCAGTGTGCAGTGTAATGTCCATTATACTTTTGTCTTTCACACCTGGTATTTATGAAACGCTACATACACAGGAGCCCTCCTTTCATGACAGCCCATCTGCAAGAAAACTTGAGATCCCATGGGAGACACGGAGTGAGAAGCTGGCACAGAGGATGGCAGACAGAATGCTATTAAATAGTTACTTTGCCTTAACCGCTTTTTTTTTTTTGAAGGAAAGAGAGAAAGCAAGCGAGTTTTAAAGCTTTAATCTCATACACAGGCTCATCAGAGCCCAAATCTATCTGTAATACTCTCCAAATCAGAACGAACTCAGAAAGATGACGTTCAATCTTTAAATCCTTCTCTACAGACCTATTTTTAATTCTCAGGTTCATAAAATGGATCCCTGCTGTGGCTCCAGAGCTTTCTAACATGTATCTTCCCTACTTTGTTTGACACGACCACATGTTAGAATTCAGTTGCATTTAAAATGAAGAGTTTTCCTTGCACAATTTCCTGTGTAGCGCGATAAAACCAATTCAGTGTGACAGAAAAACCTGTGTCACTGGTGGGAATCAACTATCTCCTCTCCTGGTCACTTATTTTTATCACTTCCATCAGTAACTCTAATATTTTGGACACATCTGACCAAATTTTATCTTCTTATTTTGCCTTTTTTGCCATAGAGTGATGTTGAATTAAACATTTTTCATATCTTGAAACATTTTCTCAACAAACATACTTATTCAGTCTCTGTCTAAATTCTGAAACTATGTAAG
Source organism: Sclerurus mexicanus (assembly GCA_013396755.1). Lineage (NCBI taxonomy): Eukaryota > Metazoa > Chordata > Aves > Passeriformes > Furnariidae > Sclerurus > Sclerurus mexicanus. Next base: position 372,647 of record VWZF01002538.1, read on the forward strand.
ATATTCAAATCTTTGACACAATAATTATTGACAACCACAATTAACCACCTTTCCCAGACCTTCTGTAATGTACCAGGTTATTTGTGTTTCATTTCTGTGAATCAATCCATTTAAGCTGGATCAGAACTGACACGTCTGCTCAACTAGAGGCAAATACGACCAAAACACGCAATGATTTTGATGATCTGAACCAGGAATCCTACAATAAGACATAGTTGTTTCTTAGTTTTCCAACTGATGCTGTTTATTACAGTAACTCTCATGAACTGTCCTCATCTTTACCAAAGGGAGCAGCTTCCTGTCAATGACCTGAGGATATACATGGATATCTCCAAATGGAACTGCTGGCTACATCCACTCCCTACAGCAACAACATCTTAATGAAGACACTTTGATATGTGTTAATGCAAATCCACCAGAGTAACATGTTGTAAATATTCCAGTATGAAAAAAAGAGCATTAAAGTAAAGAAATTCTGCTAGTTTTACATGATTATGGTAATCTTCATGTTCCTCATTTTAGCATTAATTTTCTGCTTTAAGTTTTTCAGGAAGAAATGTACTCTGGAATAACTTTATATTCTAATTCTGGCTTGATTAAGATGCATATTGAACCGACACTGAACCTGCACTGTCCTCCGGTGCTATGAATGATTTATTCTGCCAGTTCCCATCCAAATTAGAATAAAATTATCCATCTTCTTGGCTAATGAACTGATACCAGATTTCAAAGCACACAAAGATGCACACACTCACTCACAATCTACTTCCAAAATGGCACGGACTGACTTGGCAAGGTCTCTGGCTTCTGCTGCAAGAGCTGTGGTGGCAGCAGGTCCCATCCTTCCCAGCCGTGCAAGAAGTGCTTTAGTGGACAGTGCTGCTCTCCTGTCACTAAGAGAACAAAGAACAGTAAGTGTTTCTTTGTAAGATCATAAAGGAAACTGCTACTTTTAATAAAGTAAACCTGTGTTTCTAGATAGGTTTTGGTCGCAGTGTATGAACAAAACCCACTCGTACTACCAAAGCAATGAGTCTGCCTCAGCAGCTGGTCTGTCTGTCCAATAAAGGTTCTGTCACCTTGGCTTTGTGTTTGATACTTAATCCATTTCCTAAAATAAACTCCATGAACTTTATAAAACAGACAACATCACTGTTGTGCAGTGGTAGTGGGAACTGCTTTTCATTGATTATCTGCAGTATCATAGTTGGTCTGAGCCTGTGGGGTTTTTTGAAATAATGTTCCAGCTCACTTCACTTAAATACATTTGATTTCCTTGAGAGCTACTGAAAAAGATAGCAGGACTGAGACCAAACAACTTTATCGTTACAAAAACATTAATGGAACACTATCTGGGACATATAGGTACAATCACACCAATGTTCTGAAGGACCAAAGTCTGCTGAAATATTTTTTAATATTAACAAGATCAATTTCTTTTACAAGAAAAGTAATAAAATGTAAATGGATATATGTGTTATCAGTTTATTTATATGTTACTGAATTCATCATGATGCAAAATCACTTAAGCAAATATATAAAAAAAAATTAAAAAATTATAACCCACTATTAAGGTTTGCTGCATTTTAACTAATCCTTAGTACATTATAATTACTTTATGGAAACATCCAGACAACCATAGCTATGTAATTACTCACTGTTTTAATTTAATTCAGAGATTTTTAATGAAGCTGTATCCTGAAAGCCTAATTTATAATTCATGCCATTCCCTCTCCTCCAATAAAATGACACTCAGAACTATATAGCAAAAATAAAGGAAAAAATAGCTACAAGACAGTTTTTGGAGACTTGGGAACAATAGTAGGGGTTGCAATATTAACATTGCCATTTCATTACCTTAAAACTGTTGAGGAAGTAGAGTTATCTGAAAGCATTTCATGTACAACCTGTTGGCCATAGGTAAGAAGTTAACAGTTTATAGATGGACACAGTCAAAAAGTTAACACCTTAAAATTTAATGTAATTTAATTTGAGCGTAGGGGAATTGATTTGCAATTAAAGGCTCTAGTTTCTCCCAGCCAGAAGTGTGAAAGTAAAAGCCAAAATATTATAACGCCTTTAAATGAAGTAAATATAACTGCATCACTTTTTTTGTTGTTTCATAAAATTCCAAAGTATTATCACATATCAGTTTTTATGCCTTTTTCTTCTGAGGAATTCACAGAAATTGACACAGTTTGTGGAAAAAACTTGTATGATCACTTCCATTTGTTTAGTACATCAAAACATTAAGATCAAGTAAATTGCTGGATGGATCTGTACACTTGCACACCATCTGTATTTCCAGCAATGAAAAGATCCCTGCAAACTCTAGTCAGTTTGCTATGATCATTCCTTTGAAACATCAACACAAGACTTCTCCAAATAAAACACTGCCAGAAATGAAAGGCAGTTACCTCCACAAATTGTAGCAATTTTTCAGTAGCCACCTCAAAGGTCTTCCTGGCCGATTCTGATTTCCGCAGCTGGCAGTCAAGCACTGTAACTCTCTTTCTCAAGTCTTGAAGGTTATCCTGGGGAACGCATTGTAAGGCTTTTATTCTAATAATTTCCTTCCCATGGCTCACAGAGATACATGGTTTGAACTGAAAGGGATGCTTGAAATGTTTAACACACTGTTTCCTACATTTCTGGAAAACACATCCCTGTTCCCGTGGCAGGAATGCCTGACCTGCTGACAAACCAGCTCCAAACTGCAACAGATTTTGGCAAATTAAATAAAGGTAAATTGAAATTGGAAGATAGCAACAGTGATAGGGCTGAAAATCGAGGGAGTTCTAACTGGTTTTTGAATGGATCGAAAATCCAACCCGATGGTGACAGCATCTGTCAGCAGGGTGGCATAAGCAGCCAGTACGTGAACAGACTCAGCCCTCCCATTTACATCCACGTATCCTTTGGACAACACAGTAATTATGGCACATCTTGGAGGAAATTACCCCCTGGCATTTCTCTGCATGCACTTGTGTAACCTATCGATCAGGGTTATGTATCCCTCCCTACTTCAGTTATGGAGAACGTGAGGACTGCCAGACAAGTCCTGGAGGCTCAAGGTTTCAGGTTGAGCCCCTGTTTGTGTGAGGACCACGAGGAAAGTTTTCACATGTACGTGGGCATGTTTGTTTAGCTAAGCTCTCTGCTGAACAATAAATCAAGACCGTGCATCTGCAGCTCAGAGACTATTCCATGCTTTAATGCTTGAGATGTGCCATTTTGCCCTCTGACCCACATGTGCTTGCAGCTCCTGTTTTCCAGCCCAGAGATACCTGCATAAAGCAAGACTCGTACACTTCACATCACCCCCTTCCCCACACATCATTCCAGTTATTGAATAATAGGAGGCAAACAGTGACCTACTTTAGAAAAGCAGATGAAAAGAAAATGAAAACAAGATACAGGACAACAGCAAGGAAACCATGGTAACTATGGCAGGCGACTGCTTTGCTTACTTTATTTTGGCCAGAATGATCAGCGAGCTGAGCCTTCAGCTCTCCAATTTCAGCTTCCAGCAGGCGAATCACTTCTTCATAGTCCATCTCCATTCCCCGTGCCTGCCTTTGTGCAGCCTCTGCAAGATGAATCCGGCTTCGCAGGGCTCTTGTCTCCTCTACAGCTGCCTTGGCTTCCTGTGGGTTACACAATTCCATTGAAAAGTTATAACTCTGGCTAACAAAGAAGAGATTTAACTCAAAAGTACTGCAGTTGGGGTCAGGGCTACCTGGTAGGGTTTATGGTTGGATGGTTCAGTTGCTAATTTTTAAGTGTATAATGTGCGAACAAACCCCAGGTATTCACAGATATAATTTTCCTAATAAATTAAATAATAANGAGATTTAACTCAAAAGTACTGCAGTTGGGGTCAGGGCTACCTGGTAGGGTTTATGGTTGGATGGTTCAGTTGCTAATTTTTAAGTGTATAATGTGCGAACAAACCCCAGGTATTCACAGATATAATTTTCCTAATAAATTAAATAATAAAATCTATAATTACTGTAAATCTAATTGAATGAAAGGTTTTATAGAAATGCACCAGATGCTGTTAATCTGCCCCCTCACTTCCATACTAAAAAAGTACCTTCCTGAGATGTTGCTTCCTTTTATTATTATTGCCTGAATTCACACTCCAGTCAGAGCTCACACGTCTTGTAGATGGACTCTTAATGCAAGTACTCTCAAAATCTTTTTTTTTTTAATTTATGTTTCTGCCTAGTTCCTGCTCCTATATCTTTATCCTGTATTATCAGAGAAGAGTGTTAGATAAAATTTATATATAAATATGTATGGAAAACAGAAAATCAGAACTTCTAGCTTTTAATTCAGCTAACAGAATCCTTAAATGTTGCAAAACCTCATTTTGAGAAAGATATTACTCTCTTCATTTTACTACTGAATATTAACTCAAGTTAACTTTGATTTGTAAATTTAGGAAGTCAGATTAAAGGTCTAGCCAACAGATGAGGTTATACACTAGGAATAAAACAAATTGCTCATAAAAAATGTATGAATCCATACTAAGTAGGAAATAACCTTCTAGAAAGTAGGATTGAAATCACTGTTTCTGAAAACCTAACTGACCAAATCTCCTATTTTTGTGGAAGAAATGGCATATAATATTTAACAGGTGTCATGAGAGGTCAGTTAAACTAACAAATGCAGATTTAATTCTTTCCTAACATAGGTGGTTTTGTTCTGTGCAATCCACATCCTTCAAGTCATGTTTTCCTATACTTGGTCATAATGTTTCTTCTGTGAAATGATCTACCAAACCTCAGCTTCCGATGACTTTTGACCTGTACGCTGTTAGTCTGAATGAATAATACACTTCAGACCATAGGTCAATTAATCTCAATGACACACATTCAGGACATCATCTTCCTTGTATTTGCAATGGGTTTGGAATATAATACCACTGTGCATCCCAGTCCCTCAGAAAATAAAGCAGTAGAAGGACTCACATGTGTAGAACAGCAACATCAGTAGTAAATACAGGTGACATTTGTGTTGTGTAATATAGAGGTTTCTGTTATGGAGCACAAGCAATGAGAGTTCCATTTAAATGACCTTTAATTTGACAGCAGGTAGAATAATTCTTTTTTTCCTTTCAGAAGCCTAAAGCATGAGATGAGCCTATTCTACACGAGGATCACCTCCACCTGGAAACACAGACTATTGCAAAGCTTCTTGCTCCGTGCCTGTCTGTTACTTGGTTTCACAGCTGTCTGTTTGTAGCACTAAGAGCAGTACGAGGGTCATTAATGAAAGCACAGCAGAACAATTGAGCCCTTCTGCAAGCTGCTCATGGCAGTTCTTTTTCCTAGAAACAATTCAGAGAACACAGGGACTTCTTAGAAGTTATGAACCTACAGGAGTAGGGGTCAGAATTACTGCCTCTGTAGAGGGCTCTTTTTTGCCACTCAGAAACAATAGACTCAAACAGCAAGAAGAGCTGGGTCCTGCTGATACAGACCACGACTTGTGAGCCTTCAGGTATCCTTCAGAAACAGGCTGGAGGTGGGAAAAACACTCTTGGAGACATAAGAAAAATGCTCTGATATTAAGTTTGACTAATATAAATGAACACAGAGGCCTTGACAAAGGGTGGCATCTTAAAAACCCACACAGAGGAATTATTTAAATAAACTGACATCAGCAAAGTGAAGGGAAAATTGCTATAATGAAAAAGGAGGTCTTCGTTTTGAAATAAGACCTCCTTGAGATAAAGGTTTGATCTCATACAATCCAGAACTGCCTTTACTCCTCTATTGTTTTTTTCAGAAACTCAGTTGTTGAATATTAATTTCTCTGTAATAGCAGACTGAGTATGACCAGATTTCAACAGTGAAAGACCTAAAGGAATAATTAACAAACAATGGCTTCTTACATGACAATGGAACAATTACACACACTACAACAGAATTAGTAAAATTTTCTGACAAACCAGAGCTATTTGCTGGAGCACGGAGGCACAAAGGGAAGCGATACCATCAGGTTTCCCTGTTCTCCAGTTACTGGAGGTGGCACTGTGGGTTCTCTTACCTGTGCAGGTAAGGGGCCCCCACCAGTGAAGAACAGATTCAGCAACATTTGCTCTTGTCCCACTCAAGTGTTTTATGAAAAAAGTGTCCAAGACCAGGCTGGAGGGAGCCCTGAGCAACCTGGTCTCGTGGAAGGTGTCCCTGCCCATGGCATGGGGTGGAACAAGATGCTCTTTAAGGTTCCTCCCAACCCAAGCCACTCTAAGACACAACAGAAACAGGACCTGCAGCTGCTAATATTGCATTTATAGAAATGCCTCTAGGACTGTTTTTCCTCATCTGGTATGAAGCCACTACAATCAATAGGAAACTGAAAGCTGGAGAAGAGAAACTGAATTCTTACAAAATTTCAAGGTAGAGGTTTCTTCCTGCATCAGGTTCTACTGGATCAATTTGAGTGGCTGGAGGTTTTATCCAAGTAATACTCCAGCCACCACAAATACTGGAACTGAAACATTCTTTTAAACTATGTGAAAATTGCAGTTACAATTTGATTATGTTTAGTCACTAATTTTACAAACATTGAATGTTGAAAAGCTAATGAAATAAAAATAAACCAAATTCCTCTTTCAGACAGGGTGAAGTAAATTACATACTGTTTCCAAAATAGCAATAATTCAAAGCCCCTCCTTTCCCCTTAGAAAAATATAAATAGAATAGCAAATCTCAGCCCTATGAACTACAAGTCCAGCAGTTTGGGATACCATGAACAGTATCTTATCTTTACAGCCTTTCACATTTATTGTTTAGCTGAGGAGCTTCAGCTGATAATAACTATGGAAAAAGCTGTAGTATAGAAGAGATCATCCAGGTTGGTATGACCCAGGACACAGTCAAACAGCTCCAGGACAGAAGACATCATTGCAGATGCCACATTCACGCTGTTGACAAGACCTCAGGTGCCCGAAAGTGTCTTTTTGTGTTTTGGGCAAGCTTACGTGTGATTTCAAGGAAGCCCCAAAAACAGTGCCACATCACAATTTCAAAGTAAAAACAGATCAATAAATAGTGTGTTTTGATTGTCACAGATCAGTATTAGAAAATAATTACTACCTCATTTCAAATTTAGCAATATTTCTAATCCTAAGAGCTCATCCCTCCTGTCAGCTACTGATTCAAGAACTGTTTAATGAATTGGTACTAACAAAGCATGTTCATTAACCAGAATATTTGTACCCCATCTTAATTAAGCTGTAATCTCTGCAATTCACAATTAGTACACAATAGAAATACCACAACAGATACTCCAGTATATGACTGGTAGCCTATAAAACTTTGTTTTTGATAGGAAGTAGTGATTTAAAAAACCTGTTTAAATTACACTGAATTCAGAAGGCCCTAAGCACATACTTAAATTGGGGTTTTGTTTACTTTGGTTGTTTGTTACTTTTAATCAGGCCATTAGGGCTCAATAATGTACTCATTAACTCATTTCACTAACCAGCTCAAGCTGGAAGGCATCATAAGTTACATGGAAACTTGTACTGTAAGCAGCGTATTTTTAAAAACTCTTTGTATCACAGTGAATCACATTGTTAATATTGGTCCGGAATGACAGAAATATATATAATAATATACATAAAACGATTGAAAATGCACGAAGTATAAACAGAACTAACATATCCATTAGAAGCCCACTGATATCTCCTAAAATACACCACACAGTGCTGCAGCTACATATAATTTATTATTTCTCTTTCATTTCACCGATGAAACCTTTTCAACGCTCACTAGAAAATCAGTATTTAACCTCAAAAGGTTTGCACGGCAAAACTGAACTTCACCAACCCAGGACAGCACCTGAGAGAAAAATAAAAGTGCGAGGACCTCGAGTGGTGGCAAAGGGGCATTGCTGGTGCTAAAACACCCTCTCAAACCAGCCCTGTCCAAGCCTGCCTTCCCAGCAAATGCTGGTTTGTACTGGGCTCTATACTTTGTAATAGCTTTAGTCTAGACTGACAGAGTGAACATCTGCTCTGGACCGGAGCAACAGACTGAACACCCATTAGCGAATGGAAATTTGAATTGCATTGTTGGAACACACTTCCAGTTAAATTTTAGCCAGAAGATAATCCAATTTATTTCCCTGCTGTCCCACAGTGCACGGAGTACAATAACGTGACATTAATGGAAAAAGCTTTCAAGCAATCCCCTTATATTCAAGGAGTAAAAGGTGATAATGAAGGTGCTCAACAAATCTGTATAAGCAAAAATATAAAACTAATCTTAATATTGTAGTACCTGGAAAGATTTTTCAAGTGTATCTTGCATTTCTACATTTGACATCTGATGGAACAGTGGAACAGATATTCCATACAGGTTTCTCATGGCTACTTGGAACAGTACAGGAGAGAAGAAAGGCAGGCAGCTCATTAGAAGAAACGAGCTGACAGGATGTTCAGGAGAATCAGGGAACAGCAAAGATACTTGGTTTTGAATCCAGGCAATAAATGACATAAGACTTATATGTAATTGGAAATTTCCTTTAAGAGACACAAGCAGGCTGAATTTCCTAAGAAACTCTGATTTCTTCTCTCATAATTACAGAGTTATTTGGAGACAGAAACGAGATATTCCTCATAAAATCCTTATCACCATTTTTTTTTCCTGTTAAATATCAGGTAGCATTGCCAAGGGTGTCTATTTTTTCACGCTTAAGACTCTGGCTGCCATACAAAACAGTTAATGTTAGGACTGGAAATTAGGCACAATAATTGTTGCCTAAGAACAGCAAAATCACTTCATAGAACACTTATCACCATCATTATCCATCTTCACTGATCCAGGTTGTCTTAGGGTTCCTACCTCAACTGAGCAGCAAAGGATTACTGCTCTAAAAACTGAAGGATCAATATTCTCTACTTCTAATCAAAAGCTCTGCACTAACACAAGAAAAAACTTGCGCTGAAATCAGTGTGCAAGTATAGTCTATATGAGCATCAAGAGAGAAACAAGTGCTCCCTTCTCCCTTGCACAAAAAAAAAGTTAAAGAAATTAAAAAACAATAATTCTAATTTTAAGCAACTTCAACATACTTGTTTGACTGCTTGTAGCTGCTCTGTTAACTGCTTTTGTAAATTCACAGATTCAGACAATTCTTCCTGTTTAAAAAAAAGAAAGAATTAATAAGTTAGCCTGAAAGAGAAAAGAACTTTTAGTCCTAAAACTCAATTAGCTCCTTATGTCTGTTAACAATGGTGGATAATCAGAAACACATATTCCTAAAGTTCTGGTGGTAATAATAAATAATCAACACCTTTTATAAAACCTGTGACAACCCCGAATTTCCATCTCTAAAAGCTAGCTTTTCAGTGAGTGCACTGATACTGGTTAAGTTACTTGAGCATTTGAGGATTATTTACTGAACATTTCTGGGATATGTGTAAAAGAGTATAAGAAAAGAGGCAATTACAGATTAATCACTGTCAGTTTTCAACATCAGCAATTTAGGGACTCGTGATAAGTGTTCACTGCTTCAACATTCAATGTAAATTGGGTTCTTTCATTTCAGTACAAAGCTTTCAGAAGAAGAATTCTTGTGCACAGAACAAAGAACAGATCTTTGGCCATATCAACCCAATGTTTTTGTAATCTATAGCAAGAATAATTTTTTTGGCACAGGAGGCAATTTGTATAATTGTCTTTATCCTGAGATCAGTTTGCCTGCCCAAGAGTTACATATGGGGAATAGGAGATTTTTTAATCTTTTGGTTTGTTAAAAAGGAAATTCAGGACCACATGGCTGTGGTTGTAACCCAGGGTATTAAGAAACAATAAATACATTTGTAGCTTTAGGTTTGGGGAATTTTGTAATGTCTGTGAAAATATGTATTACTTTTGAACACAGATTAATTTATCCCCCAGTTCTGATTTCTTTCAAAAGTATCAGCACATGCTCAGACTCTGCAGTTACTAAGCTCACACATCTCTAAATAAAATTGTCTTGCAAATCAGTCACTTCTCCAAATTCCCTTTTGTGAAATGTCTGCTTAGTTTCACTTCTCTGTGGATCAGATTAAAAAATGTATTAGTATTCAGTATAACAAAATGTACTGGCTCCAAAGATATGTTATAAGCAATCTTCAAATCTATTAGGACTATTTCCTCTGCCTTTTTATTTATTAATGAAAAAATGCACATAACATTCAAAAGAAGAACAGTAAATTACCACAGACACTCCAAAAAAAGAGGAGTCTCTTGAATAATTTAAAGCAAATAAAAATTGTTACCTTTAATTTACTCATTTCTTTTAAAGCTTCATTTCTTTCTTTCCTAAGTCTGTCCACGTCATCCTCCAAAGAATCACAGGTTGCAAACTGTGTGTATTTAAATACGTAAGGTTAGAATGTATTACTGTGTCTTCCACAATCTTTATCATTTTATATTAAGAAGTCTTGCTAATAAAATTAGAGCAAAATCTTAATTTTAAAGTATTTTAAAGCTCTGAAAATGATTAATAGAAACATTTTTTAAAGCATCAAAATACATCATTAATAGCCCCTGTTTTCTTCAATACTTTAAACAAAATGTCATTTGGTATTCATATGCTAAAAATGCTCTTTTTTAAAGTCGGCTTCAGAATAAAATGATTTTCACTGCAGCAGTAGTTCAAATCACTGGGCCCAGTAATTGTTTATCCTTCGCACAGGTTGCAGCAACACGAATTCCATTAAGGAACCTCAGTAAATCACTGATGTCCAGATTTACAACAAACCTCAACATAATTATATTAATTGCTTTCTGCAAATTAGGCTGCTTAATAAAGCTTCACAGAAACTAGGTTATCTTAAAAAGCCCAGGATACGGAGCTGTTTTAAACATCTGCCCAAGATTTGGAGTAACTCCACATATAATAAACTCTCCAACAATCTCCTCCCAGCAGTTAAAACACTGTTCAGGCACATCTTTTACCTGTGAATCCTGTAAGCTGGAAACTTCACTGACCCCAAATGTTTCAGGTTTGTGGCCATCATCTGTTGTGTTTGATTGCACAGGGAACAGATTCCTTGAAACTTCAATGAAATCTAAAAAAAAGCCACTTTATTGCTGCAGCCCACAAGTTCAGTTCAGCAGCAGCATCACTAAATGCAACACAATTCCAAATATCCCAAGGAACAGCCACTCCTTTATAAATGCAGCATCTGCCTTCTGTAAGCTTTCTAAAGGAAAACATTAAAATCAGACACATGTCCAAAACACATCTTGGGAAGAAAGAGCCTCAAAATTAAGTTGTGAAGCAGAAAAGAAAACAGAGGTGGTGTGAAGTTTACCTTCAAAGTCCCTGGCTGGAGATGCTCTATATTTGGCAAAATTTGCTCTACATTTCTGTGCAAAATGAAAAGAAATCTGCACACCAGGTCTACACCTGCCCTTCCCAATGAATTGACTTTACTAGAGGAAAAACAATATCTCTGCAGGAAAAAGGAAAAATTTCATGCTGGCTCTGAGCTCGTGGTTTCCTCTGCAGGTCCTTTAAAGCCCTGACAGAAACCTGGTAAAATTGATGTTGGCCAAGTGGAAAGTTTTAAATACAAACACTGCATCATTCATAACCAACATGGCTTGGATGTATTGAAAAAACACATCTTGAATGTATTAAAAAAAAAATCTGCTACAATATGACAGAAAAGTGGAAATATAAAGGTCAGTTAGTTTACTCCACATAAAACCTGATGGAAGATCCGGTATCCTTCTTGATGAGATCCTTGAAAATCCAGTGTCTTTTTGGATGGTTAAGTATGAAATATTATTTTTCACATACCAGTGTTTGATGTTGTTCTCATTAACATTAGGAAAAGTGAAGTTTTCATCAGAGAACTATCATGTCTCACAGCTTATGAAAAATATTTTTAAATTGTCATTGTCACCAAAACCAAAATTGTCATAACCAACAGAAGCAACTCCTTCCCCTCAGGATTAAGTTTAGCTGGAAGAACTGTGATGGTCTCCATGTAAATCTCTTTCTATATGCAATAGTTGAAATGTTCTCGATTCTCACAAACTGAAGCTAAAAAATCCATCAGCTTAGCTGCTTCAAGAAGTCTCTTCAATCATCACTACTCTCCCAAGTAAATTTTGGAACAATTACAGTTCCCTATTGTCAAGGGAAAAAAATTTAGGAATTTGGGAGCATAAAATAAAACTTTCCCAAGGCTGCTCTTAATCAGAGAAATTTTAATTTGCTTTTCCATTACTTAGTTTCAGAAATTCAAGCTTATTTTTATACAGTAGGATAAGGTTCTTGCCTCAAACTATCATTTTATTTGCAGCAGTGACAGAAAATGTATTAATGGTTATTAACTATCATTTCTGTATTCCTAGTTTCCATTCTTTTCCATAGTAATTAACCAATTATTACCTCCAAAAGACACTGTTCCTTTAGAATCTTTCTGAAGTTGCTGCCTGAGGGCTTGCTGCTGTTCATCTGTGAGCTGAATCCCAAGATAATTCAATGCCTGGAAGGAAAAAACTTATTTTGGAGTGAAAAAGGAAAGGACTAGGGATAATGACTGCAGGGACATGGGGGAGTAATTAAAGAGCTATACTTCAAAGGGCCTTTGTATCCTGCTGACAACACTTTTATTCCAGAGCCACTCTGTGACTTTTCCTTCTAATTGAGAGATATACAGATATTATTTAACCTTGAATACAGATGAGTATAATAAGCAAAACCCTTTGTCCTTAATAACTGCCTTAAAAATCCCGAGGGGTGTTCTGATTCCCAGAAGAGTTAATCAGTAATTAGATTAACAAAAACAGTAATTTGCCCAATATATAAAATGAAATATTGCCCTGCAACATGAAAGAACTATTCAAATAGAAAATTTCATGTGTAATTTATACCTTAAAGTTTGCAAGCTTAGAAATATTGTCCAGATGTTAGACCTGCCTCGTGAAGGGAGAGGGAGGAAAACTCAAAAGATTGTAAGAATTTACCCTCTCCAGTTTTTCTGTTTTGAGACGAACAGTCGAGTTCCTTCCTTGAGGCTCATAGTCATCATTCTGGCTGGGGGCAATAACTAAGAGGGAAAAAAATAAATGAATAATTATATAGTTGTAACTATTGCTTTGAAAAATTTGTTCTGAAGCTCTGCTTGTCAAGCTAAATACCCACTTGCCAAAAAGACATGTTAACACTCAGATTGACTTTTGTTTTTTAAAGGACATAGTTGTAATAAACAAAAGTTATGGATATCAATCACACTATTTTTTATATATAAAAAAGTGACAAGTAGCAAATTAGCTGAAAGGAACCAGGAATAACTGAGTGATCCATCGAGCATATGGCTTCTACTGGTGGTATTTTCTCTTCTCTCAGAGATATACAGATACTCAGGAAACAGAAGGGGAAACACACTTGTGAATTCCAAGAGAGACCTCCAAGACACACCCTCATCATAACTGACAGCTCCCAAAAGCATATCCAGTGATCTAGAAAACACTGTGGAAAGAGAGGGAACGACCTGTTGCCAACTAAGGGCTGTGTGGAGAGAGCTTAGACTGAATTCCCCAGATGCCTCAGTGTTTTTTTCTGGGAAGGAACTCTTTCCCAAGAGCTCCCATCCACTGGGCCATGAGCCATCATCCCCTTCTCTAAGTTTGCATGATTTCAGCCAGTCGCATGAACAACCTGTGGTGCACCTGTTGTACTTCCAACACAGAGAAGCCATGAGGAGGGGAGAACGAGGCAGCAGCCCCTATGCAAGATTTCAGAATAATTGCCTCTTTGTGTGTGTGTGTGTGTTTGTGCTGAATTTTGATGGAACTTGAGAACGCAGTCACAGCTTTGTCATGTTTCAGACACACCTGTGGACACAACACAACCACCTTTGGCAGCCTTTGCTCACAGACAGGAAGCAGAAGGAGCAGTTAACTATTTCCTTGGATTTAGGATGTATGCAAAGAGCAAAAATTCATTGTTTGCATTCATCATTTATAAATACAACTCAGATCTTAACTCATCATTTCATTAATGAATTAGAGAGGTACCAAAACCAAAACCAGCACTTAAAAACCAAACGATTTTGCAGTTTGAGGTTCACTCTGAAGGAACAGAAGGAATTGCATAGAATTCTTTTTTTTTTTTTAAATTTTTTTAGTTTCACAGCATATCTGTTTCCAAGCTCAAAGTAATTTACATTCTCTTTATATGCCAAAAGCATAAACCAAAACATCTTGAAAATCTCTGACACTAACACCTCTCACATGCTATATTAAATTCTGAAGACAGTGGGCTAAACCTCGGTGGAATTGGCACACTTCCTTTGAGCTCAGAATGAAAAAGCCTCTCGGACGAGTTTGTGCAAAAACTTCTCAAAACTATGCTGATTTTTTCATAAAGCATTAAAAAAGTCATCTAAGAGATCCTTTAAGTTTTCAAGGTTATCTTTGAGAGGTTATCCTTGAAAATGGGCAACATGAAAGAAGTGGCAGGTCTGAGAAAGGATTTGCTATTAAATGAAAAGAAAATGAAACACGACAAGAAACAAAACAAACTGGAGGTGCAAGAATTTGTCCTTTCTACTCCACTACCCACGTTATTCAGATCTGGTAAGAAACTCTGGCCTTCTTGATCTCTTTTAACAATGAAGCTCCTGTGTATTGCATTATATTAACCAAGAGTCTTATATTCTGAATATATTAAAAAATAGCCTTTTGTCTTGTTCCTTTTGTTCAGTTGTGGTGTTTTTCATGGCCAATATGAAAATCTGCGTCATCATTAATCTTCAGGTATCTCCAGTTTCAAAAGTCCACATTCACTCAGCTCACCCTTCAAGGAAGGAAGCCAACTGATCAGTCAGATTTGCACTATGGGAACTGTTTAATTTTAAATTTGCATATCTAATATGGGCCATAATAAACAATTTAAATAACATCAGTGGAGGGACATCTGGAGTGGGTCAGACCCTCTTCTCAGTACATTAGACATCAAGTTGAGACGCTCAGATTATGCTTAATTGCTACTACGTGAAGAAAAAGAATATAGTTAGGTCTTCATACAGAAACACAGAACAGAATCAGTACTACTACTGGGTCAGGCTCCTACATTTTTAAATACACTGTCTAAATACAACACATATTTGTTTCCCAAAGGAATTACAATTGTTCAGCTCAGATTTGCTTCTGACCAAATTCCACAAACTCTGTTTTTCCTTAAGTGTTGTTTTCAAAATAGATATTTAGAGATACGATCCAAGTGACTCCTGTCTTTGTTTCAATGTCATGACTCTCAAATATAAACATATATATTCTAGTTGTTAGGAACTGAAAAGCTGTTAGAGGTCTGCATGTTATTTCCATCCCTCCAATATGCTGCCCTGATTTAAACAAACCCCCCCATGCCAGCAGCATACATCCACAGAATTTCACCCAATCAAGAAAGCACCGTTTCTATGGCAACCTAATCTTGATCTATATGTGAGTCTTCATTATCTGGTTTCTACTGAGTCTATTATCATTCCTGCTGTATAGCAAATGTTGTGATCATTCAATTTTTGTTTGGTTTCAGCTGTTTGTTAAAGACAATATAAGTTATATTTGACAGAAGCTACTAAAAATCCATTGATCCCAGTCCTTTATTTAGGACTATAAAAAGAGTGCAATATTCCTTTTTATAAAGACAATTGAGCCTTACTAGGTACTGTGTGCTGTAAGACAGTTATCAAAGGAAAAAAAGGGTGGCAGGGAACTAAATCAACACTTACCCGTGGCAGACACATCAGCAGGACTGTTGTCTGGAGGGGTAATTGGAGATTTCTCTCCCATCTTGACTCCAGTTTCCATCTATGAAAGAAAATCAAAAGTCATGAACTACCATTCCTAAAGCAGATCACAAGCCAAACCAGAAATACACATTAATGCAAAAAGAGAGGGACAGAAAGGAAGACCAGGGGGAGAACAAAGGGCTGGATAGATAAAAGCAACCGTAGGAGAAAATGGAAGGAATGGAGGGGTGAGGAGGAATGGCATTGGCAAAACTCAGATTGGGGCCTCATCAAAACCTCAGGGTTTGAATATCTCCACAGATTAAGATAACACAGTCTCTCTAGGCAACCTGTTTCAATGTTTATATCCCTTACAGGGAAGAAAAACGGGCAAGAATTTTAAATACAAACATAAAAAGAATTGAGAATCACTTGCTTTGACTTTGTGTTTGACATGGAACATTTTATTCACTCCTGTTCAAAGGCAATACTTTGTTTAGCGTTAGAAACACAGTAAACTGAAAAAGTTCTTTCTAAAATTGAAATAATAGCTTTAAAATCTTCTTTCTTATGGCCAACATTACTTCTTTTACAAATTTACTTCTTCAGTGTGAGCTGTATGAATTAAAACAACAATTGTTGCTGAGCTGAAAGGGGAAAATGCCCAAATTCTACTAGGCATTTTTTGAAAGCAAAAATCTCATCGTCACAGAGCAAGCGTAACTTGTGAGATTGTACTGCTCACATTCATGGAGTAAATGGGGAGTATTTGATCTCTGAAATATAGAACTACGTGTATCAAATTCCAAACTTTTACTCCCTAGACAGAAACACTATGGAGAACTTTGCATCTAAGAACACAGTTAATGCTTATTTTATCTGATTTGTTTTCTCACCCCAAGTCAACTAACAGTCTTATTCCTCTCATCAGTGTGGTTTAATCTCCTGTTACACAACATGGTTTTTGCAAAACTTTTGGTATTCCAAAGACTTAATATTGTGCAGGAAAATAGCCAGCCATTTTCTTACTAAAATGGAAACTCAATTAAAATTAGGGAAAAACAACCATTTGCTCAGTGTATTCTAAGAGGAGTAATAAGTGTACTCACAGCATCTGGAGTGGATGTGGACACAAGCTTCCCATTAGGAGATGCAAGAGCCTGTTGCTCTTCAAATGTTACAGGAGATGTTAAGAGGTTGAAAGGATGTTGCAGGTTCTCTGGATAACTGGGAATATTCTTTTGCCTAATAAAAGCTATCTCCCAGAAGTTTTCCAACCTAAAGTTAAAGGAGTTTTAACATATTATACTGTATTGTTAGTAAGGTTGTATGTTATTTCTGCAAAAAATTACATGTTTCCAAACACTTGGTGATTTTGTTTGTTTTTGTAAAAGGATGTTCTATTCCCCATCATTAAAAAGGCAAACACTGTGGGTTTGGATTCTCTTTTGATTTTTTGTTTTTGAAAGCATTCAAGAATCATAATTTTGCAGGTCTAGAAGGTGCATTTCAGTCTTTTCTATGAAATAAGACTGCAATTGAATATAAAAAAAATAATATACCTGCATTCCCTCTAAAGTCAAATAATTTCACATTAATCTGATAACAAACATCATGTAATAAACCATTTTGGAGGGTTAGCTGTTTGGCAGTAACAGATACCTCATCTTTGTTCTGTTGATTATACTTTTTGCCTCTTCATAGGAGACACCAATCATTGACTCCTTGTTGATGGACACAAGCTGATCTCCAGGCTTCAATCGTCCGTCCTGAGATAACAAACCAGAAACCAAACCCAGCAATTTTATCTGAATTGCTGACATTACAGAAAGAGCTGTATAATTACAGCACTCTAATGTATTCTTCTGAATCTGTTAAGAAACACCAGGAACAGCTGTGCATTCTGCCTGCAAATTTTGCAGGAATACACAGCTGAAATGATCGTTAATCACCATCACAGCAGCTGTTATAAAAACTTCACCAGACAGAACGGATCTCACACATTGTGTGAAGAAGAAATTTGGACCCAGGTACATATTCTGTCCAAAAAAAACCAAGCAAAGGAACCACAGATCTTTCCAGCAAGAGGCACCAACCCATCTGACTTTAAAAAGCTCCGTTACTAATTAATTCAGCTGTGAGCTGGATTCATTAGTATTTCAAACCCAAATGTTCATGGCAGTACGTGGGATTCATCAGGCACTCACTGGCCATGTTAAGTTAATGAGAAAGCTAGATTAGTCTATTAGGAATTCACCATCAAAACCAAGACAGAACGAATATTGTCAGCCTCGTGCTGCTCTTGAATTAATTGCAAACTCTCTACCAACACAAGAATATATCACGTTTCTGTCTCAGAGATTCCAACACAAGACTTTAAACATGCTGGGCTGGTTTTCTCACTGAAAGAAAGCTTTCTTTACTCACGTTTTCAAAGAGGCTCAACAATTTAGCCGGAATTTCATGTAATTCACCTACAGTTACAGAGTTTGTTATGACATTTGTCTAATGTAATAAACAGCAAATCACACCTCTCTGTTCTTCAGCTCTTAAGGAATTAATCACCACGTGAAACAAACTGTGTACAGACGATACACAGGAAATAGGAATACCTTTTCAAGACCAGTATAATTATAGATATTTAATACCCACACACCATAATTTTAGCTGTGTTATTTCAAATCTATGATAGTACTTCACTATATTTTTTTCTCCCTTAGTGTTTTGGTTTTGATTAAAGTTTTTTGAACAAAAAAGATCTTTTATTTTTCTTTCATCCAGACTATTAAAGAATATCCATTTCAATGGTGCCCTCAAGTGGCAGAGGTTTAAAACATGTTTGCTGCTTCAGCTTCCCAAATTAGGTAATCAAGATTGGGAAATTACCTCTATCATTGCTAATATTAGAACCTACTGAAAATTTGTGTCTCAACCTCTGTCTATTGATTATGTCTGATAGATTTTCAATTACATGTTTGCAGTGAGAAAATGTTTTAGAAGCACAATAAAATAGGAGAAACAAAGGAAGAATCATTATAATTTATCTATTAAAAGAGGCCTTACAGAAACATTGTTTTTTTTCTTTTGTTTGGTATTTCAGGATTAAACTTAGCCTACAAAAGTTCAGTAACAAATAGTTATAAACTGTTTGTGGACAAACCCCATTGCTTGTGAAATCAGAGGCAAAAGCTGGTTAACTACACTTTAAAATAATCATAATAACTCTGGATGACTCCTGGAAAAACCAGTTCTGTTTACTTGAACCAGACAGTTGCATTATTTATCTACTTTCTAAACTGACAAGTCCTCCTGATTTACATATTACATTTGTCATAACTGAAAACAGTAATCAGAACTGATTCGTACTGGGGAATAAGAACCTGATTTACCTCAAACAGACTTAGAGACCATGTAACCCTGCTGCAGTGCAGAGAGAGAATTCTGTTGAAGGAGAAGGCAAGGAGAAACGCAAGCACATTTTGTATTTAAAATATGGCTGTATATATAACATACTGAAGCAGGTACTAAATGAAGACAAAAATACAGGTGTCTGAAGCAGGGGGAAGGGAAAAAGGCCTTTACCTTATGACAATCCCCACCAGGGATAATTTCTTGAACATATACCAAAGGCCCTTCATTTCTGTTAATTCCTCCCACGATATTCAAACCAAGGCTTGTTCCTTTGCAAACAGAGATAATCTGAAATGCACTATCCCTACAAAGAGAAAGAAAGGTTGAATTACTGCACAGAATTAATTAATAAACACTGAAGCAATATATTATCTTCATCTTACTGATGCTGCAACCATATATTACAGCAACAAATAGAAAGAGTGGACATTTAATCCCAATGTTCAAATATTACACTGCCAAGTTACTACAAAATCAGCAACTTCAGGTGTTACTTCTGGCAGTTACAAAAAAAAGCAATATAATACATTAAAAGGCTAAAAAGTGCTCTCTACTATACATATCCAAGGCTTATGGGAGTACTGAGGTACACATAAACCAGAAGCATTAATTCTTTGGGAGACAGATCAAAAAGCCCACCTGATTAACCTACTTCTACCACATAAATGATAGATAAATAAATAGAAAAACAATTTATTAAAACTGCAAGCCTGCAATACCAATGGTATTATAAATTACAGGACAAAAAATCTAAAAATTAAAGAAGAGTTTAACACTTAGTGCTCAACCCAAATTTTCCTGGCCTGCCAAATACAGTATTTCCTGCAGCTCACACAAGACAGTTACAGTCAGCTTTGGAAATTACTTTGAAAGCTTTGGGGATGGTGCTGGGACAGAATTATTTCTACTGGTGGTGGTATTTTCCTTCAGATGCAACTGAGGACTCTGTGACCTCGAGGATGACCCAGAAGAGAGGCTCTCTATAGATTTGGCTTCAAGAAAAGAAATAATGAAAAAAAGAAATATAAAACACACATTGGGGAAAAAGCACAAAATTACAGCTCATGTAAATAACTGCAGTAGGACTATTTTCATGTCAGAAAACAGAAAAACCAAGCAATTAGACAACCAAAAGGAAGCTGAAGTCTATACAGCTAAGAAGTGCAAGTCACCCGGTGTCCCAGGAATAATACTTTAAAACATAGCAAGTGATGGTTTTTTTCCAAACTGTGTGCAAAAACCGAAATCTCAACTGACTTTCCTAAAGAATAATCCCCCTTGCTATATAAAGGCCTCTTAATTAGGCAGCAATTACACAAAGATTAGAATTTATGGTACTCCAGCTCAGATTTTTATTAGTATGTTGAAATCTTATGGCACATTTCAGCTACAAATACCAAATACTTTTCACATCATTCATTAATTAAACTTGCTGAAAGTAGATGGTTATATATTTATTTTAAGAGTTGGGGAAACTGACACACAAACACCTCGGGGTATATTTTTAGACTATAAACTAAATGCTACAGTCTAAGTAAGTAACCATGTGTGTCTTGCCTGACTTTCAGTCACTTCCTCCAACAGATCTCCCCCCAGATTAAGAGTTTTAAGTGCAAGTTTCCACCCCACCCAAGGCTGACTGTCCCACAGGATTATGTCAGGCTTGGAATGGATCTCTCACCAGCTAACAGATGTGTTGGAGAACTTCTTGCAGAGCTGGTGTCACTGTGAGAGCCATACTTATCCATCAGGTCATGGAATTCTTTCCTGTGGCAATAAAAAGATCCTCTTTGTCAGGATTTAGCATTGATTTCAATGCACCCTGTGAAACCTGCATTGTTTGTACTGAAATCACCCTTCCTCAGAGAAGGAAGCACAAGCTCAACTAAAAGAGGAAAGCCCTGTCAAATGTCCCAAAAGGCAAGGAAAAGATCATTTAATACAGCATAAAGATTGAAAAGCAACAGACTGTGAACGAAATGGACTCCTGGTTAAAAAAAGCTTGATTATCACCTCTCTTTACTTTGGATTGCAAAACTTTAAAAACTTGTAATCCAAGCCAATTACAAATGATAAAACAGTGGTATTACCAAGTTCCAGAAAAAGTTATTCATATTGAAAGGAATCAGATCATATACCTATGGCATGCTCATGTTTTTAAAGAATACTCTTAGTTCATGCATACTGAACAAGAACACAGAAGAGACTGGCAAACAAAGATGTGGCACCTCCAAAAAAAAAAAAAGAGGATAGAAGAAATATTTATTAATGAATAAAACAGATGCAAATTCTAACTTCTATTTAATTTTCTCAGAAATGTGCATCTGAGATAGATATCATTATATATTAAATATTTTCTATGCTTAGGCTTTGCTTATCTTTTCCATTATGAATGGAATGCTCCAACACTTGAAATGAAGGGCGATTCTTGGTCAGGTGCACTGCTGAAATAATTGAAACAGTTGAAAATAATAATACTACTAAAACCCAAAAGGTTCTTTGCAGACACCAATCATATTGTAACAAACTGGCAAAGATGTACATCTTGTATAACATGCGTTGAAGAGAAAACAAAAACACTTTATTCATCTAATACTGAACCCACCCTAATTTAACAAAAAAAAAGTTTATAATCTAAGCTATGATTATCTCAGTGACACCTGATTTAAAAAACGTAAGTAACCTAGAATGATGTAAGCCAGAAACATCAGCAAATTAGTGTTGCAGAATTAGACAGAGAGAAAATAAATTAACTGATTGCAGAGAGAATAATTCCCAGGCAATTCCAGGAGCGGCAGTGGAAAGCTGCTGGATGCGTTATTGTTTTAAATGACAAAATTTATTGTACTAATGTCAGACTCAGGGAACACACAGTTGAGTGTAAGACAAATAATCTTTTGGCACAGGAATGTAAAGTCACAAGAAATGAATTCACAGGTGCCTGTGGAGTGGCAAATCCTGCCAGGCCACTGCTCCTGCCCCCTGGGGTGGTTAAAGGACTCATGGATTTTAATTATTCAAGGAATTTAGAGGAACTAGGCCAGTATGCTTTAGATAAAAGCAGATTAAGAGTGGACCTCACATATATGTGGGCAGTCTGAAAAAAACCGAGAGATCAGAGGCCAGAGAGCGATTTAAATGTCTGTCAAATACACAAAATAAAGGAGCAGAAAGAAGGAAGCTTAATTCGGACAAAAGGCTAAAGGAATTTAGAGCAAAATCCTTTAGGGAGAGATTATTCTGTAAGTGGAACATCCCAGGAAAGGCAAATAACAGCAGATACTCTTGCAATGATTATCAAAAATAGTTACATAACAGCTCTTTTGTCCGGAGATTTAAACCCAAAGGAGATACAGACCTGGATCCAGCACTTCCGATGAGTCTCTGCCAATGCAGGTTTATATGCTTAACTTTCACCAGTAGGTTAAAGCAGTATTTAACAGAAATGCCCTTATAATAGAGGTATTTTGAACTACCTGCTGCAGTGAAGAGTTTAACCTACTTATCCAAACCATTCAAAGCTCATTAGAGATTGAAAAGCAAATTTCTGTGGGGAAACAGTAACTAAATCTGCCTTTTTTCCGAAGACCAGTTTGAAACATACAGTTTTGTGGTACTGCAGCTCTAATGGATTCCTAATTTTTTGTTATTTTAAAATGCGAGAAGTATTACAAAAACTATCACAGCACATAATTTTTAATGGTATTAGCTGGGAACTTAACATTACAATCCTTCTCTTTAAACTGAAATTGGTCTGAGCTTGCTACTTGAATTGATGCAAGTGATCTCTGAGTGAATTGGTATCAAATACCACAAAGAAAAACGTGACATGTGGTGCAATTTTGCAATTAAAACTAATCTGAAAGAAAAACGCAGGCAAGCCCACTCACCCAACCCAAAACATAGCACTGGATTTTTATTAGTTTTGAGGTTAAAACAACTTTTCTCTTACTTTGCTTCTTCATCTCTTGCAACGAGCAGAGACATGTGATTAGATGCTGACGCTGTTCTCAAGATGTCAACAGCCCTAGAAGGGGGGAAAACAGCCAAATAAATATACCAGGTGCTGTCAAGAAGCACACAGTAATGCTAAAAGAGAAGGAAAATGGACAAATTCCTAACATAGTTGATAATTTTCACTGCCAGATACAGAGAAAAGAACCTTCCAGCAGCACAGCCCAAACTCAGTATTGGAGAGTGGAGTGAAAGAGAGGCTGTGGTGCATCTGTGCTGCTGACAGCAAGAAACTCGGACTGACCTCTCTTTCCCTTCCCTTTTGTCCCCAACCCCACTTAGACCATCCTACTGCCTTCCTGGACCTCCCTCAGGATTAACAGCCCACACCAGACAAAAGCCACTGCTCAGGTGTGCTGCCTTGCTCTGGATTGCCCTCAGCAATGTATACAGGATTTTTATTTTGAATTTTCAGTCTCTGTCCCCAGCACTACGCTGCACTGATCTCTACTGATCCAGCAACAGACTTTTCAAAACCATTTCCCATTCACTGTCCCATTACCTGTTCACTGCATCATTTACATTCGCTGGTATTGAACCAACAGATAGTTGTAAAAATTTCAAGAGCTTAATATGTTCTAAGGCTATTTTCACACACACTCTATAATCTATGTCTTTAAGAAACCAGCTTATTCTCGAATTATAAAAACTTAAATGTCCTTCACTTTTCCACAATAGTTTTGCTGAATTGGATTTATAGGATAAATTAATTGCCACTTGAACTCCAAGGACCTCAGGGGAGTTGTGCTCTTCCACTCAGTCACTGATAATGTTCAAAATAATCTGCATAAAATATTCCAAGCTGTAATAAATGTTCAGTAATCAGTACAAACTTACCTTTCGTTTGTTACTCCAATCAAGTTTTCTCCATTGACATCCAAAATTAGGTCACCAGTGAGCAAACGGCCTTGTAATGAAATCAACAGTAATTCATTAATCAACAGGAAAACAGTGAACATACTAAAACCTGGTATTAAAACAGGACTTTTCCCTTCAATTTTATGTGACTTACTGCAATAAACAACTTTAGGATTTTCTGATCCCAACTAAAACAGGTTATTGTGATAGGACTAATAACTATCAATCAGTCTTATTAAACATAGAATAGCCACTGAAAATAAGTGTTATTTAGCTATTTGTATTGTTCAGACACAGCACAAATATTTGTGAGACTGGAATTTATATTTCACAGTTGTGGAACTAACTCTAAGTTGAAATTTCTTTTGACAGGTTTCTTTTTAATATGTAGAGTATTTTTAACAAAAAAATTCAAAATTACTTACTATCTACAGCAGCAACCCCTCCAGGTAGAATTCTCTTTATAAAAATCCCATAATCTTCTGCTGTTTGTGCCCGATAACCTCCAATAATTTTAACTCCTGCAGAACAAACGACACAAAACAAGCAAGAAATTGGTTATTCCTCCTACTGTGCTGAATGTATTAACAGTCAGATCCAGAAAAGCCAGCTGAACTTTTAGTGATGACAGTGTGAAGTGGAAAAGCTCACCAGGTGTTTTCACATTTGGTTTACTCTGAATGAAGGGGATGTGCAATGTAGTTACCTAATCCATTCTGACAGTCAGAAAAAGAAATGCGGTGAACAGCTCGATTGATTCCATGAGGACCCATAATAGTCCTAAGGAACAAAATAGAAGCCATTAAATTACAGAAACATAGAGCTGTGTTAATCTAAAAGAAATGACAGTGACCATGTTTTTAACTCTAATATAAACCAAACCCAGTGTTCTGCACTGACAATTTCACAGTGTCTGATCCATCTGCCCACACCTTCCCCAACCAAAAATCAACCTCCTCATCACAAATATCAGATGACAAGGTACTACGAAGTGTACACAGTTTACCTCCTTTTCCCCAAAAGCATTTCAGGCTGAACTCTGAAACCCATTTCATTTATAATAAAAGGATTATGATTTACCATAAACAAAATCCCACAATCTGGTCCACCTTAGCATTTAGGCAAGAAAAACATACCATAACATCTTAGATCAGGTAATGAATTTTAAAAATAACCCCACAGACAAGACAATGTATACAAAAGTATTTTTTAAGATACCTAAGATATAATTTGGTGGTTATTTGTGAATGCAATATTTTCCGTAGTCTCTTAATTTCTTCCCTCAACATTGATTTCTTTTTCTATTATAAAAGAGAGCTTTCTCCCACCCCAAAAGAAAATACCAAAATGGCACTTGAAATCATCTGGCAGAGGAATATTTTGGAGGCAGGTGATCATGCTAAAGAATTAAGGAAGAATACAAAGTAAAATGAGAGTTTTGAAACTTAAATTCGAAGTTCCATTGGACACATGACCAACACACTGCTCTGAGAACGCAAAGAGTGAAGAATTCCTGTGAGTCCAGATTACCCTTTACCAGTTTTCACTTTTTATTGAGATGAATTATGATTTAAAAAATGCAATCATTGTATCATAGCTCCTTTGTCCTCTCACTGTACCATTTTTGGGGAAGACTCACCAGATTTCTTCCAGAAAAGAGCAGAAGGACCACTCAGGTTTTTCTGCTTTGACCTACATGTTGTTCCATATCAGATAGTATTTTCTGGAGTGTGTTGTTAAAGTAACATGGAAGAACTAGAATTCATTAGCAAGGGGCAAAAGAAGATCAAAGTGGAGGACACAGTGACCCAAATCCTCCCGCAGAACCTAATCCAGCAAACAGCCTGAACTCCATGCCTCAAACTGGGCACATCTGCAAAAGACAGGGCACAGGGGCCATGCCAAAAGAAGAGAAATCCAAAAGGTCCAAATGCTCTTAAATTCTAGCATCAGGCAAGACATACACCTTCTAAAGAACATCTGTAGTTCTTTTAGTTTTGTAGAAGAAAATTGCATGAGGGTTCTTTATCAAGGGATAAGCACTAGCTCTGAAAAGCAACAATTTCCCCAAACCTCAAATTTTCAAGTATTTGCAAAATTAGCTTTTGCTTTAGTAAGGCTGGCTGCAAGAAGAGACCCAATAATTCATATTTCGAAACAAAAAGTAAGCCTATGCTTCAAACATTGTGTAATTTTCACTGCAGCATTCCTTGAAGTTATTGTCTCATAGGCTAAAAAGAAATGGTGAAAGCCAGAGAGTGTATCTGGGGTGTATTTGACACAACTGCAAGTGATATTGCAATGACATGTGAGAGTATGAGGGACCCTTTGTAAGGCTAAAAGTGAACCAAACTGCTTTTACCTAATCACAGCCTGAAAGGAAGAATGAATCCTTAAGTTTGACATTCCTCTAACAATACTTTCTGGATTAACTACTTCTACATGAAACAGCAGACTATTTTGGGTTAGAACTCAGTACTGTCACTTCAATTACCCCATGAGTTTAAACTACTTTGAAGCTGAGACAGCACACTAGCCATGTTCCTTGCAGGTCTGTCCTGACTTGGATCCATCTTTGAAAACTTAAAGAAGGTACACTGATCTTTAAAATAGACAATTATTGTATTTTTTTCTCTCTTCTGTTCTGGTTCTTGCTCTGCCATGTTCTCATCACTTTTCACATGGCAGTTTTTTTTATTAAAATAAACAAGAACAAAAATTACTTCAACCACACAGAAACTTACATAGAGGTTTACTTTTATGAAGTCTTAAAAGATCAAATCTCAGACTTCAAAATGAAAGTTCAGAGTTCACCAGAAATTATATATATGCCACCATATAAATTAATCGTGAAATATGTTTATGCTCTAAAGACCAAGTCCCTTCAATATGTGTGGTTTAAAATGACTTGATCATATAAAAGGAATGATGAAGACCTTCAAATGCTCTGAATTTGTTTAGCATATTACATCTAGCTAACTTTCAGAGTTAGTATTTTTTCCCCATAAAACCTAGAGATGGATCTTCAAGTCAAGCTATTTGTCCTAGTTCTAATGAAATGTACAGGGCTTTAACAGTTTCACTGTAAAAAGACTTGGATTCAGCACCCATCCAACATTTACTTCACGTTATCATTATTTAATATTCATGAAATGTTAGAATACTTCCCCCAGAGCATTAGAAATATGCTCAACAGTATAAATTAGGAAATAGACTTCTAAACAAGCTGGCAGGAGTAGCAAAAAAAAAATAAATAAATTCCATGTTCTTTGTAGAAGAAGATGTAAATTAAAAAATCAGATGTTGCTGCTCTTTCTCAAGGTCAGGCAAAAGTACCTGTAAGGAAGGTTTTAGCACACAGAGAAGATGTGAGGCAACAGACAAAGTAAATATGCAAAACTTAACAAAATGTACACTATAACTTTTTTACATTAAAAAACGCTAAACCTAACACTCCCAAGTGAAGCCCCGGAATGGTAACAGACTAAGTGCATATCATTTTGTGTAGGTGCTCTAGTAAAGGCAATTAAAATGAACTTTCTCCTGTTACTTTTTAGCAGAATACACAAGGAACTTCAACAGCTTTAGGTTTTATATCTTCTAGAGACTTATCAGAACATACAGCGCTGGATATTCTTCTCATCTCTACTCCTGAGAAATTATTAGATATTTATGTGCATGAACAAAATATTTATCTAGGTTTATCAACAGAAGGATAAAACACTCTCCTTACAAAACAGATATTACTTGACACTTAAACAAAAATCTAAATTATAAACTCTGGCAGTTTACAAACAGAAGCTGAAAATCCCCACAGCTTTTAAATTATCTTTCCTGTACTTTGCCCAATTACAGACTAGAAGAGTGCCCTCAGAACTAAATGGCTCAGCATACCAGTATAAGAGAGAAAGACCATCAAAACGCTCTGGTTCATCTTCAGCCCCTGGTGAGAGCAAGGACATTCTTCAGCACGGCAGCAAAAACAAAGACAGCACAACCAAAACACACTGCGGGCTTCCAGTTCAGCCGGATGAAGGTTATGAGCAGGATGATTTCTGCTGCTAACTAAAAACCCAAACACAGAGCTCTGGCCAAGCGTCTCTGCCTACTTAATCTCCTCTGAAACCCTCTGCGTCACATGGACTAATTCACCTAGAGAGGTAATGTTTACTTTTTCTCTGTTTGAAATGGCAATTTATAGCAAGTTTGAAGGCTGATAAATGCAAGGGAGAAAATTTACTGCACTGTGATTAAGCAATCTAGATCTAGCAGCCAAAGGCAAATGATATGATTAAAATAAATTTATTTTCTCCTGTTCTTCTAATAATTTATTTGTATGCTCCACTGAAACAAGGTCAAAAGCAGTAATTCGTGACCTTTCCAAAGCACTCTTCCTACCAGACTGGATTATGTACAGCCTCACAAATGGGAAAGCTAACAAAGCAGACTGAAAGTCTAATGAACCAAATGCCATTATGCTATTACTTTGCATTCTCAACCATAGTATTGACCTGTGCCATGCTTTAACCTGGTTTTCAGACTTCCAGTATACAGCAGTCAAAAGTTAATATGCAGAAACTGGGTTATATATTTTCTTTAGGAAGGGAAGCTGACACATCTGTTCTTCTGTGAAAGGAAACACTTTATGAATTTATGTCATTATACTGAGAATAATCTAATTGAAAAAGTCAAAAATCTACTCCTGCTCCCAGAGGTCAGACCCTGCTGATAGGAGGCTTGGTCTCGCACAGATACGCATATTTTCAGAAGCTCTGAGCACCTGACGTCAGTTTGGTTAACAATCATTTCCTTCCAGTCTTCCATCAGAAGATGGACCCCTATTACCCTCCACTCCCTCTAAAAGATCATAAAAAGACTGCAATTTAAAATGAAACCCAAATATCCTGTGTTCACTGAGGGCTTTGTTAAAGCAGAAAGGTGAATCCTCTGCAGCAAGGAGCAGCCCTGTGATCAGACAGCATCTGTCAGGTCTGGAGCTGTGCAGCAGGAGGGCTCGGCTATGCCAGGAATGCACAGCTTATCTCAGGCACCTTTTTTTTTTTTTAAAGCTGCAGTGACTGTGGTTTCATTAGCACTTAATCGTTCTGGTGAAAGGATCCCTTTGCTTACAGAAAAAGTGCTGCACAGTGTTTAAATAGAGACAGGTCAGTCCCTCCAGCCTGAAGAGCCACAAAAGGGGCAGAGGGGTAAAGTGACCCACCATAGATGAAGGAGCAGATCAGAGATGGAAGTGGGAACATAAAGTAGCCTTCCCAGATCCCAGAATGCTAAAAGCTCCACTGGCATCATTTGGAATACTCACATTCATTCAGAGACGAAAATTTGGCCCTTTGTAGCCTTTTCTCAATCAGTTTACTCTGCTGGAGTTACTGGCATTACAGTGGCATGAAAGAAAAGCTATTGGTATTTCAAGCCCCATATCAACTAGATTTGCTCCAGGCAAGGTTACAGAAGATATAATACCAGTAGCTTTTCTCCAGCAAAACTGTCACAGCTCTTAACACCAATGGAATTCAATTTGTGGTATCAATATCAGGAGCATTTGTCAAAACAAATCTCTCAGACCAATATGGCTTGTTTCCAGTGTCACGTTTTCTGCAATGGAAACTCACCCCCCCAGTTAACAGCCCAGCTCAGGCGTCTGCATTTCCATTGTTTAAAAGCCAGAAGTTATTTTTATTAAACCAGACATGACAAACTTCTGAACAATTTAAGCAGATATAAAGTAGTATTAAGCTTATTGCTCCCATTTTATTAATTATCAGTAATATATCACTTGTTAGACAACCCCTCCTTCAAAGTAAACTGTGCATTGTTCAGCTTCCTGAACTTATCCCTGAGGCTTTTGTCTCCCTTTACCTTCAAATTCTGCTGCTGTGCTGCTTTTAATGTTTCTAAAGGATTCATATACAACAATAGTATCCTTGCTTCTCTTGCATTTTCTCTGCCTTTCAAGAACATAAATTACTTTTTACTTCCAGAAAGATCTGGGAAAATCATAACCACTCAAAAGCTTATAAAATTTAGTAAAAATAAGAAAGACTAAATTTTCAAGAGGCATCATTTGTTATTAAGTACTATTCCTATCCAAACAGCTAGTAAACTATTCTATTCTGGCAACATTTGTAATTATGACTTGCCTTTCCCAAGGGAAGTTTTGCAATGCTGTAACAAACTGAGATGGATTACAGGATAATTTAGCAGATGACAAAAAGATTTGCAGAATCTTTGGAAGTATGATTCACAAGATCTTTTCGTTATATATAAAACAAAAGGGCTTTTACAAAAATCCTATACAAGTCGTTTAAGTAACTGCAGCCTTTCAGGGTCACTAACCCTAAATTCTGATACTAAGGACCATAACCAAGGGAGTGCTGTATCATACAACATGGACAAGCACTTATTCTGATCTATCCAAACCCACTGATTATACAAAATGCATTTTGCTGATTAAGTCATAAAGGTTAAAAGAAAACACATGTCATTATGTGGCAATTGTTAAACATGAAAAAAAGCTTGGGCAACATTGTAATTGTGGAGAAGCTTGAATGGTTTGAGGCTAACCCCTGTGTAGACAAGAAACATGTTATTTAAAGTTTAGGTAAACCTCAGTTAACATATAACCAAGTGCATTCTCGAAGCATTGTGCATCGATACTGTCTCCCAGAAAACAAAAAAGTATATAAAATTATAGTCTGCCATCATCCCGTAGCTGAAGTGCAGTTAGAGTGCCTTTCCAGTTCATTCCTTATGTGAAAAATTATCTTTGGAATACAGTGATCCAGGGACTACTCATATAATACACCTTTCATATGATTCTAGCAAGCCAGAGCTTCTTAAAACTCTGTCTTTGTATCACACACCCTGAATTTCCATGGGACAAGCAGAGTGCTGGCTTCTTCAAGTCCCAGCAAAAAGCAAGTAGTTTTATTAATATTTTGTGGATTTGTTTTCCAAAAATAAAAAAGAAAAAAAATCAAGTTATTTATGAGGTGGCATAATTCTAAATCTATGCTAAATTGTTTGGCAGTGCTTTTGAATTCTGTTTGCTGGATTCTATTACACAAGCACAGCAAACATGAGAGTCCAGCAAGAGCTGTCTGTGCCTGGTTTTAATTCTGGTTTGGATGGCAGTGTTGGCAGTTTGGGAAGGGTCTTTTCAATCAGGACTGAATCCAGTTTTGCCATTTAGAATTCAACTTTTGAGTGGATACCATTAGAGTCTATAGAATTAATATCATTATAATTTTATATCCTTTGATATTGGTAAAAATACAATGGTTCCAAACCACTACATATAAAGCATTAAAGATATACAAACATAGTATTCTGAAAAATTTATGCATTATAATAGATAAACTCCACACAGTGTCTTATGTTACTGTACATACCCTATATGTACAAGAAAATAATTTGCTATGTACCTTATGAGTATGTTTTCATCGTTGCAGAACCATTAAGGAATTTCTATGCAGGGTTTTATCTCTACAGAACCAGTCCTAACCAAGTGCTGATTAACTTAATGAAAAGCTTAAGAGACATTTCCTCCCTTAATGTGTAAATTCACTGGTCTTGGTGTCACCTTCTCTAAGATGTTGCCTCAGACTGCTTCACTATCAAAGTTATTTTTCTTTAAGACTTTATCAAAACAAGATCCTACTCGTGAAAGTGCAAGAATTTTCATATTATAATGCAGTAATTGTATTCCTGTGTCTGGGGAACAAAAACTACTTACTTCTTATCTGTATTTATTAGGTGATCTGTATTGGACATCTTCTTAGGTGCACTATTTAAATAAAAGTTCAAAATGAAGAATTCTGACACATGAAGAAGTGGCTCCAAACCGGGATAACAACTGCTGTAAAATAAAAGAGAAACCACTTTTTGAAATGTACATGGGTCATGTCTATTTTTAGACACTGAGAACATTCTTATTCATTATTGACTAGTTGAAATCAAGCTGAAAAAAGAGAACTGCCACGATAAAACAGCTACACTTCATTGCTGAAAACAGTTAACAACTCAGACTTCACTGTATGTAGTACCAAAACATCTCACATCCTAATTCCCTCTTAATTTATGAGGTAGGAATTAGGATAAACCTGAATCCCCTGTGATTAAAATCTTCTAAAAAAGGAAAGAACAGATTACAATTTCAAGATAAATAATAAAACTGCTGAAGACAAGAAAACTATCTTTTTTTTTTGTATGTGTGTTCCTCCATCAAAGGTTTCTTGTGGAGGGAATATCGTTTGGAACATGATAAGGTGTTTTGTGTGTCTTTTCTCATGTTTTTTTAACTTGCTGTCTAGTATTCAGTGGGCATGGACTTCTCACATGAAGTAGGTGGGACAGGTCAAGACACAGAAAATGGAGTTACAAACCACTAATGTAGCAGAAAACCCAGTAGTTCACATTGTGCTTCTATTAACACGTACAACAGGTTGACTGGAAATAGAAACCTGGATGTACTGAGCTACAATCCTTTGAAAAATTATTGTAAAAGCACTAATGCAAAAAATATTTGCTTGTAGGAACAGCAAATCTTCCTGACCTTGTGAGCTGCACAGCTGAACCCTCATATGGCCACGACCCAGAACAGGTATTGCTCCTAAAACCAGGGGGACTGTCTCATTAATACACAGGCAAAGAGCCCGTGGCACTGGTGACACACCACAAACCTGGGCCAAGATAAAGCAGAATCCCTGCAGGCAGTGTCAGCCTCCACAAAACCACACCAATTCCTGCATGTCCATATTTCTGTGTGAAAAAGAACTGAAATCCACTTTGGAGTGCCACAGATTTTCCTGCTGTAAATGTTTTCTGATCTCTTGCTAAAAGACCAAGAAACAACCATCTGAATACAGTGGAAATACCACAATATTGCTTCACTCCAGCCTTTACCACTCCCCTATTCAACATTCAGTGGAAAATGAAGCAGTATCAGGAGCTGCCAGTCCTTGTGTGGTTCATGTTACTGGAACCAGCACAGGAGGAGCATTGCTCTAAAGCTGTAAGTTCAAGTATTGCTACAGCAAAGTTTATTACAGTGCGCGGGACCAGTCGTGGGAAAAACTATTGTTTGCGAATTTACATATTACTGCCCACCCTGAAGCTGCTGCTGTTTGTAAACATCATCACCCAGTCCCTTCGCAGCGTGTCAGTATCTGTGCCCGGACACCAACAAACGCCCACGCTGTGGGAAGTGAAACTGACGGGAACCAAAGCACCACTGGGGAAAACAAACACACACATGGAACCACCGGTGTCAGTGGCCACAAAACGGGGAGATTTGCACGGGAGGGGCCAGCCGGAGCTGATCTGTGCCCAGTGCCTGTCCAGGGGCCACCGGGGTGGTACCTGAGGGATAACCAGGGACCTGAGGGATAACCAGGGACCTGAGGGATAACCAAGTACCCAAGGGATAACCAGGGACCTGAGGGATCCTAGCTATCCCTCAGTATCCTGGTACCAGGCGTATCCTGGTTATCCCTCAGTACCTGGTACCTTGTACCAGCAGTGCCTTGGTTATCCCTCAGTACCCTGGCACTGGGGGCATCCTGGTTATCCCTCAGTACCTGGTACCTGGTACATGGTGCCTTGGTAATCCCTCAGCACCCTCGTTACTCCTCAGTACCTTGGTTTGGGGAGTACCCTGGTTATCCTTCAGTAACCTAGTTATCCTTCAGCACTTTGGTACCAGGTACCTGAGCTACCCTGGTTATCCCCCGGTGCCTTGGTTCCGTGTTTATCCCTCCGTACCTGGCACCAGGTACCTGTGGCACCTGTTTATCCCTCAGTACCAGGTACCTGTGGCACCTGTTTATCCCTCAGTACCCGGTACCTGTGGCACCCTGGTTATCCCTCAATACCCTGGCACCGGGGGTTCCCTGTTCACCCTCAGCACCTGGCACCAGGTACCTGCGGCACCCGCCGGACCATCCCCTCCGTCCCGGCCGTGCCCCGCTCGCTGA
This sequence comes from Sclerurus mexicanus, assembly GCA_013396755.1. Taxonomy (NCBI): domain Eukaryota; kingdom Metazoa; phylum Chordata; class Aves; order Passeriformes; family Furnariidae; genus Sclerurus; species Sclerurus mexicanus. Next base: position 406,685 of record VWZF01002538.1, read on the forward strand.
ACCCGCTCCCGGGCACGGCTGGTGCCATTACCTCGCACACACCCCGCGGCCCCGCCGGGGACACACAGACGGACAGACAGACGGACGGAGGGACAGACGGAGGCAGCGCCGGCCGGGACCGCCCGCCCTCAGCAGCGCTGCGAGGGGGCGCGCTGTGTGCGCGCTGTGTGCGCGATGGCGGCTCGGCCCGCCCTCTTCCCGTGCCCGCCCCGTCCCGGCGGCCCCGCGGCCATGGCGCTGTGCG
>VWZF01002539.1:1104-15518 GCA_013396755.1 Sclerurus mexicanus
GGTGGTGGAGAGAAGCATCAAGGTACCATGTAGCAATAATATTAAAACGTTTCGCACAGCTTCCTCAAGCAACTGGCTGAGGTCTTGGTCTTTTATTTTATTACAAAATACACAAAAGTAAAAGCTTATCTCTAAGTTTGTGGAAGGAGCCCAGGGCAAGTAGATTTGAATTTATTTGCTTTCATTCAGTATTAAATGTAGCTATATGTGGAGAAAGGGCAATAAAAACATATCAGGAAAGATTCTGTGTGTGCCTTTTGTGGTATTTACAAAAAAAATTCTTTTAGATTAGGATACTTACTTTACCTTGTTTCCAAAGACTCCAAAGTCAACCTGAGTTTCAGTTTGTGCAATTATATTTCTAGCACAATTACCACAAATGCTGACCTACCAAAGTGTAAGTGTATTAAAAGTGCATTTGAGATAGTGTGGTATAACTGAACACAGAGATGGAAAGAAGACAACATGACTTTCTTAACCAACTGAATTTTTGAGCCTTATAAAAAAATCATGAAGTGAGCAAGTTTTATCTGGCTAAACCTGCATTAAGGATTAGTACTGGTGGCAAAAAAAAAGGTTTTGTCAATATAATTTTGTTAAAAAGTTTTACTTGCAGTAAGACTTAGCTTTGAAATGAAGTATTTTGATATCACATTGATCAATGATTTTGGGCAGGATTCTATCTGAAATATAACTATGAATCAATCCTATGAATCAATCCCAAAGCTAATAGAAAAATCTTCACATTAAGTTTGATTTCTGAAAAATGAGAAACTTGACCTTCAAAGAGGAGAATCAACCCCATCTCACAGATCCCTTTTACTGTGATATCCTGGGTACCACAAACTTTTACAGTATTCGTTCATTGCCTTGGAGAAAAACTTACAGCTTCAGGTACCTTGTTTTTTAAAGCTGGAAAACTCCAACTGCTGCAGTCTCAGGTGTCCATTTTGTAATTGATTCCAGCAGGATACACTTCTTTCACTACAAAGCTGTAAAAATTTCTTCCTGCTGCAATATTGTTTCTTGCCTGAGCTGACAATTCTTTCTGCCCTTGTGACTTTTGGAAAGGGTTGCAGTAGTCAGTACATGACAGCGTTTAGCAGCATATAACCATGTTTGAATTGGAGTGCTCAGGTGCTTGTTATCAGAGGAGCACTAGTTAGAAGATCTTTTGTGTGGTTATTGCCAAGCACAAAACCCAAAAAAAAACAACCCACAAACAAACAAACAAACAAAAAAGACACAAAACCCTCCAAAAGTCTAAAGAAAGGGTGACACATCAGTCCTATTTAGAGCATTGTATGTGCTTGTCACTTAAGACATGACTGCATTGTTTCTTCACCACCTGAAGTTTGGGGACTTAGAGTGCCTGCCACTGCTAGTTGCAGCAGTCTAGAAAGCCCACTGTTAGCAGTGAAAAAATACCAGAAAATCTTGATTTTTGTTTTCACAGTGTTAACTTTTACATCATGGTCTCAGGAGTACTTTAAGGTACAGGTGTCTTTGTAAAAAGACAGTACCACTTTACTCCTAAGTGGAATTAGTCATAGAAGAAAATCTTAGCTGAGGAGGTAGTACATCAATCCACAAACCCCAGAGTATTGTTTGAGTTAGAAAATGCCTTAAGGCACTGAGCTTCAAATGCTTGGGTAAAACATACATATTTCTTGGATGTTAGTCTGAGACCTTGTCAGCTCTTTTAGAAAATACAGCACCTGCCTTATGTCAAAAAGGTATTGAACTATCTGATAAAATTATATCTGACATCACCCTTAAACTCAAAGGACCACAAAGAGCTTTACTAACTGGAAGCAAACTGTGTTTCTAGTCTTACATAAGACAACCCCCAATACAGACTGAGGGAGTGAAGAGTCTTTATTGTCTCTTTGAAAGTGTCATCTGTGAAATCTGAGATCAGTTTCATTAATGCATTCTGTTGATAAACTGTAAGTCCTCACCTAGTCATGTAACAATCCTGTATAGTCTCTGTTATTCAAGTCTTGCAAAAGTTTTAGGAAGCTTGAATAGTTAGTTTTCTTCCATTTGTTCATGTACAGATTAACCTGGATTTTACTAAATTGAAAATGAAATTTAATTTGATAATTTCTCAAAAATAATCACTCTCTGTGAAGTAGAAATGTATTTGCCAAAGCAGATGATGAAAAGTAGAACACACTCCTGTTTTATAAGTAAATATGGCAAATAGCAGGATAACTTTGGTGAGAGTCAGCTCTTATATTAAATGAAGTTGGGATTGAACATAGTCAAACACAGGAAGAGTCATACCTGTGTGAGGTTAAACAGCTGAAAAACAAATGGAAACAAATGAAGATAATTAATCTAAAAACTGCAAAGAGGTTTGTACCAGAAATATTAAGACCGGTGTGACAGAAATTTTAGAATGTGTTAAAGCTGTAGAAATAGCCAGACAAGGGTCTGCTACATATTAATTGCTGCACAAAACTGTGCATAGGTTCATCCATATGACTAGATGGCAAGAATGAAACACTTGAAACATTAATGCTGTCAAGGTGAGAAGTCTGGAACCATAAAATACTTAGATGGGAAATCAAAAGAACCACAAGTCTGGGGCATTCTGCTCAAGGTTTACAAGGGGTGAAACAAGGTACAGAGGTGGAAAATCCCAAACAATGTTCGCAATAAAGGATTATATTAAGCATGTGTAACAGTTACTATGGTAATAACCAAAAAGAAATCGAGATGTGTGAGAGCTGTGTAGGCAGCAGTGCTTTTTGTCTGTGGTGTGCCCAGGTGATTCTGACTAGACTGCTTAGGTGCATGGAATCATAGAATGGCTTGAGTTGGAAGGGACCTTAAAGATCAACTAATTCCAACCACCCTACCCCCCTTGCCATGGGCAGGAACACCTTCCACTAGAATAGGTTGCTCAGAGCTCTATCCAACATGGCCTTGAACACCTTCAGGGATAGGTCATCCACACCTTGTCTTGGCAACCTGTTCCTGGTCCTCACCACCCTCACAGTAAAGAATTTCTTCATAATATCTAATCTAAACGTACTCTCTTTCAGTTATGAATCCATTCACCCCTTGTCCTGTTGCTACATGCCCTTGCAAATTCCATTGCTCCTGTAGGTTCCCTTCAGGTAGAAGGCTGCAGTTGGATCCCCTGAAGTCTTCTCCTCTCCAGGATGAACAGTTCTAGTTCTCTCAGCCTTTCCTCACAGGAGATGTGCTCCATCCCTGTAATCATCTTGCTGGCTCTCCTCTGAACTCATTTCAGCTAGTCCCATCTTGTGCTGAGGAACCCCACTGGACACAGTATGTAAGGTGGATCTCGCCAAAGCAGAGGGAGAGAATCTTCTCTCCCACCCTGCTGACCACGCTGCTTTTGATGCAGCCCATGATACAATTTGCTTTCTGGGTGGCCAAGTGCACATTGCTGGGTCATATCCAGCCTCTCATCTGCCAGCATCTCCAAGTTCTTCTCAGCAGAGCTGCTCTTGATCTGTTCATTCTCCAGCCTGTAAAAGAAAAAAAGGTAAACCATGCCTCAGTGCTTTTCAGAATGAAACTGCAAGCACAGTGTATTTGAGATAATTTTATTAAATTTGGTGATTTGAAATTGCCTTCCCCCCTGCGTAACATCTTGCATTGAATTTTGCTACACTAACTTCCCAAAATGCCATGACTGACAACATTTCAGTAATGTGAGTGGTGACTGTGGCTTTGTGCTGTGTCCACAAATGCAAGTGGTGTTACCAAGAAAAAAGGCTGCCAGAGGATAATTTCTTTGGTGGAAATACTGTTTCTGAAATAGTTTGATATTAGTGTCTTTCCTTTATCTCAGGAAGATGAGCAACTGTGAAACTTCAGTACAGAAAATTTAGGAATGCTACTCTGCAAAAGTGAAGCCTATCTCAAGAAAAGTTCTAAGTATTAAAAAAATTAAAAATTAATAAAGCATATATATGTGTATTGATGGTACTTACTGCTGGAAGGAGGAAAATGAGTTCCTGATCACATAGCAATTTATGTGGGACAGAGACTGAAAACTGGAAGTTGAGTTCAATGAGCCTTTGGCACCTCAAAGTTTTTGTGCTGTAGAAAGTGAAGGCCATGGAAGGGATTACATAAAACGTTTTAAAAATTGGCTAGAGCTGGCACAGCACAGCTTGATCCAAGAAGTGACAAATGTGTTGGTCTTTGTAGTCATGAACCTGGAGTCACTGAAACTGTGGAAGTGTCACCCTGAAAGTACTCTTATGCCAGTTGCTTGTAGCTGCACAAGGAAGTAACTAGCAAATTAGTTAGAAAAGTGTTGCCAACACCTTCTAGCAAACAAACAAAAACATAAACTTCCTGTACCTGGAAATGGGGGATGAAAACATGAGACATAGATCTAGATCACAGCAAGACTGAGGCCACCGTATGTGACTTGAGGGAAGCTGGAGCTACAGAGCACTCTTGGGCTGGAGGAGGACATATGTGGGACACTGATGCAAGTGCCTGAAATGTTATGTAAAAATAGACATTTCCCAGCAGTTGGATACTTTTGCAAATATTGAAGGAGGATGTGAAAACTTAAATGAGGTCAGCCCTATGTGCACTGTAATGGCTAGAAAAATCTAAGACATCCTTGGAAACTTGTGGGGATGACAGTGGCCCACCTAGAGTTATTAACTCTAATGCTTGTCAGCAAGTCTGCTTGTGCTTTGGAAGACTTGAGATGCACTGTTATCTAACACTCCTGAGACTATAAACAAATAATCTGTTAACAGGCAATGTCTGTGTGTCTTTGAAGACCTATGTTGTTAGTGGTGACTAACAATGTAACAGGAGTGTGGCTTTGTGTTGTTTACTCAATACCTTCTGTTATATCTACATTAGGAGACCATTTGGCACAACAGAAGGAGATTAGTAGTTGGAAGCAAGACCTGGAGTTCTGTTTTTGTTTACAGTGGTCTTCAGAGCATTTACGCTGAATTACATCTAGCCTGATCCCCTAGGCCAAAAGTCTTCACCACACAGATTGTTTTGCAGGTAGCTAAAGGTGAAATGTTTAGAGGCTGACTGGATATTCTTGTGAAAAAGAGACCTGTTACAATGCCCAAGGCATCTGTCCAGTGTACAGGAAAACCACTCTGTGAAAGCAAACTGTTCAATAGAGACAGTTACAAGAAGTGCTTCAAAACTGCTCTGAACCAAATAGCTGGTGCAGATTCAGCCTAACAGAAACAAATTTCCTTTCATCTTTTTAAACCAATCTTGTAGCGTAAAAGATGAAATCTGCCATCTCTTCCCTTTTTAAAGCCATTTTCTAAATTAGGGCTTCCTTAGTATGTAGTGGGTAATTTTAATGGATTCTGAGTTAAGGCCTCGGTGGTAGCTCTCTGCCTTTTTTGATGGATCTGTTCCTCTAGGGATACTCCTCATACAAATTTTAATGGCAGCATAATTTTCAGAAAACTGTGGACTTGGCCCTCAGACTCAGTATCTCAGTTCACACCTTGGATTATCCTGGTTATCAGAATCATTTGCAAAGATTCCTGCTATGCTTATATATTTATCCATGCTGAGTAGTCCTGCTGAAGTCAGAATAAAACTAAACAGGTATGTAATTCTTTGCAGAATGATGTCCTGCAGATGGAAGGACCTTAAACAGGGTGTGTTTTAGGATGTGTTTGCTCTATCCTTTACAGGCAAAGCCAGACATCCTTCTGGGGCTAACTGCCAATATGAGCACACTATGTTCTCACTCTGAGTTGTCTGAGCCCATAACTACAACTAGCTTAGAAATGAAATCCACAAAATAAATCTCTCTGCAAGGCAAGATGACTAACACAGGTTTGTGGCAAGGTGATGGTTGCTCCCAATTCCTGTTGATCTGAGTGAGAAAAGAACCATTTTAAAACTGCTTGCAAATGATGGTATAGATATGCCCTTTAATGTATTAAGGCAGTACTAACCCAAACAATGCCTTAATAAGAACTGTTTGGTGATAACTGTTTATAGCATAATAGGCTTGCCTTTAAAATTTTTAATTAGTTGTCATTTCTTATTTTTCTAAAACTTCCATTTTTTTTCTTATGCTAATCTGAAGCAAAAAATGTTTGTCTCCAAAATGTATGTTCAGCTCTGTGACCTTTACATCCTGACATGTGAAAGCTGACTGACTTAATTTTCAAAAGTAGTGTAGCTAGTGAAGATATCTATAGAAATGGTTAAGTGTATATGTTTTTTTCAGAATGTGAGGTTTACCTTAGGATTAATTCTTTTCAATTCTTTGCTCTCTCCTATCCTATATTTTGTACTATGTCTTCATGTTCCTTTATATCTTCACAAAACAGCTTGTTTGAAGCTAGACCATAGATTACAGAGAGAATTCAGAAAGTTGCATGATTAACATTGTAAACTTAATTATTATAAATGCAGGCTCCTGAATTTTCTTTGCCCCTTTAGTATCCATTCTATGTTTGTTTTGCTGATGTCTGTGCCTTTGTGAGAGTTCATTTTTAATGAATAAATAGCAGTTAGCAGCAACAATTGTAGTTAAAAAATCATATTATTATCCAGATGTCAGAAGATACAGCCCAAAGATGACATAGTAAAATTGAACAACATTAATTAAGCTCTAACACAGTTTCTTGCACTGTGGGAATCAGAGCTGTTGCGAACTTAAAATTCCCCTGTACTCTGCAATTAGAAAGCTAAACATAAATGAAGGACTAACATATTCATGAATTAAATGTTACCTTCATGCAGAATTTTATATTCTGACAGCTAGGCTGCTGAAATATGCTTGCAATTTATTTGTCATCTTCTTAAGCTACAACTATAAAAGATTTTATTACATTTCAAAAATATTTAAACTGTGCTAGAATTGAGTTATTGTGCTCTGAAGTCAAGTGACCACTAGCTGGCAATGTTATACAGCTCTTCCTGTTGCAGATTCATTGCATAATATATCATGGTTTGACTCAAGACCTTTAATTTTAAAAATAGAAAAAGAAATTGGATTTCAGTGGGGCTGGGCACCTCTGAATATTTCACCACTCAGGCTTCAGTAGATTAGCAGGAAAATAGGAAGGGCAGCGGGCAGAAATAGTTTCTGAAGTAATAACCTTTGCTTATGGAATTTCTTTTGTTTCTCCAGTTCCATGTTTTTAGTTTTAATTTTTATTTTAAATGTCTTTTACTTACATCAGACCATCCAGGGTGTTAAAAATAAGCTTGTATAATCATCTGCAAATAGCCTGGATTATACTATCAGCTTTTTGAAACTCCAGTATAGGTGTCCTTCATTGCTCTTATTTCAAGTGTCTTTCCTCACCTTCAAAAGTCTTAAACCTACTTCATTTCCTGCCTACCCACTATCCTTCACTTCCTAAGGCATAATTTCCTGTTTTCTTTAACTGTTAACAAGGGAGACAATGATAAAAACTACTCCAAAGTTCAGGGCAATGAGGATGGTTACCAATGGCTGAACAAGTTGACTATATTTCTATGCTCATGCTCTGGTTTCTCCAACTGCCATTATTCACAGTATTCTTTTATTGCTACTAGATCTCTTACTTGCAAGTAGGTGGAGACTCACACGTATGTGAAATTCTGTGGTCAGAATCTATTATTTTCTAATATGGAAAAAAAAGTAAGAAAATGAAACACTGAGAGAAATGAGTTTTTAAAAAAATGCTTTCAGGATTTCGTACTGTGAAGTCCTAAGTTTTATCTTGGAAAAGACTAGACTGGGGAACAGAAAGGTGAGACAAACCCATGCTTTTAATTCTAAAAAAATTGTAGAAAAGAAAACCAGCTTGTGACAGAAATGTTTCATCTACAGTTATTACATGAAGAGCTTTGAGATTCTTATATTTGTAAGATTTTTTGAAAACAGATTGATTCCTGTTTGTTCAGTTAGCAAATAATCTTGTGTACAAGTCTCAGTTTTTGCTTTTCTTTCTCTAGTCAATACTTACATTTGGTCCCTTCAGAAATAAGTGAAAAGCAAGGCCCTGGTGAAGACAAAACTGTTACAAGGAAAAGAAAGACTCATTTAAACAGAGACATTTAGAAGGCAGTTGTGCAGGGGGAGGATATCTTTAAGTCCACAATTCAGCATGCAATAGGTTCAGCATAGAGAGCCAGTCGTGGCATAGTGAACAGCTCTTTGCTGGTCCAAAGTGGTGGCCCAGCATCCTGTAAACGCAGTGGGAAATCTGAGCCACACTGACCTAAGTCAGCTACTAAAGGAGTCCTCTACACATGAATATTCCCCTGCTTTGAGAAAATTCCTATCTTTAGAGTGAATGGATATGTGAAAAGCGCAACTGTAGATTAGACAGGATGCTTTTATCTAAAAATAAAAAATGGCTTCCAGCCAGCAAAACTAGTGGAGGTTTGCTACAATTGGGATGCTAGCAAAAAAGGTTGAGGTTTTGTTATGTAATTACTTCTGTATCACTTAGGTTTTTATGTTATTGATACCTGACAAGCAGTCTTTAATATGAATATTCTTTTGATCATGCACTCTCTTTTGCTTTCTTTTATCTTTTATCTGAAACGTGTCTTGTCTCATGGGAGAAACTGTTCGCTTTAAAGAGGCTAATGAAATGTTTACTTCAGGGAACTCTTAAGTCAGTAGATGTCTTTCTGTGATGGAAAAAATTTCAGATGGCAAACAAAGGGAGCAAGCTGGAGCTCAAATTGTTTAAAGCACCCTTGCTTTCCCTCATAAGCATTCATTAAGGAGGGAAGCTTTTTGGTGCAGTGATAGAAGAGCTTTCTTACTAATGAAATATAATTCTATTTTATAATATTAAAAATGGACTTAATTCACATTGATTACAAAGATTTTTCTGAAATCCACCAGAATATCTCAGGGTAAAATCTTTTCCCTTTCTCAGATGCAGGGATTTATCTTATATTTTTTTCTAAGTATGTCTACAAAGATCTATACTAGTGATCTCAAACCACAGCAGCACTTAAAAATGAGAAACGTACTTCAGGGTTTTTGAAGTTAAAACCAGTCTGGATGCATGGAACTGGCCATAAACAGATCAAGCTTAAACAACACCTTGCTAAATTAAACTCTTAAAATGATGCACTGGGCAAAAATTGGTATTACAGACTAGAGGAGTTTTATATCATCAGAAAATGGCAAATCTATTCATCCGTTGATACCAAATACCTTCTAATTTGCTTCTCTTCAGGTCACTGCAGCTGCAAAGAGGGTTACTAACTGTAGATTAGTATGTCAAATTTCTATTTTGTCTCCTCTGCCATGTCCCTAAGACAGCATTTTATTTGAAATGGTGGAACTGGAGTTAATCAAGATGGAGGTTATCACAAGATTTTGTTTGGATAAGTTGCTGAAGGAATGAAGAGTTTGCCAGACAAAGCTTAGCAGAGATGACATGTTCAGTTTTGGCAAAGAGCTGGGCCAATAGACAACAAAGTAGGTGGAATTATGGTGATGAAGTGTTGAATGTTATTACATTTATTAATAACCAATATCTGTTATTGTTTTTACACCAATTATACTTCTCCACCCTTCTGTGGGTGTATATCAGGATTTCTTAAAAAACCAACCAAACAAAAAACTTGCCCCCCCCAAAACCAAAAAAAAACATTGAAATGTGGCAATGGGGATTTTTTAATTAGTCCAATAATATGGAGGAAATTGTTTATCCAAAAACTTTCAAAATTGCAGAGACAAGATGTCCTCTGTAGATGCTGTTCTCCAAGAAGCCCACATTATAGTCTAGCTCCCTTTCTACAATAATTTTTGGATTCTGTCACGTGTCTTATTAACTGGAATTATTATTGTCATTATTATCGCTGTTATTTTTTTTTAATGATGATGATAATGGTCATTGTAGGGATAATCTCAGAAGGGCCAACAAATAGAATAAAGCCAAAAATGGGAGTTCATTTTTGTGTATACCTCTAAACCTTTTCGTCATGTTTACTGCAAAAGGAACTTAGATGCAAGAAAATGGTGTTGAATGCTACCTTGCTTGATTTTATTGTGTTGTGCAGCTGTATAACTTGATGGAGGATGCTTTTCTAACAGGAACTGTGCCATTTGCATGTTTGCTTTATTGAAATACAGAGCTCAACTGTATAAGTTATATGAGCAAACTGGTTCAGATGTACAAAATTAAGTTAAAGGTTGCAATTTCTGTGAAATATAAATGGTTGAGATGATCGTATAATTTCCACACTCTTCTTGACTGCACCTGATCACTTTCTCAGAAGATTTTAGTAACATCAAATCTTATTTAAAAGTTTTGATTTGCATCTCTTCTGCAGCTAAATGGTTTACAGTACCTAGTAAAGAGATAAGATTTTTTCTTCTCTTTCTTTCTGTTTTGAACATGAAAATACGAGAATTAGAAAGCGTAATTTTCTTGGCTTGATGCAGACAACTTACAGGCCAGTAAACTACTGGGCTTTTTAAATTATATTTTCAGGTATCACTACCTAGTTTCCATTTTATTTATTTCAGTCTGTTCAACATCTCAGATTACATGCTTCCCTTATGCTTTTGCATTTCTAAGGATTGCTTTGTTTCTTGCTTGCAGCTGTGCAGACATGCCATGCAGTACAACAGGGGTTTTTTTTGTTAATCTCTACAATGTATCTTGTGAAGGTGGAGAGTGATATCATGCTAATAATAAAGTTATTTTGAGAACAGCTGATAAATTCCACACAAATGCACCAAGAGTCCAAAGTACTGAGCCTAATTTTAATTCTTTCTTGGCCTGTTATCTTTTCTTTTTTGTCTGTGAGACTTGAAAGAACAGGTTATTGGCTAATAAACCATCATTTTAATACTGTCCATGAAGTACATTTCATCTTACTAGTACTGACAACTGTGATTGTATTTGCTAATTATTTGAACTAGACTGTAGAGCATATCAGAGATTTTTAAATAGAAAAGCAGAAGATAGGTTGCTTTTGTATTTGGTTCCAGAGCAGCTTTTCTCAGAATCTTGGATCATTTTTAACTATCCAAAATTCAAGATAGAAGTTGCTAAGTCTGAGAAGATTCAGAGAAGAGTCAAGAGAGTGAGGAATTTGCCATAATTTGAGACACTCTGGGAAATATTTGGCTAATCAAAGAGAAAGAGAAGGAAATACTATTTACAGGCCTCTGAGAAGGGACAGATGTTTGCTAAGAAATTTGTGAGAAGCAGAGATTGGAGTTATAAAAGGAGACCTAAAATTTGGATGTTGAAACTAGACGCTTTTTGATTTGAAATGAAGATTGTGACCAATGACAACAAAGTACTGGAACAAAGCAGTAGGTAGTACAGTGTATTTTCTGTTCAACTGGTTTGAGTTTTAGCAGGTTTTGCTGTTCTTTAATTAAAGCAAGCCCTTAAGTTCATGACCTATGCTGTGATGTAGAAGGTAGGAGCATAGCAGTAACTTTTTGGTAGTTCCTTCTGCCCTTCTACTCTAAAATGTCTCATGAATAAAAACACTACTCTACTTCTCAGAGATAAGATTTAATATGCCATTATCTCCTGAATTTTTTTGTTATAATACTGCCTATTAGAGCTAAATTTTAAAGGACTGCTATTGATTGCACTTTCAAAAATACATTTCCACATAGCGTGATATACAGGATAAAGAAAAGAACCTACAATCTGTGCTATGCAAGAACAGGCTGTATTTTACTGAGCTGTATATGCTTGTTCTGCAGTTTAATTAAAAATTCTGTGTCAGCAGATTGAGATTGTAGAGTGCATATCATATGAAGCCAGGAGAACCTATTTGATTATTAAATGTAAGGGTCAGGATTTTCAACACCCTTCTGTTGTCACCTCTGAGTTATGATGAAGGAATCAGCACAGACCTGCAGTGTGCAGGGACAAGTTTTCTTGAAGTTGTGTCCACGCAGTGTGTAGGGAGCTCTGGAAGTACCAGGCAACATATTTTCTTTTGGGTTACATTTTGGCTTGACTGATGGGTCCTATGTGAGAGATGATTGCAGCTTCTAAGTGGAAGAGTTTTCCCTCTGTGACCTCTCTCAAGAGTAGAAAATTGCTGAATTCATAAGATCCTTTGCATTGATTGAAGTCTGGTTCCTGGCTTGGATTCCGTGGCAAAGGCATTCTATTTTAGGGGCTGATACCCTTGTGTAACACAAAACCATAGTTAATAAAACATTAGTATATTCATAGCTTTTCTGTTGTGAAAAGACATATCTGAGGACCTAGGCTTCCTGACAGTCCTGAGGCAAAATTCTCAAAGAACAAGTGGTAGGGAGGGATCTCAAAAGTTTTTCACATAGGTAAAGATGCAATTCTACATAGATAAGAAAGGGAAAAAAACCCAATCTTTTTCTCCTTCTGGAAATGTTGACTCTTTTGGCAAAATTTTTGAAGGTCTGAAAGGGCTTTGCTTGTTTCATATTTAATAGTTGCACCAGTATTACTGCTTACAATTTGTTTGCTGAATTTATTGAAATGGTCAAAAGTAAATTAGTTTATGAGTGAAAAGAATTCCTTGTTGTTAGTGGTAAAATAAATTTGTTTGTTTGTTTGTTTGGGGTTTTTTTTGTATTTTTCTTGTGCTATTAGTCTGCCAAGGATTTCCTGTACTTTTTAAGGGTTATTGTGGAAATAGAATTTTCAGAAGTAGTTGTTTTAAATCAATGCTCTTTTTGTGGAAATCAGTGATAGTGACAGCACTGATTTATTTGGGAGTAACTGAGGAGATATTCTGTACTTTTCATAATCCCAATTAAGTTTGTAAGTATGAAACCCTGGGAGACCTGAAATTTGTGCTTGCAAAATACCTGGTACACTTCACAGCTTTCATTTGAAAGCTGGCTCTTTATTCTGCCTGGAAAAATGCAGGCATGCATTCACAGTTGAAATCAAATGCCAGAGGTCACACCTATTTGCCTAATTATTTATTTAAGTGTAAATTTTGTGCAAACAATGTTTTATTGAACTCATAAACTCTCAGAGTCATTAAAGTATGAATATTTTAGGACTCCTGCCTGTCAGTGAACATCTTTATCTCTTCCAAATGAAAGTTTTATATTGTTCCTTCTAATGCAGGAGAGGTAGTAAAATGTGAGCAAGGTGGAATTCATCTTGAAATAAAACTTTTCATAGCTTTGTATGTATTGATGCATTTGGGGTTTTATTAAAGCTATGAATATTAATTGATTTTGAGTTACAAAAGTCATAATCGTTTTGCTTTTGATCTTGTCTTAGGTACTGTTGGTAGTTAGAATGAAAATTAATTCTTCATCGATAGTGCAAATTTTTTTTTTTGACACTTCTATTGGAAGATAGCTTTTAAAAGTGCCACAGTCACCACATTCATCCCTCATGACATTTCAGTGAAATCAGGAACAAATTTGGTCATAGTGATGTGAATTTTTTAGGCAAAATACAGAGAATAACATGTCCCTTTGTCCTTTGTAATTTTCTCTTTTAGAGAGGGAAAAATATTCTTTTCTTCCCTTCAGTGAAGAAAGATTTTCTGTTGAATTTAGAATTGCTCTTCCAGAAATTGTTTTCAATAGTATACATGGTATTTTTTCTGGTAGTATTGTCATGACATTTGTGAGGTATTTTTGTCAGTCTTTAGGATCACAGAAGCAGCAAAATAGCTCTTTTTGTCTATGTTACAGTGTGCTTTGTTCATCCTAAACATCATCAAAAATTAGGAGACCCTATTATTCTTTGTGCTTTCCTGCGCAACCAGTGATCTTTGAAATAACTTGAGAAAAGTTAACTGGAAAGAGATAAAATGAAAAGACATTTTCTCCCCTTGCTAAAAATAAAACTTATGTTTCTCATAGTTATTATTTTAGAGGAGTATAAAACAATTAGCCACTGATATAAATGCTGATATAAAATACTAATATAAAATATAAATATTTTTCCATCTGTTTTCAAAATTAGATTTTTTTTTCTATAAGCTGTTCTCTGTACAGTATTAATTCAACTACACAATGATACAAAGCAGAGCAAATAATTCTTGTTTCCTGCATGTACTACAGAGAGTGGTAATTTGACTGAAAGTAAGAATGACATTGGGATGTTTGAAATTTTTCCGGGTCCAAACAAACTATCCTCCAAAGTAACCAGTGCACTATGCACAGTCATCTGCAATCTTTTCAACTGTATTTCTTAAGTGCTTGTTTTATTCTTGAACGAGATATAATACATTTGTGAATAAATGTCCCACTAAATTATCAATCTGCGCAGTCTTTTGCAGACTGCAGTATTTTTTTTTATTGATTACTTTGTGTCTGTATTTTTACTGTAGCTGTGAGAAAAATCAAAACTGATACGTTTTCCTATTTTGTTTTGAGAGAATGCTATGGTGTTTTTCTTAGAACACGTACAAATCTATGGGGAGATCTTGTTGTTTTGTTTTTTGGTTTTTTTTTTTTTTTT
>VWZF01002539.1:15551-49114 GCA_013396755.1 Sclerurus mexicanus
TTTTTGTTGTTGGGGTTTTTTTATAAAATTTATTTAGAGGATGAGAATCCTGGCTTTGTAGCAATTTAAGACAAAAATGAATTTTGGTTAATGTGTTGTTCCAGTGGTCTTTCTGGAGGGCCATGAGTTTAAAAAGCAGTTGAAGCTAGTTTGGGAAATGATTAAGAAAAACCTTGCATTTTTGGCTTATCTGCACCCTCTGGAGTGACTGAAGACTGGGAGATCAAGTTTTTTCCTCAGTGACTGTTAGTGGTCAGTTTCCCAGTCACATCTATCCCACCTTTGCCCTCTAGGGCCCCAAAGATAGCCAGACATCCTTTGTAAAAAAGGAGGTCATGATCACATAGCTCTCTGGAAAGAGCTGCTCCAAGCAGCTCTTGACTTTGTCTGTGGCAGAGCCTGCTCTGTTATCTGTAATGTATGGATGAATACTTTCCTGGAATTCCAGTTCTGGCAGCTCTGGTAGTTCCCTAGTCCTTCTTCCTGTGCTTTTTGAAGACTGGGGTGACAGTTTGCATTTTTCAAGTCCTCAGGCAGCTCTCCTGATCACCATGACCTTTCAAATATGATCATAGGCTTCCTCGTTATGGTATCCACCAGCTTTCTCAACACTTGATGTATCCCATCAGGGCTCATGGACTTGTGAATGTCTGGTTTGCCTAGGTGTTCTCTAATACATTCCTCTTTGACCCAAGGGAAGTCTTCCAACATTCCTTCAACTGGGTCTCCTTCATCAGAAATGTCTTGTGAGTGAAGAGGGATACGAAGAAGGCATTTGGGAACTCTGCCTTCTCTGTGTCCTCTGTTACGAGGGTCCCCCTTCCATTTAGCAATAGTCCCATGTTATCTTTTGTTTTTCTTTTGTTGTTGATGTAAAGCAGATCTTTTTGTTCTTAACATTCTTGGCCAGATTTAACTCCAGATGAGCCTTGGCCTTCCTCATGTAATTTCTATTTTCTCTGCAACCTCTCTATATTCATTCCAAGTGGCTTGACTGCATCTATCTCATGTGTGTTTCCTGCATAATGACAGAGTAATAACAAGAGCAACTTGTTCATCCACACAGGTCTCTTGTCCCATTTGCCCCACTTTCTTGCTTGTGCAATGAAGAACAAAATGTCTTTTTCTTGTCTCAGTCCCTTTTCTTTTCATGGCCAGAATCATGCATAGGGTATGTAAACTGATTTCTTTCAATTGATATAGGCTTCTAGAAAGTGCGTTGAAATAGCCTTAAAAGAAACTGGATCCTGAAAAGTTAAATGCAGGAATTTGGATCTGATCCTGAAAAGAACAAAATAAGGAATATTTTTCATGCATTATTTTTTTTAGTGTTTTCTGACAAAAGTCTTGGTCAACTGGTCAACTGAACTTCAGAGTTTTTTTTGAAAATACAAAAACCACAGGGATAATGAAGAACTTTTTCTGGCCTTTTATGACAACACTTTTCAGTCTGTTGTAAGCCTTTCTTCGTTTTGGGAATATTTTGCTCTCTATATATGCTTGGTCTATACTTGTATTCATAGAGTAAATTCCAGTATAATAACACTTTGGCTCCTCATGTCTGTTCTGTGCTGCTTGACATCTGCTAAAGCTCCCTCTCCTGGATTTCAAATTTTGTTTCAAAAACTTTCATTTTTATTCATACGTTCCTTTATACCCGCAAAAGGTGTTAAATTTAGAGCTTGAAGAACACTTGAGGGAATGAGCAAGGACCATTTGTAAGGAAATCATCTGCACTTCAGCAGTATGTGTAAGAGGTTTGGATAATTAACTTGTTTCTAAGGTTTTGAACCTAATCAGAAAAAGAATTGTTGAAATTCTTTTTTGCTTCTTTTCTAGGGCTATGGGGCTTTAATATCACAGGGATTGTTATTTCTTAGCACAGCTTTTCAAAATCACCGTGTAATACCTTACATAAGTTTCTCTCTAAGTGAAAACCTTCAGACAGTTATCTTTCATAAGGGAAAAGAGAGACTCATTCCCAGAGGTCCCTTCCGTATTCCTTTAGCTCTCTAAGAAGTAATCAGCAATACCTAAGTATGTCTGTGAGGCACTGAAGGGAAAAAAAGTATCCACATTTTTGACCCTATCTTGTAAGTGGAAAATAGAGAAGACAGAACTATTTTAAAGGAATCAGAGAGCACCATGCCATATTTTTCTCCGAGTCTCTTTTTCCTTCAGTATTTTCTCTTCATGCCAAGTCTAGCTCCCATCATGCATCTTAGACAGCTCTGTGAGGTGCAGTTTAATTTAAGTGTGACTTAGTTAGGAGTATATTTGACAAAATGAGTTTTCATTGGACTTTACCAGGTGTGACTAAACTTTCAGAATGAAAGTTCAGTCTGACGGATGTAGTCTTACATTAAAATCACAAAAAAAGAGTCAACAGTACTTCCTTCATGTACAGTATTTGAGTTCAAATCTCACCTCATTAAATAACTACCTGCAGAAACTTAAATGCCTCTAACAAGAAAATATTAAATGAAACTCAATCCAGGATCTCCAGCATGTAAGAGAATTTGAAGGCCAAACTTGAATGAGAGTGTCCCACAGGCCACATGATTTCTTTAACTGCTGGAATGCGAGCTGTTCTTGTTTGCCCTTTAAGAAAGGTTTGAAAGGTCAGTTTATTTTGCTGCTGGACAGAGCAGAAAAAAATTTGAATTAAAATCTCACAGTTGGGGTAGGCAGATGAATGGTTGTCAGGGAAATGTTTTTCCAGAAATTTGCTTGGTACTTAGAGAATTTGTTATGAATGGTCTATTACCTGTGTAAGAAATGAACCCTTTATCCCACTGTACAGCAAAAATAGCAGTGTACTGGGGAGAACAGAAATGTTTGAACAGCTCTCTTTACTGACAAAAACCTGTAGAAATCTGCAGGACAACTGCAGATATAGCCTGTGTAGTAGGACGGTTTGCCCTGGAATGTGATCAAGCAACTCTAACAATGCCCTGTTTGCAAGACAATCAGTAGAGAACTGAGAGAGAGTCTCTGCAGTCGTGTCTTGCTTCTTTTGGTGTTGAATTGTGCTAAAAACAGTCTGACACATCAAACCTAAATAAACATCCGGGTACTGAGCTAAAGATTTGGCAGATAAGCTGTTAAACTGACCTGGAGACATATGATTGGCAGTCAATCACTTTATATTATAAAGTCCAGTTCATTTTCATCTGGTAGGTTTTTCTAACATAACCCTTTTTGGGGTGTATGTGTGGAGATTCCTCCACTGAGCAGGTGATGCCTCTCAAGGATCCTTTCTGAGGATGAGTGAAAGAGATGCTCACAGTTGTTAGTATGAGCAAGTTACATCAATTTCTACTTAATAGTAATTTCTTTCTTTTTTAACTACCTTTAAGGTAATTGCTTTGATATAGTACACTATTCTATCATATCCTATCCTGGCAGTTTTAACTTCTATACTGTGTAGTAAATAATTGTGACTTTTTTGTGAATTTTTTCTAATAATTTGTCATAATAAGTAATTAATTTTATATAAATATATCCAGTTTGCCATCTTTAATCCTGCAGGAGAAACCTGTACTTAAAACCATTGACAAAGTCTGAGGCTAAAATTAGATTCAGCCGCACCTAGGCTTCTCTCTAAGGAAGAGTTTAGAAACTAAAAGGGTCCTTTCTGCACCTTTTGACTCAGTGGGAGGGTTTCTCTAATCAACTTTGCCTGAAGCTCCCACTCCCACACATGACAGCCATCATTCCTCAGTGATTTGTAAATGAAGCTGTGATCTTCCGTTTTCAGGCAGAGTGAGTTTCAAAACAGTTCTCAGTTTCCATTATTGTATGCATGAATGTTACTGATCTTTACTCCTATCTCATTTGGGNAAGGTGTTAAATTTAGAGCTTGAAGAACACTTGAGGGAATGAGCAAGGACCATTTGTAAGGAAATCATCTGCACTTCAGCAGTATGTGTA
The DNA here is from genome assembly GCA_013396755.1 of Sclerurus mexicanus. Taxonomy (NCBI): domain Eukaryota; kingdom Metazoa; phylum Chordata; class Aves; order Passeriformes; family Furnariidae; genus Sclerurus; species Sclerurus mexicanus. The sequence continues at coordinate 19,485 of VWZF01002539.1, forward strand.
AGAGGTTTGGATAATTAACTTGTTTCTAAGGTTTTGAACCTAATCAGAAAAAGAATTGTTGAAATTCTTTTTTGCTTCTTTTCTAGGGCTATGGGGCTTTAATATCACAGGGATTGTTATTTCTTAGCACAGCTTTTCAAAATCACCGTGTAATACCTTACATAAGTTTCTCTCTAAGTGAAAACCTTCAGACAGTTATCTTTCATAAGGGAAAAGAGAGACTCATTCCCAGAGGTCCCTTCCGTATTCCTTTAGCTCTCTAAGAAGTAATCAGCAATACCTAAGTATGTCTGTGAGGCACTGAAGGGAAAAAAAGTATCCACATTTTTGACCCTATCTTGTAAGTGGAAAATAGAGAAGACAGAACTATTTTAAAGGAATCAGAGAGCACCATGCCATATTTTTCTCCGAGTCTCTTTTTCCTTCAGTATTTTCTCTTCATGCCAAGTCTAGCTCCCATCATGCATCTTAGACAGCTCTGTGAGGTGCAGTTTAATTTAAGTGTGACTTAGTTAGGAGTATATTTGACAAAATGAGTTTTCATTGGACTTTACCAGGTGTGACTAAACTTTCAGAATGAAAGTTCAGTCTGACGGATGTAGTCTTACATTAAAATCACAAAAAAAGAGTCAACAGTACTTCCTTCATGTACAGTATTTGAGTTCAAATCTCACCTCATTAAATAACTACCTGCAGAAACTTAAATGCCTCTAACAAGAAAATATTAAATGAAACTCAATCCAGGATCTCCAGCATGTAAGAGAATTTGAAGGCCAAACTTGAATGAGAGTGTCCCACAGGCCACATGATTTCTTTAACTGCTGGAATGCGAGCTGTTCTTGTTTGCCCTTTAAGAAAGGTTTGAAAGGTCAGTTTATTTTGCTGCTGGACAGAGCAGAAAAAAATTTGAATTAAAATCTCACAGTTGGGGTAGGCAGATGAATGGTTGTCAGGGAAATGTTTTTCCAGAAATTTGCTTGGTACTTAGAGAATTTGTTATGAATGGTCTATTACCTGTGTAAGAAATGAACCCTTTATCCCACTGTACAGCAAAAATAGCAGTGTACTGGGGAGAACAGAAATGTTTGAACAGCTCTCTTTACTGACAAAAACCTGTAGAAATCTGCAGGACAACTGCAGATATAGCCTGTGTAGTAGGACGGTTTGCCCTGGAATGTGATCAAGCAACTCTAACAATGCCCTGTTTGCAAGACAATCAGTAGAGAACTGAGAGAGAGTCTCTGCAGTCGTGTCTTGCTTCTTTTGGTGTTGAATTGTGCTAAAAACAGTCTGACACATCAAACCTAAATAAACATCCGGGTACTGAGCTAAAGATTTGGCAGATAAGCTGTTAAACTGACCTGGAGACATATGATTGGCAGTCAATCACTTTATATTATAAAGTCCAGTTCATTTTCATCTGGTAGGTTTTTCTAACATAACCCTTTTTGGGGTGTATGTGTGGAGATTCCTCCACTGAGCAGGTGATGCCTCTCAAGGATCCTTTCTGAGGATGAGTGAAAGAGATGCTCACAGTTGTTAGTATGAGCAAGTTACATCAATTTCTACTTAATAGTAATTTCTTTCTTTTTTAACTACCTTTAAGGTAATTGCTTTGATATAGTACACTATTCTATCATATCCTATCCTGGCAGTTTTAACTTCTATACTGTGTAGTAAATAATTGTGACTTTTTTGTGAATTTTTTCTAATAATTTGTCATAATAAGTAATTAATTTTATATAAATATATCCAGTTTGCCATCTTTAATCCTGCAGGAGAAACCTGTACTTAAAACCATTGACAAAGTCTGAGGCTAAAATTAGATTCAGCCGCACCTAGGCTTCTCTCTAAGGAAGAGTTTAGAAACTAAAAGGGTCCTTTCTGCACCTTTTGACTCAGTGGGAGGGTTTCTCTAATCAACTTTGCCTGAAGCTCCCACTCCCACACATGACAGCCATCATTCCTCAGTGATTTGTAAATGAAGCTGTGATCTTCCGTTTTCAGGCAGAGTGAGTTTCAAAACAGTTCTCAGTTTCCATTATTGTATGCATGAATGTTACTGATCTTTACTCCTATCTCATTTGGGACTTGACTCTGGCTGGTTATTAAACTACTAGGATATCTGATTACTCAGCCAAGTATCTGGTATGCACTGAGTTCTACTGTTTTGCCTAGATACAGTTTTATTCCTCTTCATGTGATTGTACGTGGAACAATCCCATTAGCTATTTCTCTTACATCTCTTCTCACTATGTTCACCCTGCATTTTGTCTACCTTGGTTTTTATTTTTTGTGTGTTGCTGAACCTTAGCAGAAATATATATAGCAGAATATGTTGAAACAGTCCAGTTCAAACCTACTTCTTCCTGCACCTGGTACCCACAAATTGAGATCACAGCTCCTTAGGCTGTGGAGTGGCTGCAGCTCACAGCACTTAATACTGATAGGTGGGATCAAAACTGCTTCTGGAGTGTTTCCTATGCTTCTTCATCTGGGGCTGTGATAGTGCAGAGAAAACTGATACAGAGCTAATACAGCCTTAAAAGCTTAAATTAAATTATTTTTTGTAACCTGTGCATTTGGAGCTGCATACTCTCCCTGGGGTTTGTACTGTCAGACGAGTTATGCACATACAAATAAGGTATTTACTTTCTGCATAGAAAAGCATGTGTATAGAACAGCTTTGGAAATCTGGAGTGTTTGAAATTGAGTGAGATTGTTTTGAATAATTCAGATTATTTTATTTCTAGTGAATTCACAACTAGCTTTCCTTCAGAGATTTGCCAGCTTCAAAGGAAATACAAATTATAAACTCCAGTTTTGGGATAAAGCATCTAAAACACTGAGTCATCAGTGTGCAAGCAATTCAGACCAATAAATTTGGGGGTTCTCTAGCCAATATAAAACAATAAACTGATCCTAGAAAACATTCCAAACCAGTCTTTTATTTGCTCTAAGATTGAAACACTTTCATACTGCTCCAGGGAAAGTGTATAATCTTTTACAAAACCTAGATAGTAAATATTTTTTTTTTCACTCCATAAAATCATGAATCTGGGATTATTGCCATTTCGCTCTGAGATAAACCCTTGATCTTGCAAGATTTCTTTTTCTTCAGAAAACAGAATAAAAGACATGTGGAAGAGAGCACTAAAGCAGCCTATGAGAAACCCGAGTGTTTTCCTACTCTTCTTGATTAAGGCCCAGAATTCATACCCTGTTCTGCTGAGTCCAGGTAGGTGCTCTGACCAAGTGCCTGTTCTGGACCCAGGTACTACTGCTTTGATTACCCAATCCATCTTGGATCCGGGAGGTATTTTGGTCTGCAACCTCCATTTGTATTTCCTCATGAAAGACCAGTTAAAAGAATTCCCAAACAGCTTCGTGTTTGGCTGATGATGTTTCAGCAAAGAAATTACCATGCATGCAAAATTTAAACCTCAGCAGGTCTGGAGTTCAACAGCCCATGAGGAATGTTGTCATATGCTATACAGGTACTGCAGAATGTATTGCAGATATTTCAGAAAAAAAATATAGTTTAGATTATATATTAAACAATTTGGAATCTAGGAGCCCCTGGGTTGGTGATGCCCTGACAGCTCATTGTGTGTAAAATATGATAATTATTCTTTGGGTCTGAAGACTTCAGCCACCAAAGTTTCATTCTGTAATTTGTTAGCTGACATGTTAAGAGAGTAAAGACCAGTTTGTCATTATGATAACAACTGGGTTTAGTACTGTCGTGGAGGAAATGGCTACCAGAAGGTGGGCAAAAGAGTGCAGAGTTGCCTAGTTAGCAGCCTGCCATCATCATCTGAAGACTTTGAAGGTGCTGGATGCCTGCCATAGGCTTGTTGCTCCTAACCATGCTGCTGTTAGCAGTACTGTTTTTTTAAATTTAGAAGTGTTGCTATTTAAAACAGGATAAAAGGTCACAATGATTAAATTCTTTGTTTTATTCCTGATCATAAAATCATAAAATAGTTTGAGTTGGGAGGGACCTGAAAGATCGTCTGGTTTAACTCCCCTGCCGTGAACAGAGAATAACTTCTCTAGGCAACCTGTGCCAGTGCCTCAACACCCTCACAGTAAAGAATTTCTTCCTAATTCCTGATCTAAATTTATTCTCTTTCACTTTGAAGCCATTACTCTTGGTCCTCTCCTTCCATGCCTTGTAAAATATTCCTCTCCAACTTTCTTACAAGCTGCTTTTAGGTAATGGAAGGCTGTTGTATGGTATCCCTGGAGCCTTTTCTTCCCCAGGCTGGACAACCCCATCTCACTCAGCTTGCCTTCACAGGAAAGGTTCTCCATCCATCTGATCATCTTTGTGTCTCTCCTCTGGACTAGCTCCAACAGGTAGAAGTCCTTCTTGTGTTGAGGACCCCAGAGCTGGATGCAGCACTCCAGGTGGGGTCTCACTAGAGCGGAGCAGAATAGAGTGGGAGGATCACCTCCCTCACTCTGCTGGCCACGCTGCTTTTGGTGTGTACCAGGATGTGACTGGCTTTCTGGGCTGCATGTGCACATTGATGACTCGTGTCCAGTTTTACATTCACCTGTACCCCTAATTCCTCCTCAGTCCTGGTCTAAATCTGTTCTTCAGCCAGTCTGCATTTGTGGATGGAACTGCCCCAACTCAAGTGCAGGACCTTACACTTGGCCTTGTTGAACTTCATGAGGTTTGTATGGGCCCATCTCTAAAGCCTGATGACTGTAATTTAGTGTTATGAGAAAGGAAAATAAAATGTTTGGTGCCTCACTCCATTATGCTTAAATAACCCTACAAATGGAAAATGTTGTGTTGGGTTTTTCACACTAGTGAAATGAAACATAGAACACCTCCATGGGTAAGAACTCCCTAGCTCTTCTTTTTATTATGGAAACCAAATCTTGGTTTATTAAATATTGCAACTAGTTGTCTTGGAGAAGGTGATAACTCTTTCTTGGGGTGGTTTGGACACAAATTTAACCCATTCAAATTATGTGCTGGTGTCAACACTGACAGCAGTTTGGATGCAGTGACTGTATATGCCAGGAATGACAGTGACTTTTCAACTCCATCAAGCCTCCTTGCTGACTTAAAAGAATGCAGACAGGGGTTGGAAAATCTGCTATAAGGGGAGAATAAATTCTGAATCAATGTGAATAAAACATAGGCAGAACATTTCTGTTAGGCAAAACAAACAGAAAGATGAAAACCAGCCTCAGAAAGACGCCAAACTTTTCTGATTTAGATGCTAAATAGTGGTTAGAAAGTTCTACTCTTCTCGTTTTTACTTGCTAAAATACATCTCTTCTAATAGTGATTTGAACATTGCAGATATGAGAAAAAATAATCAGATGCAAAGTGGCATCTCGTACTGGAGATTCTCCTTATACAGATTTTTTTTTTTTTTGCATTTAAGTCAGGGCAGATATATAGGAAAAGAGGATATTGAAAAAAATACAACCAAAGAGCAATTCTTGGAAAATTGATGGTAGCCAGAATTTCTCATTTATGCCTAATTTCCATATCTAACACTTTCAATTTATGAGTAAAAAGATGTGTTTGGTTTTTCTCTAGGACAGCAGTACATGTTTATGCTGGATACCAATTTAGTTTCTTTGTACCCCACCAACTGCATTAGAACTCAATTATTGTATCTGGGGTCTTCAATATGCTCTTTATGGGACATGTTCAGCCCTTTCTTGAGCATGTAAGTATAATTCTCTGGATTTAGTAATGCTCAGAGAGGAATGAATGCCAACGCATGCAGCTAGGCTGTCTCTGCGGGACCTCATAGAATGAAATGCTTGTTGTCAAAGTCAATACATGCACTCAGCTTCAGTAAAATGCAAATTTGAAACATGGATTTTACATAGCATAATTAGCTTATTTTCCCAACTTTCCCACCAATATCTGAAATGCAGACCAAATGTGTTCTGTGTTCTGGGAGATGTTACTTTAAATGTTATTTATTTATTTATTTATTTATTTATTTATTTATTTATTTATTTACTTTAGACTCCTATTTTAACTCACCTGGTGAGCTCTGGAACCCTCAGGCCCTAAATTAGCAGTTTTTAAGAGTTTTATCTGTCCTTCTGCATCATTGTTGCCAGGTAGCTGTAGAGGCTACAGTGTAGTGTGCAATCACTCTACCTCCTACTTTTTATGCCCAGCTGGCGCTGGCAGGGTGGCCATGAGCTGCTGTCTGAATTCTCTATGTTATGCAAAAGGAATGGTGCTTAACAGCTGAACTTGTGTTACAGCACTTCTCTTTTGAAAGCCCTGTGCTCAGTGCAGGGACAGGTGGAGCAGAGGCATTTAACTGCTTGCATGTTTCTTCATGTTCTCATTTTCTGCGTCATATGCTTCCTCTTGCCAAATGGCCTTCTTCAGCATTGCTCCTGAACCCTGGAATGCAGCTCCTCAGACCTGGTTTGGTATACCTTGTTTGGTATATCAGCCAGCTGTCAACATCTCCTGCAACGATAATGTCCCCAGTCCTCCCACAAACAATTTACCATTTGTGAGGAAGAAAAATGGCTTGGGTCAGAATATTCACATATCTCAAATTTTTATAATGCCATGTGGATCCTTTTTCTTGTAACTATAAGGTAGTTTGTTCTGTCAGTGTGGTGTGAACCTTTAATTTATTTCTTGGATACAGTTTGTCATCAAAGGGTTTGCACACACTTCTTAACTTTTTCTAGGCAAGCTAAACGGCAACAATGAAAAAAATGGGAAAGCCTTTCATTGTGAAACTCCTACTGTCCTGTTCAAGCACATGTATAACTGGATTCACAATCTGCCATTTTAACTAAATAATTTGGACAGTAGCCTCATGTGGAATTTGTTCATTTCTGCCTTGAACTCATTATGATATAAACTGAAATGTACTTCTCTGCAGGATGTTGCTTAAAAACCTAATTCTAAATGTGCACCTCATCATAGCGGGTATACAATCACCGGTGTTGCACAATATTTTGCGTATGAACAGCTATATAAATTAAATTATCACCTTTATTAAATTTGGATTAAAGGTTAATTACAGTTCTTTTAGCAATGCTGAATGCAGCTGCTTGATTTGGACAGAGCTACACAAAAATATGCTCTGCTGTGGTATTTATTTTTCCTTGCTTTGATTTTACATCAACTTCTTAAATATTGTGCTGAAAAATATGACAAATATTTTCCAACTAAATATGCTCAGGAATTAAATGGCTTGTTTGAAGTGTTAGAACACTGATGTTAAGATCATTCAGTCTTTACATGTTATTTAGACACAATTCCCAATCCCTGGGCAATTCTTCTTCATTATAGTCAACTATTCTGGCAGCTCATGTATGCGTTTTAGATCATCAGGCTTAGTTTGAAAAGCAAATGGCTTCTCTAGCAAAGATGAGAGATTTTGATGCCAAAGCAGAACATTCACTGGATCCAGCTTTATGAGCAAAGAGCTGTCTTACGTAAGCAGTGGAAAATGCCAAGGAGGGGAATAAAACTGTGATTCCTGTTGTCCAGAGTTAATTAGGTAGTTAGGCCTAAAATAGAAAGCACCATCTAACACTGCTCAGCAGTAAACCCTATCTTAAAAGTGGGGTCAGTCCTATGTAATGAGAAAAAACCAAAACGTAATGGTAATTTTCTTTAGACTAGTGGTTAGGACATTCAATAAGATACCTTCTAAAGTGTCTTTATTGTCTGATCTGGAGAAGATATCTGATCTGACACTCTGTTATTTTGTTTTTCCTTCTGTGAATTATTTAATTTTCTATGAACATTTTATGGAGTTGCAGGTTAGACTAGCTAGGTGAGTGCTCTAACAATTGTATTATCTTCCTACCTACTTCTTCCTACCACTTTTCCTTGGAAATTCTCATCAGCTATGTGAAGCAAAATGGCCTCAGGTAGAGAAATAGGGAAATAACAGTAACAGTAAATCCATGTTACTGCACAATTCAGGAACTATCCAAAAGTGTGGAATATTTATACAAGATCCTGATGCAAATCAGGCCAAATGTTGTATCATATTCATGCTCAAATCTACTGGAAGTGCCAGACAGCACTTACTTTCAAAAGTCTTGCCAGTCACAGTCTTTTCCACAAGAATTAATTCAAATTTACACACTAAAACCACCTTTATGTCAAGATAAGCATGTGGAGGGACACCTACTAATGTTAGCTGTGAATTAAGACTCCTGGTAGATCAATGTCATCAGGCTGTAGATCATATCATGCATAGCCACTTGTTTTGGTATGCTGAAATTTTACTAGATGTGGAAGTGCTTAAACGAGCACAGCAAGGCTTGCAAATGGTGGAGTCCTTTTACTGAAAAGTATTTTACTTTTTATGCCTCTAGTTGCATTTTTCCAATTGTAATGATTGGAAGTTGTGAGTGTTTCCTGAAGATGAAAGACGTATCTGCAGGTTGGAAGACTCTTTAACTGGCACTTCTTTAAATTGTAACCATTTAAATGGGAATGGTGTTCCTCACCTTAAAATTACTTTCTGTAACTCACGCTGCAGGTTCAAAATCTGACCCCAGTAATGCTTGGGGTCTGCTTTCTTCCATTTCTACACTTTTTAATTTACCGCTAAGCAAGGCACTTAATCACATGCATAGCAGATCATAAATGGAGTTACAGACAGTAGTACAAAAATCCCTAAGAAAATAGTTCCTTTAATATTTGTGAAAAGCAGACAGAACTTTGCATTCTTGATCAGTGGACACAGATTTTTAGCTGATGGAGCCAATACTATAGTCCAAGACATTCAGAAAATTATTTATTTAATTGATATTTTTAAGTGACCTCAGAACTATGTGAATTGCATTTGCAGGCTTACAGAAGCAAACTCGATTTGAAGATGTAAATTATTTCCATAAAAAGTCTTAAGTCATGATAGTAAGGTTAATGAAAAATGTGTTCTCTATTAAAATGAAAATAAATTCTGCTTATTTAAATTTATGTGCATTTTTTTTTCCCTTTCTTACTCTTAAGTAAAGACTTTTGATGCAGATTTGAGTATCATTAGATCGTGGGATGACATCTGAATAGAGAAATACACAAGCTATACAGATTTCCATCTTTGTGTTTGTCTAGCCTCCTAATACCTAGATAATACAATTCCATTTGAAGCAGGAGAGTAGCTCTTGACTAAGGCACATTTTAGCACAAATTTAGGGAGTAGTTCACAGTTTTGCCACAAGTGTCCTCTGATATTTCTGAAACACTGTGTACCATTACTAGTTTTTGCATCAAACTATGAACTCATTAGATTGACAGTTTGCCTTATATTAAATGTGCTTAACCAGTATCTAGAATCATGTGTCCTGACCTTCTTTGGTGTCTTTAGGTACTTCTGTCATTACCATAAACAATACACCATCATAACAATAAAGCAAATACATTTACAGTCTACTCAGGCTGAAGGTTTGTTTCTAAAATGAGTTACGTATACTAGAAAGATAGAAGACACCTTCTTCTCGCTTGGGCTGTTATGGGTTTCTTGTCTTCTAGAGCATGCTGCTCTAATACACTCTTGAAAAATCTTACTGCATTGCTCTGGAAATTGAATGATCTTGACAAGCTAAAACTGCTGTTTCATACTAGTTTTTCCTATAATGTTGCCCTAAACTATGTCAGGAGATACCACGCATTAGCTTCTTGCTAAGATATAAAAAACCCTGCATTATTCTCATTACTCTTAGCACATCTCCCTCTAAGCACTTATGAAAAGGAATTACTCTGACTTCCTGTGAAGGCTGAAGGATGTTTGAAGATACAAACATCAAAGTTCTTCTGGACTTCTTCTCAATCATTTCACCTTTATTTCATCTTGTCTGCTGTTTCCCAGGAGTAAATGGGAATGCAAATGCCTCAGCAAAAGGCTCAAGCAAAGCTTTCAGTGAATCATATTAGGTTGTGATTTCATGTTCTAAAATGATGGCTGCTACATAATCTTTCCTTTTGGTTATCATCACAGCTATGTTAAGCCATCCAGAAGTAATTTATTTAGCTGAAAAAAGCTTCTTTTCCTCTGTAGTCAAAGTATGGAGAGAAGAGTTTGTTTATGTTTCAGCCTCTGAAGGTGTAGCACAAAATGCTCATTGTCAGTAGCTTTCCAAATAGCTTTTAGCACATCTGTGTTCAGCACTGTATTTCCCATTGTGAAATTCTGATTTGAAGATGTATCTCTGTGCCTTGATGTAGCACAATGAGATACCATGGCTCACAGAATAAAGGGCATCACTCTAATTTATGTCCTTGAAGTGGAGATGAAGCAGGACAATGTGTGCACCCAGAAGGATTGATATGGGTTGTCTGGCTGGCAGTGAGAAGCAAGTGGTGACTTTAGGGGCTCTGCTGTCTGCACATCTCTATTTATTGCATTGATATCCCTATGTGTTCATGATTGATTTTCACAGAAAACAAGAGAAGTTAATGGGCATTTAATGGGCAAATTGTGAAGATCATAGTGCTTGCGTACTTTTTTAAAGTCTTGAAAGCAGGCAGTTTTAAAAGACTTGGCTCATTATTTCTGTAAAACAGCAGAGAAACTGTGGTCTGCTTTTCTCATGGCACAACTGGCTGGATTGGTGTGACTTTGAACCAGACTCCAAGCTGGGCTTTGTTTTGAGTAATTCATACATCAGATAATAAAACTGTGCCCAACTTTTAATGTCTTTTCCACCTATTTTTTTAAAAAATAAATTATTCCCCAATAATTATCTCCTTTAACTAGCCATAGATCGTATTAAGAAGAAGCCATTAGGCCAAGGATGGACCTGCATATTGTCTGCTGCTATAAAGTAAACCAGCAGAGGGTGCTAACGACTTTCATTGTTGACTCTCCTGCTTATGTAAATGCTAATACATTCAGTTGCTGAAAAGTATATTTGAAAACAATGGTACACTACCAGTTGTAAACAAAAAACTAGTTTGCCATCCAGCCTGCATTTTGCTGCCTGCATTCCCTTTTCAAGTCTTCAGTGGACATTTCAGATGCTTCTTTATGTGGGGCATGAGGTAGCCAAAAAGGTTAAGAGGGTAAGTTACCATGCTAGTACATGCACACTGGAAGACTACAAATCTGAAGAAATGTATAAATAAGTGTACTATTTTACTCTCTATATGTGATGTTGCTATTGTACAGGCAGGTGAATGCTTAACACTTTGAAAAAAACTGCTTGATGTGATTGCAATTTTATGAATATCAGGTAAAACTTTCCAAACACAATGGTGCACCAGAAACTAGGGACAACTAACAAATCTAGTCTTTATCAGAAGTTTTCTTTGTGTTTGACAACTTGTGCCTGGAACTGGAGGGGTGGTGGGTCCAGGTGGGTGCCCAGCTGAGGGGCCTGCTGGGCAGGACCCACCATGGTCGTACAGGCTCCAGCCTGTGAGAGAGAGCAGGGGAGACAGGCTGGGCTGGCAGCAGGGCCCCACAACCATGGGTCGAGTCATGATGGGGAGCTTGGCCCTGGCCATAGTGTTCTAGGTGGGCTAGTCTGGCCATCAGGGGCTGTGATCAGACTGCAGTGTGGGGCCCTACTACCTGTTGAAGCCTGAGGTCTGGCCCTGCCAGGCTAGCAACAGCGAGCAGCTCTGTGCCTCTTCAGGAGTGGTTTCTGTGTTGTGCATTTATTTGCTGTGCTCTTGAACCATGGTTTTTTTCTCAGAGCCCACTCTGTCTTGATTTCCTCTTGACATTCAAGTAGTTTTTTGCTGTTAAGTTGTTATGAGAACCATAAATTCATAGAATGACCTGTGTTGGAAGGGACCTTAAAGATCATCTAGTTCCAACCCTCCTGCTATAGGCAGGAACACCTTCTGCTACACCAGGTTGCCCCATTCGACCTGACCTTGAACTCTTTCAGGGAAGTGCTGTATGCAGCCCTTTCCAGGGTATAAAGTGGGCTAGGCAGCAGAAGACAATTAAGGGAAAGTGGGCCTTAGTAAACAATGAAATACCATCAGTAAGGCAACAGCCAGTGAAGTGCCGCATGGCAAAGTCTCCAGGCATTGTGACAACCAAAACCTGTGAGCTGGCATGTTGTCTGCCAGCAGCTCCTGTGGTCACCCAGCCAGAGACTATTTCAGTCTCCTTGTTGCCAGCAGTGTGCATGTCTATGATGTCAATAACATTGATTGTTTATAATATTCACAAGTTCCTTTTTAAAAACTTTGTTTTTTGCTGCTGTTACATTTACTATGTAGAAACACATTTTAAATTCCAGAATCCAGTCACACAGAACACTCAAATGTGCTAAACAATGGCCCAAAATTTAGAAGCAGATGAACCTCCTTCCTGCTTGTATCACTGAGACAGCACCATAATGCTGATACACTCTTTTCGAGATGACGTCTGCGGGGAGGGTCCAAATGCAGTTTGTCTCCCTATGTTTTTGCTGTACATGCATGGAATGTGATGTATTTGTGCACAGGCAGAGGTTCTGCTTGCCTCAGACATTTTGGAAACCTACCAGTCACATTGATAAAACCAGTGGCAGAAAGGACCTTAACCTAATCAATGTAAGATCCCTCGAACTAATAAGGAAATTTAGAAAAAAGTAGACGTAAGCAAAGGATTTACAGATACTTCCCAACATTAGCTATTAGTATGAACCCTACAGTCTGTATATTATAATCTACAAACATTTGGGAATATCTCCTTGGTCACCCATGTTAAAAATCTTTCTGTATATTTCCTAATACTAATTATTGTAATAGTATAACTCACACAGAGATCTTTTTTTCTGTAGTAAATGTTTTTAGAAGACCAGGCTTTTGAAGTTTATACCTTTCCCATAGCAGAGGATTTTCTTTAACTACAAGATATGTTCGTGTCACTTCTGGTAGCCAGAAACATAAGAGATTCAAACCAAAGTGCAAACAGAGAACACCATAATTTTGAAAAGTACCTGGACATGGAAACCTTATTTTCTTCTTTGCTGCAAGAATCCGTTAGTCATTCAGTGTGCTAGGAGGTGCAAGGTATATTTATTCAATGTGTTTAATTGAGTAATGGTGTGGTTATAGTGGGATAATGAAATCCTCAAAGACACGTATTTGCAAATCAGACCTGAGAAGTTTCACAGAGCTTGTAAAAAAGCAAAATTTTTTTCGTCTGAGCAGCCAGCTCTTGATGCAACATTACTGTGGATTTTGTACCTTTTCCACAAGAAAAGGTCATGATTTTGCAACAAAGAAGATTCTACAGCAAAATAACTATTTTCTAACTTGTAGAACTGCTACTCAGATATGTAAAATACTAATAGTTAAGCAAGTAAATATGCTATACTTTGTTGTCAACTCATCAAAATACCATTTATATCCACTACTTATCCTGGTAAGAGAGATTGTTTTCAAGAAGAACTTCAAATTTAGTTTTCAATTTTCCCCCTGGATGTGTAAGGCAACTCTCCATGCATTATAACTTATTTGGGGCAATGCTTATATCTTAAAACTATTTTAATAAGTTGCAGTGCAAAGAAATATTTTCTAGTCTGTGTGGACTGGAGTGCCCTGTTGGATGGTTCGGGGCTCTTCAGGAGGGATAGACAGAGCAGAAGAAGTGGAGGTGTGGCACTGTGTGTAGTAGAAGGGTCAGAATGTGTGGAGCTCACAGTGGGCAATGACACAGCTGAGAGCCTCTGAGTAAGAATCAAGGGGCAAACAGATAATATGAATGTCATTGTGTGAACCTGCTATAGATCTCAGCCAGGACAATGACACTGATGAATTGTTCTTTGAGGAACTAAGGGACACTTCCAAGTGAACTGCCCTTGTCCTTATGGGGGACTTCAACTTGCCAGAAATTAGCTGGAAATATCACACAGATGAAAAAACCCGGGCCAGAAGATTCTTAAAAACCATGGATGACAACTTTATAGAACAGGTCCTAGGAGAGGTGACTTGGAAAGATGTGCTCCTGGTTCTGCTTCTTTTCAACAGAGCAGATCTCATGAGTAAAATGAAGATTGGTGGCCTCTTGGCCACAGTGACTGTGAAGAAATTGAATTTAAAATCACTGTTGACAAGGAGGGGAAGTGCCAACAAAGCCTCCACCCTGGAGGAGAGCAGATTGCAGGTTGCTCAGGGAATTAGTAAGTAAGGTCCTCTGGGAAAATGTTTCTGCATGTGCTGGGGTCCATCAGTGCTGGTCACTTTTCAAACATCACCTCCTAAGGGGACAGGAGAAGGCAATTCCCAAATGTCAGAAGTCAAGCAGGTGAGGCAGAAGGATGGCTTGGCTGAACAGGAATCATCTCTTGGAAATAAGGTAAAAAAGGAAGATGTATGCCAAGTGGAACCAAGGTCAAGTGACATGGGAAGAATTCAGAAATGCTGGTTGCATCTTGCAGTAAATTAGTGTGGGCAAGGCTCAGCTGGAGTTGAAGTCAGCCACAAATATGGGGGACAACAAAGAGTTTTTTCAAGCACATTAATAGCAAAAGCAATATAGAAATATCATCAGCCCATTACAGGATGAGGATGGTCACCTCACAAACAGGGACAGAAACAAGGCAGAGGTGTTTAATGCTTTCTTTTCCTCTGTCTTCAACACAGATGACAGACCAAGGGGGTCTCAGTGCCCTGAGCTGGAGGACCATGACTGTGAGAATGATCAACTCCTAGTCGACCCTGAAGTTATGCAGGACCTGCTGCTCCAGCTGAATCCCTACAAATCTATGATGCCTGATGGGTTTCAGCCAAAAATCCTCAAAGGTTTGGTTAATGTCATGACAAAACCTCTCTCAATGATTTTTGAGCAGTCTTGGGAATTTGGAGAGGTCCCAGCTGACTGCAAGCTGGCAAATGTTGTCCCAGCTTCAAAGGAAAGGAGAACCCCAGAAACAACAGTCCTTCCATCTCACTTCAGTGTCTCGTAAAGTTATGGAGAAGGTTATCCTGGAAATTATTGAAAAGCAGCCAGCAGACAATGCTGCCATCAGTCACAGCCAGCATGGCTTCATGAGAGGAAAGTTTTGCTTATCCAAGCTGATCTCCCTCTATGATGAGATAACTCACCTAGGTGATCAAGGGAAGCCAGTTGTTGTCATCTTTCAGTAAAGCTTTCAATATTGTCTCTTACAGGATCCTTCTGGACAGCATGCCCAGAACAGCTGGATAAACACACCATGCAGAGGGTAAACAACTGGCTCATGGGTCAAGCACAGAGTGTAACACTGGAGAGGTGACCTGTTTTTACTGTGGTTCCACAGGGCTCTGTCTTAGTTCCTGTGCTCTTCCACATCTTAAATGACTTGGGCACAGGACTGAAGGGGATACTAAGCAAGTTTGCAGATGACACAAAACTGGGAGTAGCTGTTGATTCCTTGAAGTCAGGGAGACCCTGCAGAGAGACCTGGACAAATTAAAGGACTGAACAATCACCAACCATATGAAGTTCAACAAGGCAAAGTGTCAGATTCTGCACCTTGGATGGGGCACCCCTGGATGTTCACACAGACTGGGGAATGAGATGCTGGNGCACCCCAGGATGCAATTGCCTGTCCTGGCTGTCAGGGCATTTGTAACTCGTATTCAGCTTGCCATCAACCAGGACTCCCAGGTTCTTTGCTGTGGCACTGCTCTCCAGTGTCTCATTTCCCACTCTGTCCATACATCCAGCATTGCCCCATCCCAAGTGCAGAATCCAGCACTTATCTTTGTTAAACTTCATACAGTTGGTGATTTCCCAGTGCTTTAATTTTTGTATGTCTTTCTACAGGGACTCTCTGGCTCCAAGGGAATCAACAGCTCATCCCAATTTCATATCATCATCAAACTTGCTTACTATACCTTCAAGTCTTTTGTCCAAATTATTTATAAAGGCTTTTAAGAGAACTGGCCCTAAAATGGAACTCTGAGGAACCCCACTAGTGACTCCCCACCAGCTTGATGTTACCTCATTCACTATTACCCTTTGAACACCACCCACGAGCCAGTTGCTCACACATGGCATAATGTGTTTATCCAGCTGTGTGCTGGACATTTTATCCAGAAGATTTACATCAACTGGCTTCCCTCAGTCAGTCTTGTTCATGATACAGTTGAAATTAAGTTTGTCAACCAGGACAAAGTAATGGGCATATATGAAATTGTCACACACATATTTGCTGAAGATGTGCATCTCAGGTGACTCAGCCTGTTTGCATTACACAACCACCATGAGTTTTGCAGAAGAATATAAATGTTTGTTGACATACTGTAGCATAAGAGTGTATTATCCAGCAGCTATCTCTGAGGGAATTGATGTCTGGGAATCCCACCAGATCCCTCTCTGTGATGAGCACATGTGCTGGAGGCACAAGGCAAAAGATCACTCCCTACTTTCTTTGACTCGATTTTACTTGTGGGCATTTTGAATCACTAAATCCTAGGAAAGGCTGTGTTTCCACTCAGAAGAGTGACATTTTATCGCACACAAGTGTTAATGAAAGAAAAATGAAACTAATGATGACTGTCGAGTATGCACATAGGCTTATCTTGTCCAACTTAGTGGCTCTGATGTAGCTGAAGTACTAAACAATATTTTTGGTAAGCATAAGTTTGGCTTGAATAGAGATAGCATTTTCAGGTTTGTTTTGGACAGGATATTAGAAACAAATTCCGAAAGAAAGAGGGGTCCATTCTGTTTGGGGTTAGTGTGTTTTGTTTTGTTTTGATTTGTTGGTTTGGTTTGATTTATTTCTTTTTGTTTTTTTTTTTTTTCTTTCTGTTCTTTTTCTTTTTTCTTTTCCATAATGTCTCTTTGAATCTTGTCTCCACTTGTTGTAAGCCTCACAAGCCTCAAGTGGTCTTTGAGACTTTTAGAAGACAGTGTAAAAATTTGTCTTTAACTGATCTTGTTTTTAGATAGGCTATAAACCTTGTAAAACATCTTTTCTCAAGAAATCTGTAGAAAATTTATTGCTGGTTATTGATGCAATTTCATTATTTAGTTTTAAATGGCTTAATATTGCCAGATATGTCAGTTCTTTCTAGTTTCCTAGAAGTTTATTTCACAAAAGTTCTAAAATAATATTTCCAGGTACACAGTGAAGATAAATAGCCAGGTTTGTTGTATTTCATGAATCTTTGATGTTTCCCTAAATCTTCAGGTATTCACATATTGATCAGCAGATATGGGTGGTTTGGCTGGAGTAATTGTTTCTTTTTGACTAATAGAAAATTATCATATCTAACAAGCATACTTCAACGTGCAAAACATAGAGGATAACAGATTTGTGGCCCCAGCATATATTCAAGTAAACTCATGATAAAGTGAAAAACAAAAGTGTGAATGTTTTTCACACATGTGAGTTATGGGAGTGCTAGCTATGAATATATCAAAATTTGAAATGAAAAAATTGAAATATGAATTTAAAAATAATGGGGAAAAGCAACAGAAGTGATCTTAACTACATTGGGAGGTAGCTGTTCCACTCTGCCTGCATAAAGGGCTGTTATAACATGTTGAGATATCATACAGTATGCCCCTCACTGCCATATATATATGTATATATATATATATATATATATATTTACATATATATAGATAGATAGAGATCGGTAGGTAGACAGATAGAGATAGGTAGATAGATAGATAGATAGATAGATAGATAGATAGATAGATAGATAGATAGATAGATAGATAGATAGATAGATAGATTGATTTGTAAAGGAAAAATCAGCTTTTAGATTAAGAATTCTTTTTCTGGGCTTTCCATTCTTCATTTCCTTCTTTTATCCAAATTTATAATGACAGTTCTGACAGGCTGAAAGAAATAATTTCATGAACTAGTTTGTCTTGCAGAATTGTACCCTTCAATTGGGAATAAACACATTTAGCAAAATAAGGTGAGGACTTTTTAGTTGATTTTTAAATTATTATTATTGCGATTAGAATACTATCCTTTGCAGAAAAGAAATTTTTGTGTACTCCATCAGCAACACCTTTTTTTCCCTGTTGTTTGTGTGAGGAGACTGTGAGAGGCCCCAACTCCTTCGGCTTTCTAAATCATTATTACCAGAAAACTGAAATACAAAGGGCTAGTTTATTAGATGATTAAGTACTTATGAAAACAAACCCAGTTGCTTTTTGGAATAGAATTGACCGGTCTAGTGGATCACTGGATCAACATATTCTCTTAGTTGTTTCTTGCCAAATCTTGCTAATGAAATAAAAATTTATTTTTCCCTGATACTGTGTTTCTGCATAAACTTGTCATGGTTGCACTAGATAAAATCTATTAAATAATAGGCAATCTCCTCCTCTTGCTGTATCTGAAAGTGTTTTTCACTTAATACAATATACTTTAAATTTGTCATTTTTATGTAATGACAAAATGTGCTTTTAGTGGATTTATAAGTGCTGAAGACCAAGCTTACATGTCAGTCACCCTGCTCAGGTGGTCTCTGGAATTCCAGCATGAACTGTTTGGGAGATCATGAAAAAGATGATTTATCTTTTTATTTACTCACGTGCTGAGAGTAATTTAGTATAACCTACAACCGAGTTAATACGTGTTTCTTCTTCCTCTCAGTGTTGGCACTGCTTTTCCTTCTTATGGACTTCTATCAAGACAATGGCTGAAAGCAGTTAATAGAATTGTATGGCACTGTGGATGGGAAAATTGGCCAAATCTGTTGGTTCTTATGGATTGTAGCGGAATCCATAAACTAAACAGCATGATAGGGAAAAATAGATTATTACAGTTTAGTGTAAATGAAGTCCTAAACTCCTAGATAATCCTTTTCTTCTTAAGGCAACATTTTTATCCTTTATAGAGGCAAATTCCTTCCTCAAGCCTTCAGGCAAGGCTTATTTCAGCTAAGAGGTGATTGGCATTGGCATTTGGGAAACATTAGAAAGCACTTTTCTTGCACAGCTGTTGAGTGAGACTTGCAAGTGGTCCTCTCTTTCTCCAGGTTTAGGACTAAATTAATTATTAGTAAAATGGGCACATTACATGGTAATAAACTATGACTGCAAGTAGGATCCTTAAACTAACACATGTGTATGCTGTATTTTTCCTGTTAATATCTATTTTGTTTATCAAAATGCTATTTATTTATTTGAGTAATAAAGTGGCTTGCAGGGATGCATTTATTCCTCTCAAATAAAAAGCAATTATTGCAAGTGTTTATCTTGTATTTCACTCGTTAAATAAACTTAAGAGAGTAGGAAATGTACCAGGGAGTCTAAGGACATAAATTAAGACAACAAAATAGGTAACATGTTAAGAGGAAAATACAAGTATATCTGATAACTACAAAATAAAAGACCCTTCACTGTCTGGTTTTCACTTGTATAAATCTTCAGTATAAAGATTTGCCTTGTATAATATAAATTAAGGATATATTTTTAATACAGAAAATCTTTAATGCAAACCAATGTTATAAATAGAATTATGATATCAGTGTTTCCCAATTCAATTTTTTCTCTACACTGTAAAATTAAAAAAACAGCAGTAGAATTGCAGCTTCACCTTTATCAAAATCCATGTGTTATGATAATGTCAACATATCAAAATAAAAAGTATCAGGGGACTAATCTGTTCTAGACAGCAAAAATATCTTCTCTTGCCTCTGAGGGAGAGCATTTTCCAAGAGCACTGGTTTTAAGATACTGCTTTCTCCCTGTTTGGCATGTGGAAATAGGATATGGCTCACAATACCTAGCAAGGTTGTCTTTTTTGCCATCTATTATGGTGTTTTATCAGAAAATCTATGTTTTGTGATTTTATTGTGTTATTGAAATTAAAAACCCAGGTACAGAGTATAAGGATTCATTACTTTTGTTCTTTTGATCCCACATGTACTGGACAAGAAAGACAAACATGAGCTCTGCTAAATGATTTCTCCCAAACAATAGCTTTCCTTTTTTTTTTTTTTTTTTTTTTCTTTGTGNTTTTATTTCTGTGTGTGTAATATGAAACTTGATACCTAAGATGAAATGAAATCTCAGTTGATAATTAGTTTACAAGGAGATTCACAGTTTCAGACTCCAAGTATGGCCAAAGTATCTAGGAACTCAATAAAATTTTCCAAATTTTGGCAAAAGTCTCAATGATGGCACTTAATCTGCAGTTAATATAAGCTCAAAAGTCAACCATAACAGTTCCCCAGCCAGCATCTATTTTCCTCAGCTCCCACTGTGGATTATATAAATCTGAAAGTATAAAAATGTTTAGGTTTTATGATAGATACAATCTTAATTTCAAAGGATACTATAAATAGTTGGCATCCAGGATCACAAGTTCTGTGAGTAATGTGAATATTGAGATAACATCTATGAGAAATTAAGTGCTTTGAACTGAACAATTTTCAAACTCTTTTCTTGCATAAGCAACCTTGCAACTTCTTGATGTATAAATTTTTGAAACTCTACATTTCCTTTTGCACTAGAGTGTTTATAAAAATTATTATTCCATGATTCTACGTTTCTATAATGTTGAGATCTTGCAGAACATACTGCAAGTGGTATTTGAGAACTGTTTTAAGTATGAATTTTCAACAAATACAAGTAGATAACATAACAAGTGATAACATACAAGTGATAACAAATAATACCATGTTTGGCTTATGGTAAACATCTTGGAGTAATATGTCTGGCATTGCTGAAATAATTAATTTTGAGTTGCCAATAGCAAATGCTACAGCAGGATCATTTCATTAATTTATAGGTGGAACTCCTAGGCAGAAATTTATACAAAGCAGAGGTTCATTTAGGGTGGCTGGCTGCTGAGAAAAAGAAGGAGAAGTCTACATTACTTGGTCATATTTAAAGTTAAATGAAACATTGAGACAAATGCGAGGGAAAAAAGTTAGGTAGTCCACCTGAATTAAAACTTCACAGACAATACAAACCTCGGAGAGATCTGAGACAGAATTCAGCCGTTCACAATTTTACTGGACACCATGCAGTGAGATAACACACGGGTCTTGGCCTGACCTTTGTACCTTTGAACTTGTGAAGCAGAATAATACTAGAAAACATAGAACACATCAAAGGGAAAAAAAATGTAAGAGCAACTATAATCTTTGAAGAATAGGCACTATTAGGAAACGTTTTGTCACAGCATGAAAGATAGTTCATGTTGTGGATAGTGAGAGCAGACACTTCAGTATTTTTACAAAGTTGAAGATGTATGTGTGCGTATCAATGTATGTATTCTATGGAGACAGTGTTAGAAAACTGAATGAAGGATTTTTCTACTGAAGGCATGTCATGTATGTGGGCTTGATCAGATGAGTCACATTCATGGAGAATTGAACTACACTCCTTTTCATAATTATTATTTGAATTCTTTTCTGCCATTGTTAGGGCCCTCATGTAACTCAGCATATTCCATAGAATTAATTTTCATCTATGGTGCTGTAAGGGCAGAGTGACATTTTGCTTAATTTGTGCAGAGAGATAAGTCCCATGACAGCTTTCTAGATGGAAATTGTGGTGAGTAATGGTGTTGCAATGGCCCCCAAAAAGTTTTTGACAAGTGCCAGTTGACCATTTAAGGTGATAGTGTCACCTGAATCAGGCTGAAAAGGGAACTTCTTACCAGATGAAGTTGTTCTAACTCCCACTTCAGCCCATGGAGTAAGTCAGACTCCCTGTGAATGTAGTTTACCTCATCTGTTTTAGAACCCTGTTTAAAAATTGGATAAATTGTCAGCTGAAGAAGGATCTTTTTCTTCATTGACTAGAGCCTAGATGATGAATGTGGATGAGACACTGAAGTTTTTGATGATTAGTAGTGTGGCAAATCTGGTTAGCTACAGACTCTTATTTCATATTAAAGGCAGGTCTAACCTGAGCATAGGAAAATTTAAGGAGAGTTTAGAAAATAAGAGTGGTCATTGGTTGCCTCTCTTATTTACTTCACTAAATGAATTTCAGTAGAAGACAGAGTTTGTCTGTTTGTGATAGACTTGCTGTTCTATATAATCTACTAATTTAGTGTGTAGTCTGAGCAAACTATTCCTTTTCACCAAGCACTACAACATTTCTAAAGTTCAATAGGTCGTTAAGCAACTCGCAGTTAAAATGAGCCTCAAAACTGTGCATATATCAAAACATTTCCAACACTACTCTTGTTATTTTACTCTGTTTTATGTTGTGTAAGAATTATTTGCAGTGTACCTTTTGTCTGAATTATCTTAATGGCCTCCAAGTCCACATTGCATATAGTAGTGTTTAGTACTGTGTGATAGGTGCATTAAAATTCCAGGGAAAAATATAGGCTATTTAAGATTATAGTGTCAGGAAGTATCTTTTATACTATTTGAGAAATAATGTGTTGTCTTGCAATTATGGTGTGTATCCCATTATGCCTGTAAAAGGCAGAAATAACTTCACACACTACAACTAAACTTTATGTGCCCTCCTTTGGAACAGAGTTGATACATTTTTTTATTATTTTTGATGTCACAAACAATAATTATTTTAAAATTTGCAAGCTGATTATGAATTTGTTTCTCCAGCTATATGAGACGCGTTCAGGTGTAGACTGCAGTGATGTCCGTCCACTGCACTTTCCTCTTTCTTAACCCTCCCCTCTTTTTTTACTCCTACTTGGCTAATTTTGCACCCCATCTCCCTGAAAGAGTTGATGATTTGGGCTGGGTGGCCCAAGGGCACTAACAGAGGAGTAGGAAGAATATATATATGTGTTTGAGGAATTTTGGTGGGACCAGGGAGAAGCTGAGAATTGGAGCAATTTTTTAACCTTACCTGATTATGAGCTGAAGATCATAACTTCAGGTGCTTTGCCACATGTGCTTCTTAAACCACAAAACTACTTTAAAAGCAGACCCTTGACAAGAAGGATAGTTATAAATTTAAACTTAGAAATTGATGTAACATTTCTTTGCCTTATATGTTTTAAAAGATTTAACTTGTTTGGGGAAAATTATTGGGATTTGTCATCAAACATCTTGGCGAATCTTTCAATTTATTTTCTATCAGGAAGAATGACTTTGAAAGATCCTTTCTTTCCCATTTCTAGGAGAACATGAAAGAGACAGAGGCCAAGAAAGAGAGCTGCATGTTCCTTGCGTTTAAGTAAGCAGTAGTTCTGGTTTTTTTCCAATAGCATAAATAAAGCATGGCAGTTAAGGTGGTGTTGCAAGGGATAGTATTTTACCAATTACTATGAAATATAAAATGCCTTGTTTTATTATTTCTAGACTAAAAGGCATATGCAAAATCTACATTTTCACTAGGGATAAGAAATGTTTAGAAGTACAACAGGATACAGGCTTAAAACTGCTCACTGGAAAGCCGTAGTATTACTTCTTGTCTGCTAAATTGAGCTCTATACTTTTCTAATGTCATGTAAATTAATACTGTGAAGTGACTGTTCCCACTCTTTCTCATGTCATGCATTTTACCTCTGGGGTAAAATTTATTTTTTTATCCTTAGAGAAGGATATGGGCTTGTAATGCTTTTTATTACTACAATTATAAAGGATACCTGGAGCTGGCAAATTCCTCATCAGAGTTCTGAAGCAGCAATTATCCCCATACTACAAAGACATTTCTCATTTAAAAAAAAAATAAAAGGTAATTATCAGTCTCTGTCCAGTCTCTTCTTTTTCAAAAGGTTATGACTGAACATATGTAATTTTATCTTTGTAGAACCCACCTGTATGAAAAATTTCAGTAATTTCTTAGACTGCATCAGGACCTTCAGATTATTTTTGCTAATGCTTAAATTGGACCAACTGTTCATTACATAAATGACACATTTTCAATGACCGTCTGGTCACTGCTGTTGCCTTTCAGTTTTATTATTTCTAAAATTGCACTTTAAGCTTTTCAGTACTGAAAAGTGAATTCAACATGTTTCACAGTAGTATGAAAGAGATCAAAATAACAGATTTATCCTTCAAAGTATCTCCAACTATATCAGGGTTTTGGACTTTGAATCTGGACTCCAAATCTGAAATTCAACTTGACTTCTAAGTTTTTAAGTGCTTTTTTTTTGTTCTCTCTTTACTTTTATCTCATAAAAATTTCATTTTTGCTTGTCACAGTATGACATAATGTACTGCTTTTCTGGGTTAACCCTTGAACCCAACCATCACAAACCTATATTTCTTTTTTTTTGTTTCTTGGGAAGAAGACATTTGTCCTTTACATTTCTGTGAGTTTCAAATACCTTTCAGACCAAGGTGCTGTAGGCACAGGAAGTGAAAGAAAACAGGCTATTATATTAGTCTATTGTGCTGTATTTCTTCCAAAAAATTTTGACAAAGTTGTCAGTGAAAACTGTTACTGAATTGTGGAAAACAGAGAGTTAGTAATTGTGAAAACATTTTTATACTTGAGGGCCATACATACAAGGCCATACCCCTCACCCCCAGTGTTAATATGATTGCTTAATTATTTAATGATATCCTTTTTCCTCGGGCAGGCAGTCCTTTCTTAAACTTACATGAGAAGAAAAACAAACATACATGCAAATTAATTTGCATATACGAAAGCAAGTATCTTCGGGGCAGACGTCAAGAAGACAGGGCCAGACATTTTTAGTGCTGCCCCGTGATACAACAAGGGACAACCAGCACAAACTCAAACTCAAGAAATTCCATTTGAACATGGGGAAAAAATTCTTTACTTTGGGAGTCATTGAGCACTAAAATAGGCTGCCCAGAGTGCCTCTGGAATTTCCCTCTCTGGAAATATTTAAAACCCTCCTGGATGTGATCCTTTGCAACCTTCTCTAGGTGCACCTGCTTTAGCAGCAGGTTCAGAGTAGATGATCTCCAGAGATGCCTTCCAACCCCAACCATTCTGTGATTCTTGAAAATGGGCTTTAGCCTGATGGAAGATTTCTTCAGATGTGTAGGGTTGGTGGAATTAACTTTGCAGGATGTAAATGTTTTGAAGTGACAGAAACACCTTTAGAGATAAAAAAGAGAGAGAACTAAGGAGCTATAAAAACTTTCATGCCAAAAGGCACCTAACCCTCTGATTTAAGTAATGATCTAAACTTAGTGTTATTATAGTTACCTCAAAATGTATTTGTGACTAGCTATGTGAGACTAGCTGTGTTGCTTGGCAGACGCTGACTTTGGAGATAGAAATCTTTGATTTTGCTGTTAAGGAATTATGTGAATGGAAATAATTACTGTGGGAATGAGTGACCTGGTCAAGAATTTGTTAATTCTCGAAGTCCACTTCTCACTAAGCTGTAATTCCTTTCACTGGTAAAGCTTGTTGAGCACTTTGAGTATTGCATTCATCTTTCTCTAGAAGCTGAACAGAGAGTTTAGAGTGAAGGGAAATCCCATATCCTCAAAAAGGCAGATATGAGTAATTTGTCTTCTCCATACAGTGTTTTAATTTGTTTTACTGAAATGGGGACAGCATAGAAATTTAAAGGAAAGCTAATCTTGTCTCCAAGGGAAATTACATACTTCCATTTCTTTATAATGGCAGTACTTGCTAGGAAGAGGGACATTACAGAACTGTGTACTGTAACTGTGATGGAAATTCTACACCACATATTGCTCACACCTTCTAGAACACCTTATCTAAAGTGTTTGACTAATACTATATCATAACTCACCAAAATACAGAGGCAAAAAATTTCAACACTTGTGCTAGTTTAAAAGGTCTAAGTGCAGACAGAACAACTCACTTTTTTTATCAAATTCTGTCAACAAGTTACTGGGCAAGAGAGGACACACATCTTTCTTGTGACTCTACCTACAAAACGATGAAGGAATTTTTATTTAATTGTGCCTTAGAGCTAGACCCAGAAGGACTTTACATCTGAATGGCAGGGCTCATAACTTTTGATTAATGTTAATTCTGAGGCCCCAGATGCCCATGGTAAAGCTAATAATGGAGTCAAATTATTTTTTTTTTAATTTATAATTCTTCGTAGAAACATGGGGAACATCAACATAAAAAAAACCCAAAAACATTTAGAGCAAAGTTTGAATCACAGAAGGCACTAAACTTGATTGCCACTAATTTAATCAAAGGAACAGATTTTAAAACCTGTAAGTAATCTCTACAGATCTTGTAAAATAATGAAAAGTTATAGCGGATAAAAATTAAGAGATAACAGTGAATGATCAGAAAACTGTGATTGTCTCATTAGTCATGAAAATCAAGTCCCTGTGGTTGTAGTAGTCATGCTAGTCTCTTCCCTTAATCCCAGATAAAACCTGTGCAAATGTCTTTAGGAACAGTGAACCATTTTCTGAAGGCCTAGCTAAAAGCTATTAGGAATAATTCCTGAAATGGGGGTTGTAGGTATTAGAACAATCTCTATTACTTGTAGAACAGCCAGAATATAAATCTACTGAAAAGTGTACTGAGTGGAGATTAGAACATTCCCCTGAAGCATGTATTTGACAAAATTTCAGACCGGATTAAACACATAGAATGAATCTTTTCAATGAAGTCCCCTGGGGTTTGCTGAAATGTTTTTCACTTTTTCAGTTGACTGTTTATGGTTATTCATGCGAAAGTAATGAGAATGTGAAGAGTATTTTTCATAATTAATGACTAAGCTTCTAAAATAATTTAAAACTAAAAATATTTAAAATAAAACTAAATCTGATGGTGCAATGTTTCTGTAGGGAACACTGTCTCTCCAACCTCTCATTGAATTAAATTTAAGAAAAGTTTAAATAGACATAAAGTTTGATAAATTATATCTGATTAAATAAACAGAAGAAAGCATGTCAGGCTTCCCTAAAAGTGGGAAGACTTAAAATTTTATTATTTAAATACATGGAAGTAATCCTTAAAATATTTGTTGCTGTGTTAGAGATCCTAGGTTAAATGATTGCTTACAATTTGTAAACACTCTCAGCACTTTTCAATTTGCATTTATACCAACGAATACGCAAACCTTTCTATTGTAACCTATAGCTGGTGAATTAAGCTGACATAGTGCTATAACATATATAAGACACTTCCAGTTAAAAAGAGATTTAAGCAGAGATGATGGTGAGCTTATACTAATATTTTCTGTGGGCTTGCAACTGAGTGCCAGTCTGTGATTCTTGGAGTATTAGAGAGAAATTTGATGGATTCTGAGGCCAAGGTGAGCCTGAATACAATGATAGTGACAAGACTATGGGTCAGTATCCACCTTCTGCTACAAAAATATCTGTGTTAGACACACGGATTTCCAGAGAAATGTCGTGGAGCTACCAAAGACACAGCAATACCAAGGGAATACCTAAAAACGGTGCATAGAACAGGAGAGAGGCAGTCCTGAAATACCAAAATGTTTAAGACAAGGTGGTTTCACACTGAAAATGTCATTCAGATCTCACTAAATGATAAAGTGATTGAATAAATTTCATCTTGTACAAGAAAGTATTCTGCAGCACCGCTAAATAGACATTTAAATAATAGGAGACTTGTAAGCCATTAGTGGACTTTAGCACTTAATAATGAATATTATGGAAACAGACCCTCAGTGACACAGTAGGCTGCCAATAACTTTTAAGTAGCAGGTAATCTTAACCCTACAGTCACTGACATTCAATATGTCTCTTGGAGATTGAAAGCAACTTTCTGCACAAGCGGAAAAAGTAATGAGGACTCAAGTGCTATAAGCTTGAGATCCAGTGCAGAATATTTAAAGACATTTGATGCCTGATAGTCAATACTAGTTTTACATAAAAATTCTTATTTGACAATGAAATCATCTTGTTTAGAGGTATTTGCTGATGACTGCTGGCAAAAGAAAAGCTGCGAAGAAGGGTTACCTGAGAAGTGGTTAGTCTTGATTTCACTGAAGTAATGTTCTAGAAAGGACTACTAAAAATGTATATAAGTGGTTTAATTATTAGACCAGTTTTTGTAGGGCTTATTTAGAGTTTTACATTGTAAAACTATTTATGGAAAAGTCCCATTGTCTGAAAATAGAGTTCACTGTGTACATCAAGTGCTATGCATCTTTCTTTCATAACATTTATTTCAAGAACACTGTGATATCACTACCTGTGTTTTTCTAATATAGTTCTCCCATCTCCTGAATAAGTCCTATCCCTGGGATATAAGTCAGAATTTAACGCATTGCTTCTAGTCACAAAACATTAAAATAGTTATCTTATTGCTTTATCTTCAAACTTAAAGTAAAAGAAAATAACTGCATTGTAAGCAGGGATTTTGTTATGAAAGGAGTGAAAAGACTGTTTTGTAGGATGAAAAAATTAATTGAAAACAATTATAATAGACTGGGGATGAACTTCAGCCTATATTTAATAACTATAGTGACTGGATAATTATTGTTCACTGTGTTTTCTCTAATTTTGTGTATCTTTCTTTGTACAGAAGCAATACACGTATAACTCACTGAAATATTTCTGATTATTTGTTGTACATGAAGAATAAGGAATAGTTTGCCTGATGTTTCATGACTCATTAGTGATTTTGGAACTTTTCAAGTATTTGACATCCTCACAGATAGTCTGCTTAAGGGCTTCAACCCGATCAGATTCAAAATGAGGTTGTGGTGAAACAAGAAATTCTTTCCTTCCTGATGGCCTAGAGAATAAATGAAGAACTACAACCATTTCATATCCCCTCTACAGGCAGTACTAACTGGCTCCACTATCATACTTCTCTCCAAGGGCAGGTCAAGAATTAGTTATGGGTACAATTTGAATGATCTTTTCATAAACAGAAGGGCGTAATCCCAGCCCAGATGGAGACCATTTTGATGTTATAATTTGGATTTATAAAGCACTTTAGTCTGGTATCTTTTAAAGCTGGATTATGTCTTTGTATCAGTCTAGCACAGAAAGTACAGTTTTTCTGACTCTTCAGTTGAGAATTTACCATTTACTTCTTTGGAATATTAATCCTTCCTGACTCCTGGATTTAATAAAGATTGTAAGAAAAAATTGGGTCTTGTATATACTCCTGTAGCCAGGACATCACACTTAAAATATACTGGAGTATTCCCAATGAACAGTAAATATATCATTACTGTTTGTTTTCTTTTATGGATGCATCTGTGGCTTCAGATTATTATTTTTTTTTTAAGCTTCAAAATGCTAATATTGTGTGTGTGTCATACATTTATATATATTTATATTTAGAAAGATATTTATTATAATATGCATTTGTATACAATATAATTTAATAAATAGCTTTTAATTTAGAAAGACTTAGATCAAATATAGTATCTTCACATTAAACTGTTCTGCCACAATAGATTTTGGGATTGTATTCAGAACTGGGTTTGGTTCAAGTTTGCCAATCTATCTTAATATAATAAGAGGCTACTCTAAAGTTGAAGATATATAAGAAATTTTTTACAAAATTTGAATTGAACTTGAAATATGATTTAATTTTGCAAGTGACTGTTCAATATTTATTACATTAAAATCCATAAATACTCTCGTATTGTGTATATTGAGAACATTCTGTACTGAAAATTTGGGTTTAAACATACTGTCATACAGGAGTTAAAATATGAACCATTAATCAACTGTGATTTCATTATACTATTTCCACTAACTCCAGCCTGGACATGGCAATTAATATGGCTGAGAAACAGAAACTGCTGAAATGCTTTTTATGCTTGTCAATTCCTCATGTTTTCCTGTGTCAGGAATGCTCCACACTTCTCCATGGACATCCCTTTGTCGTGGGGGAGAAGCT
>VWZF01002542.1:0-41383 GCA_013396755.1 Sclerurus mexicanus
GTCTAACTCCTGGTCCTGCATAGCACAGCCCCAAGAATCATATCAGTGCCAGAGGGTTGTTCAAACACTTCTCAAACTCAGACAGGCTTGGTGTTATGAAAACATCCCTGGGGAGCCTGTTCCAGTACCCAGCCACCCTCTCGGTGAAGAACCTCTCCCTAATAGCCAACCTAAACCTCTCCTGACATAATTTCAGGCCATTCCCTTGGGTTCTATCACTGGTCACCAGATAGAAGATATTGGTGCCTGCCCCTCTGCTTCCCCTCACAAGGAAGTTGTAACTGCAGTAAGGTGTCCCCTCAGTCTCTTCTCCAGGCTGAATAGGCCAAGTGCCCTCAGCCACTCCTCACATGACTTCCCCCCAAAGCCCTTCATCATCTTCCTTGCTCTGCTTTGTATGCCCTCTAATAGATGAATCTTAAAAATACACAGAAACAGAGTGATAGATAAAATCCTAAATTTCCCTGGCCATCTTGTAATATGCCACCTGAATTCTTTACTTGTTTGTATACCTCTTCCTAGTAAAGAGATGGATGTGCTACTGCTGTGAAGTTTGTATGGCCTCTGGTTACATTTTTCTGTTAAAGATATTGTAAAAAAACATACTCAGCAAAGATCTTATAGAAAAACTAACTATAATTTTAGTGAAACCTTTCCATGACCTTTCTCAGATTCTCTTTGGTTCAGAAGAAAACATTTATTTTGAAATTCATATTAGAAAATATTTAGAGGCTATATATTAAAAATTGCAATTTTTAAAAGAGATAAATACTATTTATTAATCATGACAGTTTTAGTAGGGCAGGAAGTACAACAGAGATGCATATATTCAGCAAAAATATGTTGTCTGGAATGTGAGCTTCTCAGTTTCTGTCTTGTTTACCAGATGACATTTATGGCTTTATGCTCCTTTATAATGTAGTCACTCCTGTTTGCTCCTGTAGTGCTCCTGTTTGCTTATCATAACACATGGTTTAGTATATTTCAATAAAAAAGCAAGAATATCTGTGTTTTCCAGATTCATTTCAAGCATTCTGAGTGTGGTGTCGTGAGAGATGCTGTTGTCCATGACAGGCTGGGATTATCATGATCAAGTGCTGTATTTTGATTTCATCCAGTGGCTGAAAGACTTGTGGGGGAAAGAGGAAGTATTGGACTTTTAAAGCATTAAACAGGTAAGCCTATTGAAATATTGAAATAGTTTTTTGGGGTGCATTTTGAGAGTTTTCAGGTTTATTTCAATTACAGGTCCGATCTTACTGCTTCCATTACAAAAAAAAAAAAAAAATCTATATTTCGTAAAAACAAATGCAAATAGCCATTGTAATTTTGGTTCTAAGCAGCTCTATTTCATGCAGTCAGATGTTTCCTTTACAGGAGACATGTATTTTACAAAAGAATACAGACTCATTTCCTTACATTGGGATAGCAAGAATAATCTGTTATATCCAGTAGCACATCACCACTATGAAAGCAATGGCAAAATGCAAAGAATTAGGTTAACAGAGAAATTTATTGGCTTCCATGAAAGCTATTATATTAAAATACTGTTACTGAATGAATTTTGGGGCTGATTGCCTGTTTATCTCAAGGTTATTTTACCATAGTATTTTGTTTTATTATTAGATACTGAGAATTCTCTTTCATCTCTAAGTAAGATACCTAAACAATCCATCTCATTTCTTAGAGCAATTTGTAGAAACCAATTGACCTAACATAAAGCTATGTGGTATGGACACATTTAAACAATACCAAAAGTCTGTCTCTGTTGTCCGATTTTGATGGATATTTCACAAAAAAGAGTGAGGAGAGCATGGACAGTTTATGCTTGATTCTTTTTTTCTGCATGTTGATATACCATTTATCTTTTCAAGTGAAAATCTTAGAAACTATGGAGGAATATGGTGCTCTGGTAAAAACTAAACCACTGAATCAATACTATTTCCTCAATTGCAGTTTGACCAGCTTATGGTTTATTAAAATTGTTCACATTCATGTTTTCCTTTTTTGCTTGGTAAAGGATAAGGAGTGATATTTAATTTACCAAAACTATTCAAAACTGTCTTGGAGTATCTCTAGAGTAGCAGTAGACACTGATGTACATAT
This sequence comes from Sclerurus mexicanus, assembly GCA_013396755.1. Classification (NCBI taxonomy): domain Eukaryota; kingdom Metazoa; phylum Chordata; class Aves; order Passeriformes; family Furnariidae; genus Sclerurus; species Sclerurus mexicanus. The sequence goes on from VWZF01002542.1 coordinate 2,107, forward strand.
TGCAAGCTTATGCCAATGTGAGTTGTACCATATAAATATACAGTTTGGTTGAGGAAACAATATTGAAATGTTCACTTGGCACTGTACCTGGTTATCTGAACTGTGCAACTTCCAAGACACGATCTCATGGATAAAGTTCAGCTTAGACATAAGTACAGCTTTCACATTCATTTCTCCCGATTTCTGGTTTCAGAGCACACTCAGATAGGTGTGGGTCACCTATGTCTGCATTTATATCATAGCTGCACTACAATTGTGCTCTGACTGTTTAAAAACAAATATTTTCAACAGAATTAATTTTTTAAGAGTCAGAAAAAGTGCATTTTATTGACTACTTACTGCTGCAACTGAATTGTCCTCTGAATAAAACGACTAACAATTTCATAAACACAATGTTGCAACTCATCTTTGAGATACAAAGATGGGGAATTTTAATGCCGATATATAGTGATAAAAATAGCATCTTACATTAGATTGTGCTTCTAGTTTCCCATTATTTTTCTATAGAAACCTACAGCCTGGTACAATATTTTTCTCATATGTCTACATTTCTCATGGTGGCTTTATTCTGATTACATTAATGCGGAGTTGAAGTCACTGCTGAATCAGGATTGTTTATGCTTTGCTGATATCTATCTCCTTAAGACTCAGATTTTTATCCATTTTTAAAAGAAATTGTAGCATTTAATTGAAGAGTTAGCTATTAAATAGAAGTCAACAGTGATAACACTGTCAATCATAGTTCAAAGCTTTGAGACTGTGTGGTATGTGGAACACAAGAAGCAAAAGGAAAATGAAATTCTTATTTTGCCTTTCAGAAAATATTGCTTTTTTTTTCTGCTGTCCCTCTTTTGTAGAAGTCTTTTGTAGACTGCACATTAAAAACTAAGTATATTTAAAATGTTGTTACATTTGTTATCTCAATAAGGATTCAAATTTTTTCCCACTTGCTTCAAAGGATGAACTGTTTCCAGCTGCATAGTTTTCCATGATACTCTGCTGGCTGCATAAATGGGCAGAATACTGGGAGCTCTACAAAAAGCTTGCGGGAGGAAATCTGACTCAAAAGTCTTAATTGCACTATTAGCCAATGAAAACTTTTTGCTAAATTAATAGCTATCATGACTTCCAAAAACCTTTTTTTGATGTGCTCTACGAAACCTTTCCCTCCAAACTTCATACTCAGAGTTTTATTCTTTGGGATTTTTTGTTTTACTGTTTTGTTTTGTTTTGTTGTTGAGTTGTGTTGGGTGTTTAGTTTCGTTGGTTTGGTTATGGCTTGGTTTGGTTTGCTTTTGGTTTGGTTTGGCGTTTTTGTTTGTTTTGCTTTGGTTTTTTGGGGGGTTCTTTTGCTATGAACTTAGGAAAAAACTTCAAGAAGCACTGAGAAAATTACCTCCAAACTGACATGTTCCTATTTGCTCCTCAAATTTTGTATAGTGGCATTATCCACTTGGTAACCTATCAAGGCCCAGTGCTCTATTAAGTACTGAAGGGAGAACAAGAACAACCCTAGTCATACAATGAGCAGCTCAGACATTTTTGTAAGACACTCTTTTCAGTTCAAGGAAGCTTAAAGCAATGCCTCAAACAGTAAAATTAAGGAACAGTTTTTTACAGGTTTAGTGTTTTGTGTGGACTTTTGCAGAAAGAACTTGTTTTCTGTAGTTCAACTTTAGTTTTATAGCAGTATTGCTAGAGTATGAGAAATAAAGCTTTTGTCAGGAAATTTCAATGCTGTTTTTAGGCTCTTATGATATGGTTATAAACTGATTCCACCAAGCCAAGCCTAATTCCTAATTCAGAGTATCCAATTCCATTTTAAACAAATAGTATATATCTCTTTAAGTTTCTGTATAACAGAAGTTTAAATATAATACTAATATATGCCTCAAACTCTTAATATTTCCATGAATATTAACAAAAAATGAAAATGCTCCAAAAGGTGATGAGTTCATATCATGAAAGCTTTGAATTTATTATTCACAGCAAACCTGAATGTGGTATGCAAACTAAGTAACTATACTGTGCTTTCTGCAAAGACCTGGGAACAATCATATGCTTTAGATCTGGAGGTTTTATGTGACTGATAATAATACCACATCCTTTCTTCAGGGCTATTATGGATGTGCAAGAGACTGATAACTCCAAGTTAATTTAAGGCTGTTTACAGTAGTCTACTTACAAAATGAAGTGAGAAGTGAGCATATCTGTGAGTTCAAGCATGAGCTGATCAAGTTTTTGACTGCTCATGTAATTTACTGAGTACATTTTGAACTTAACTGTTACTACAACTTTGCTTGTCTTTGATTTTGTTTCTTCTGCCATTTTTCCATGATTTTGAAATTAAGCGTTTATTATTCTCTTAAGAAACATGTGGCTTTTTAATTTGATTTAGACTCTGCTATCTACTGGGAATAAAAGGCTCTTAAACTATATAAATACTTGAAAAGATAAGGTTCCTTTCTATCTAAGGTATTCTGTGATTTGCTGTAGTAGAAAAAGGTACTTAAAAGACTTAAGAATCAGAAGGCAAATAAAATGAAACTTAAACCCTTTCCAGTTTTTATTTGTAATTCTCATTATATTGCTAGTCAAATCATTATTTTTTTTTAGTCTTAAATCATATCATGCTAAAAGCTTTCTGAAAGAGAACAAATTTGTATAAATCTTTTTTTCCTTTGAGGTCAGGCAATTAATTGTACTAGATTTTTAAATTTTTTTTAAATTCTTATAGGCAAAAAGTGTCTATGTAGTTAAATTGGGGGGAAGAATATTCAATAGACTTCTGAGGAAAAAAAAAAAAAGTGTTGCTTTTCCTGTGCAAATGCTGAGGAAACAGGACTCTCACTTTACTGATTCTCTATTTTGTATACTGTGTGACTAGAAAATGGAGGATGATTTCTTCCTTTCCTTTTTTTTTTTTTTCTTCTTTTACTCTTTTTCACTTCAGTCCTGTAACAGATTTTTTCTGTGTCTTATGCTTATGATGTAAGCAAATGGATGTATTGGCATTGTGGCACCCCAAGTGGGAAATAAGTGAGTATGCTGCTGTGGAAGGATGTGAGAAGGACCAGGAGGAGGAATAACAGGATAAGAAAGCTAATTTGGTGACTTCCATTAGGTCATTAAATGAAAATGGAAAAGTGGAAGGCTAAAGAAAGATTCCACAACATGAGGAAAGAAAGTGTTGACCAAGTAAGAAAACAATATCCATCTATCCCCTGTAGAATGTGGACAAAAAAGTCACAACTCAACTCTGAATATGGTACATTAAGACTGTCTCCTTATCCCTGACTGTTGCGCAACAGGGGCATTGAGGGTGTAGAGCAGGCAGATTAAGAGATGCTCCCAGTCGTCCTGAGAGCTAGACAGACAGATCAGACCTGCTCTTATCTGCTCTTTTGGGAGACCCTTCTCCCTGTGGTCAGACAAACATAATTTTCATACAACTTGGTCAGCTTCATCTGCCAATATGAAAAGGGATGAATGAGATGGTGCTTGCTTCAGCCAGAATGGTGCATAATGGAACTGTCCATTTCTCTGCTTTCCACTTTAGGCTGTCAACACTATAGGGTCGTTACAGTAGAGCTTTGCACAGTGGCCCATATCAGCCCAGAGTGGGTTTAGCCTCTTAAAACTCCCCCCCATATGCATTTGTAGTCATGAAATCTCATCATACTGTTTCTCAAATTTGTGTTTCAATTAAAAACAAAATCACTTCTGAACTTTTTTTCTCTTATTCAGCCTCTATCTCTCAAGTTTTATCCTTCTATTAATAATTCTGTCATCTACTCAGTCAATAAAGTTCCAGTTATCTAGCAAGTTCAGCAGGTCGACAACAGAAATCATATGTACAAAACACCATGCTTACGTATTAAAAAAAAAAAAAAAATTAGCTCAAGAAAAGTTACAAAAATTGTTTCATTACAGAGGATCTTACAAAAATATAAGACAAACACAAGACAAATATGGAGAAAGGCTCAGGGAGATCCTGAGTGTGTAAACACAAGTATCTTGTTGCTGATAAGAGGCGCTAGAGCCCCGTAACACTGACTTCTTCAGTAAAGTCTTCCCTGTCACAAATCGAGGTGCAGCTGAAAAACAGAAATTATTCAATCTTGATTAGCCTTGTTTTAGTATTTTTCAAGTGTTTTTAAAATCTGTAAACCCTTATGAATGTTCATCACTTCACAGAAATAGATAAATGGAAAAGAAGTGAAAAAATATAACACAACAACAAAAAAAATGTATTCTTGTGTCATAAGTACCAACTTATCTGAGTAATTTGTTCTAGTTCCCAACCCTGTGCTACATAATGTATGGATACATAAAAATTGATATAAAGGCCTCTTCTTATTTCTCCTTTTTCTCAGAGTATCCTACTCAGGTCACATCTCTCTTTTACCACAGGCATATTTTTTAAAAAGTCCACTTTTTCAAGGACGTTCCTGTACATAACAACAGTTCAGGTTGTAGTCTGATTATCTGGGGATTTTGTCAAATTCAACTGGCACTTTGAACTTTCTCTCCTTACAATTCCATGATTTTATAGTTGAAGTTTTATGAGAGTTCACTTCCCTCCTCATTGGCTGATCTGTCGTGGCACTGTAAAAAAACATGTACTTGCACACACCTGAGACTGCAAGGGCATCTTCATGTGATGAGATGGGAGTGAACAACAGACTACCTTAGCGTAATGCAGCTTGATGATCCTTGCTATTGTAGTTGGGGACAGTTCAATGCAGATTGGAAAAGAAAACATACTTAGCAGTCAGTGTACATTGAGATATAAAGTTCCCAAACTAGATGTGCACAAAATCTCATGGTCTGTGAAATAAACAGTACGTATTTTAAGAGCTTTCTAAATGAGCATTGAAAATTATACATTTTAGCAGCTTCAGATGAGTTGTCCAAGTCAGTTGAATAATATCCATCATTCTTTTCCTACAGAAAAGCAGGAGGTAGAAGGGACATTTTTTAATATATTGTCATACAACAAAATAACCTTTAAAATGTCTTCTGCAACCTCTGTAGCTTGACAAGTGAAACTTCACATCTTGTATCAAATTCTGTATTCAGAAAGTTTTCTGAATGAAAATAACTTCCTGCAAAAAGATTAAACAATAATAATAATAATTATGAAAAACAAATTTTTGTTACTAACATTATTACATGTCCCTCTTATTTGGGCAAGTTAAGATCAAGGCTATAAAACATTGTAAGACGTTAGTGCATAAGTCATTATGTGTGATGTACATTGATATTTTTCAACTATTTATATTTCAGTCATTCAAATAAGATTCTACTGGTTTTCAGAAACTAGAATCTGACACTTGAAAATTAGTTTACTACATGGGTTGCTGCAGTTAAATTGGAAGGACCTATTAGCAGCAGAGTACAATAAGATAATGCTAGTTATCACATCAAATAGCCATTCATGATAAACAGTTCATGTTTAGTATTGATAGAGTTTAGTATTATACGTTTCTCTTTTTAATGAGGTATATTCAAGGAATGAGAGATCAAACAAGCATTTTGAGAATGGTATACACCTCTATTGCTGTAGAACTAACTTAAAACATAACTGAAACTAGATGTGCTTTTGATATGGTATATGTATATTTTATATATTTATATGGACATCTTTGTACATTGTTCCTGTATAGACAAAACCACATTCAAATTAATGCATGACAGTGTTAGAAAATCTGCCTACAGACTTTATATATATACGTATGTGTTATATATATATGTGTATATGTTTACAGAAGATAGACTTAATTAAGAGATAATGTGAACTTTGGACTTCCTCTGTCAATTTTTCTGTGCTGCAACTCTTTCACAGTAATAACGATGTTTGCAGTTGAAAGACAAAGTAATGATTCATTGTAACTGATTCCATCAAATTAGAACATTAATCTTACTCTTACTTTCCTATGGTAGTTTTTCCTCTAGCAAATGACCATGTTGAAATTTGTTTTGTATTTGGGACTATACTCTGCTTTCTGATTCCTTGTATTTGGGAATGTATTGTGGTCTCTGGAATTTCTCCAAAGGTGGAAGTTGCTTCAAAGCTATCTACAGCATTCCATGGGTTGATCTTTTCTGTAGGACAGATGCACACCCAGGCACTCTCTGAGTCTTCGTCCTGAACAGGACAGGATGGGAAAATAAAAAAAAAAAAATAAATCCTCATGGATTGATACAAACACTTGGAGATCATTTACCAATTACTGTTAGAGGCAAAACAGATTTAACTGGGGAAAAATTGATTTAATGTATTGACAATTTTAAATAGATGGAATAGTGGGAAACAAGATAAAACTGAAACCCCTGCTCCCCACATCCCCACACTTGCCATCTTCCCAGACTCAATTTTACTCCTCCATTCCCAAACTTTCTACTTCCTCTCCAAGTGGTGCACTCTTCATATGGTTCCTCTACACAACAGAGGATACAGTCCTTTAAGAACAGCTCCAGAGTGAATTCTCTTCACAGAATATAGTCCTTCAGCAATGGCCTGATCCAGCAAGCATCCCCCACCAACCACAACCTCTGCCAGAAGCCCTAATCCTGTATGGACTTCTCTCCACAGGCTGCAGCTCCTTTCAGAAACCTGCTCCAACAGTAGCTTTCTACAGGGTCACAGCCTCCTTCAGGCATAAGCCTGCTATGGCACGGGGTCCTCCACAAGTGGAAGGACCACTCTGCTCCACTATGGGCTTCCATGGTCTGCAGGGGAACAACCTGCATCACCACAGTCTTCTCAAGGGACTGTCAGGGAATTTCTTCCCTGGCATATGGAGCATTTCCTCCTCCCCACCTTCTCTGACCTCGGTGTCTAAAGGGATGTTTCACATTTTGCCACTTTTCTCTGTCACAACTTGTGTGCAGGATTTTTCTTTTACCCTTTCTTAGATATGTTATCACAGAGGCTACAACATCATCACAGCTAATGGGCTCAGCAATGACCAGGGGTGGGTCCACTTTTCAGTCTGCTGGAACAGACAGTGTTCAGCATGTGCAGCCCTGCTTTCTGCTCAGTGAGGCTACCCATACAGGCCCCCAGGCATCAAAAGGTTGCTACTTAAATAGAATGAAGAATTTACTGAGTTGTAATGTAACACAGACTGTAGTCATCCTTGAATATTGAAAACTTTGGGAAGAAAGAGGGAAACAGCACAGGTGACATTTTTTAATTTACTAAGAACACAGGATAATAAGAAATTTCTTTTCTGAATCTGTTATGACCTGCCTCTAAAGGTGAGGGTAACTCGAGTTCCTGTTAATAGATCTCTTGTGGTAGATTAGAGTGAAACTGCACTAAATGGTAGGTGTTTATAAAAACGTATCTGTAGGGTTTATTTTTGAACATTTTGGCATCAATGGAAAGGAGGTATGTAGCCATTTTGGTTATTATCTATAGAAATATAATAACATCAAGACATAAAAATAACAAGATAATATGTAAGGAAAAGAGAGAGAAAGAAAGAATAAAAGTAGAAAGATCTCACCACCTATTGATTCAACAAGACTTGATTGTTGCAATTTTGATATCTGTTGGTCAAAATGATGGTCACTGTCTTGATTCATCAGGGGTGGAGGGAACCCACAAAACATAGAGTTCAATGGGTTAATATGTATTCAGGTTTATGTGAGAATGCCCAGTAGCTTTACACTGTCTGATGTAACACTGTGGATCACATGCAGTCCTCTGGTACAAGGCCCCAGAAATGAGTCTGGGGGTACGCTGGGTTTCTCTAATGGTTTATGATACCTTCTAAAATCTGAGAGCTGCCTCTCACATCAGTGTGATTGAGCCAACTGTGCCCCATTAGAAAGGATAAATACTTTACATTGCCTGTGAATGCCCCAATATCTCCCCTGGATGGGAGTTTTATAACTGAGACAGTTGCGTGAGGGAGGACATTGTCATGATAAAAAGCAGCATCCCACCTCCACAGGGTCTGCTTCTTATCAAACCTTATCTGTCTCAAAATCCAGCTTGTAGCTTCCTGTATCAGGTGCTCACCCTCTCTGTCTTTTGTGGATCGGCAGTTTTGCCGTCATACTCCCAAAACCCTCCTTCTTCCCGTCTGCTGGGGAGCTGTAAACACAGCCCCAGCAAAACACCCTGTTGCCTCTGCAAATGGCTAATTCTTTGAGTTATTAACCATTAACATTTCAATCTCTCACAGAAGCATCAGTAGGATACATGTTATATAACTGGTATAATTTTATTTAGAATACTAGTTGATCTGCATTTTGAAAGAGTAAGATGACTTGTTTCAAACTGTAGATAATACATTTAGAAATACTAAGATACTTTAGAGTATCTTAGTAATATAGGCTACTGAAGTCATTAACTCCTTAAATGAAAATAAATTGCAGAAATATCCACTCTGAGAAAAGAAAAACACTGGATTTAGTATTCCTTAGTTATAAATGCTCAAAAAAATAAGGAACACTCTGGGCTTAAGACCATTGGACTTATACACATTTTTTACTAACTTTAGGTGTTTTGCCTTGAGTCTGTAGCAATTTTTTTTCCTGCATATTGATATTTGTGTTACCAATTCTAAGTAGTATATTTTTCATGCCAAGTCTGAGATGTTTTCTGCTTCCATACCATCTTTTAATGAGACTCTCAGATATGATTATGTCTAAGTCTTGAGATTTTTACCCTGGATTTTATTAGAATGACACTTTAAAATATAGCCGTAAATGTTTGTTCTCTGCTTTTTGGTGTTCATATGATGTACTAACACAGTTAATCTGTTTGGATTTGTGTAATAACCAATTAGATTTCCTATTTGTCTCTTATTATCAGTGATCAATAATTGCAACTATTGAAAGCTCCTTCATCTAGGACATAAATTATAGGAATAATCACAGAGAAGGTATCCTGGTCTTGATCCTCTGTTAAAATACCATAGGTAGTAACAGATGAACCATAGTAAGAAAAGGGTAGAAGTGTATTAATGTCTACATCTTAATACTAAAAACTAGATCAGATTTTGTCCTGCTAGACTAATTTCTAGGGCCTTCCCCATTCATTTTTTATTTAGTTATATAGTAATACCTTTTCTCAGATCATATATTATATAAAATATGAAGGTGATTTAAGCTAATTGATTATATTTTGCTACTGAAATAAGCTAAGAACATTCACATGCCCAATTTTTATATCTCACCTAAGAAGAAGTCATATCTTAAATTGAACTAAACATGTTGTTTGTAGTTATGTGAATGTAGTGCAGGAAGAGACAATTCCTGCTCATAAGTTTTTCAGTAAAGAATTACTTGTGAAGAACAATTTGGTGTTGGTCTCTTCTGACAAGTAACTAGTGATGGATGGGATGAGAGGAAACAGTCTTAAATTTTGCCAGGGGAAGTTTAGATTAGATAATAGGAAAAGAAAAAAAAAATTCTTCTCCAAAAGGGTTGCCAAACATTGGAGCAAGTTGTCAGGAAAGTGGTTGAGTCACCATCCCTGAAGGTATCTAGAAGTCACATAGATGTGGCATTTAGGGACATGGGCTAGAGGTGTATTTGGCAGCGCTGGATTAACAGCTGGAATCAAAGGTCTTTTCCAATCTGAACTTGAATATGTAATCTACTTAGATTTCCATAAGGCCTTTACAAGGTCCCACACAACATCCTTATCTCCTAATTGCAGAGTCACGGATTTGAACGGTACACTGTTTGTTGGGTAAGAAATTGGGTTGATGGACACAGACAGAGGGTTGTGGTTAATGGCTCTATATCCAGGTGGAAGGCAGGTGACAAGTGCTGTCACTCGGGCTCTGTCTTAGGGCAAGTGCTTTGTCTTGGAGCCACTGTTGTTCAGTATTTTCATCAATGACACAGACAGTGGGATTGAGTGCGCTCTCAACAAGTTTGGAGATGACATAAAGCTGAGTGTTGCAGTTGGTGCATAGGAAGACAGAATGTCATGCAGGACAAGCTGGACAAGTTCTAGAAGAAGAAGAAGAAGGTCCATGAGAATTTCATGAAGTTAAACTAAGTCCAAGTGCAAGGTGCAATTCATGGGTTGGGGCAAGCACAGGCATAAGCACAGTCTGGGAGGTGAACTTACTGAGGGCAGCCCTGCAGAGAAGGGCTTGGGGGTTCTGGTGAATGAAAAGCTGGGCATGACCCAGCCATGTGCACTTGCTGCCCAGAAAGCCAATTGTATCCTGGGCTGCATCAAAAGGAGCATGACCATCAGGTCGAGGGAGGGGATTCTGCCCCTCTAGTCTGTTCTCCTGACACCCACCTAGAATACTGCTTTCATCTCTGACGTCCTCAGCACAGGAAATACCTGCACCTCTTAGAGTTGTCCCAGAAAAGGGCCACAAAGATGACCAAGAGACTGGAGCACCTCTCCTGGAAAGACAGGCTGAAAGAGCTGTGAGTGTGGTGAAGCAGTGGAACAGGTTGTTTAAAGAAGCTGGGGATGCCCCATCCCTGGAAGTCTTCAAGGCCCCTTTGGATGGGGCTCTGAACAATATGATCTAGTGGGTGGCATCTGTGCCTGTGATGGAGTGATTGGAATGATATGATCTTTAAGATCCATTCCATACAAAACCATTCTATGATTCTAAGTGATTCTATGCTTCTATACGTTTGGTTTTTTTTTTCTTCTGTTTGTACAGTGAAACAGCTGATAAAGAAATACATTGTTTTTAACCTCATGAAATATACCAGTGAAAGACATTTGTTGTCTTTAGAGGAAAAGGCAGATGGATTATATAAGTTCCATTTTGAGGTTGCTTATTATGCTTCATCTGAGCATTAGCATAATTTCCTCTAGGTTTCTTTGATCTTTCTTTGTTTACCTCAGGTCATTTCAAGAGTTATGCTTGAAATGATTTAGTCCACTGGAAAAGTAGTGTTGTGAATTTTTGTTGCTGCACTTTCTCTTAGAGCTGAAGCTGTACTGCAGTGTCTAAAACAAGCAGACAGCCCATGCTCTGTAACTGGACACAGAAGAGGGTGAGAAGGCTGAATGCTGTCCAGTCAAGGATAGCTGCCAACATGGCATCATGCACTTCTACAGACTTCTACTGTGTTCTTTCTCAGTCCCCACTACTTCAGAAGAAGCACATTTTAACCATGAATTGTGTATGATCACTCTCTTATTTTTTTCCTCTTTTTTTTTTCCTTTTATTAGCATGACATTTTCAAATGCTAATCAATGTATGTGTTTACCACTACCCATATTTTATGTAGCCAGTGCAAACTGACCTTTCTGCTGTGAAATAAACAGTTGGGAACAGGAGTTTTGGGTTGTCTCCCAGGACATGAAATCTTCTATAAGATTCAGGAATAGCTGCTAAAGTAAATCTTCTGATATGGGTGTGTCTGGGATGGGATTTAGCCAGTCACATGTACTTCAAGCATGGGCAGGAATTTAGTTGTTGGGTTTTTTTCTTTTTTTACCTACAAATGTAGTCGCAAAGCCTTCCTCATTTCCATTGCACTTTAGTAGTGCTAGAATGGCATTAAACACATGGATACTCATGCAGTTTCACTCCTGCAGTGCCACAAACAAAAGTTGTAAAGTATCTGTGTGACCCAGAACTAGGTGGCTTTAACTCAGTTTTATAGCCATGACCCAATTCTCTGTTTTGTCTCCATTCTCTGCCACAGCTGTGTGATCTTAGATTTATTACATTGTCTCACTGAACCTCTTTCTTGTCTTGTCTGTCAAACACTGGTAATGGTGCTTCTTGGCTTCCACATCTGTCACATTTGTTTTGATGGCAGGCAATTTGGAGAGTGGACTGTTGGGCACAGCATCTACACAGTACTTAGCACCACAGTACCACACTGTCTGAAATCTTGCATGTTCCTGGAGTGCAATTGGTAAAGAGTGATATGTAATAAATTTTCCTAAACCCTCACAGAGGACTTGCATTTTTCTATTTCATCTTAAGCAGAGGCAGTGAAGGCACTGACATTTAGTAGAAAAAACAAAGTTTCTATCTGTAAAGTGAACAAAAAGAGGTGCATTTTTCTCAATCTAGAGTGTGCCTCACCTCCGGCTCAGAGGATTGACTTTTCTGGGTTGAAGGGCAGTTTATTTTCAAGGCTTGTTCAAGCCTTGGCCTCTCAGCCATGGTTGCAATCAAAGGTGTCAATCAACACTAACTGTAATTGTTTTATGATAGAGAACTGGAATGAGGCCACCAATTCATTTCCTATAGGCCACAAAACAGCCATCTAATTGTCACGATTTTCAGTCATTGCTGACCTCAGGCAATTTCATGCCGTTATCTGGAGCTGAAAAGCTTCCATATCATTGCCTGGCAATAAAGCCATCTATGCCTATGCATTTTCATTTCTGAAAAAATCTTTGTTCTGCCTCCACTTGTGTTTATGGCATGTGTTTATGGCAGCTGTTGGTATCAGAACAGGGAAGCCACTGGTGATGTTCAGGTTTAGGCGGTCCAGCTGCCACTTCTCTGTGCACAACTGTTTTTCACTGTGTGGCCTGAAGAACCACAGCGGTTTTAAAACAGTTGAATCTCAGCCAAAGAGAGAGTCAATATTCACCAAAACATTTCAACAAGTAACTTCAGATTTTTTTATTGCTGTTCTGGGGACTATTATCCTAGAAGCATAGAGAGCATTAGCAGGCCTCTTTCCATTAACTGAATATTAGCTTGATAGTAACTTGATATTGGCTTGATATTGCATTTGGAAGCATTTACTTTTTGGGAGTAAGCCCATGGGTTTTGTATGGGTGTTTAAGAACAAAACATACACTCCTCCCCCAGAAAAACTTTTTAAGTCAAAGTCTCTGTTTTGCAACACCAAATATTGCTACAATATTATTTGAAAGAATTAAGCTACATTGGTCTTGGCAAATGTTTAAATAGCTGGAAAGAAGTAGGAATGGTAGGAGAACACAGTTGCATATAGTATCCTTTCCTTGCTTATTCTTCCTACAGCCACTGCTAGAGGGGGAATAGTGGACCTGAATGTGCTATTGGACTGACCTAATAGGACACTTTCAGAGAATAGGTAACAGAAGACTTTTGAAGACTTCAAAGCACTAATTTCTAAAATTAAAATACACATTGATTTATTTTCATGCAATTTATTAGATAAAAATATTCTGCTTCTATATATAACTTGGTCTTTTCTCCAGTCCTCAGAGATGCCATCCTTTATTGTCTAGAATTTCAGATTTTCTTTGCCTTTAAACATGAGTTACTGCTTGAAAAAAAGACATCAGATTGAAAACAAGGAAAAAATCTTAAACCATTTTAGAATATAAATAAGCATAATTTCATGTTGGATAGCTCAGCCTACTGAAATTTAATTTTTGCAGCAAAATAAATATGTCACATACAGCATTTAGAACATTAGAAACATTTATAACTGGATTATAATAATTGAAAATATTTACTGTCCTATCCCAGAATAAATTCTTTATAACTTTTGATGGAAAAATATGAACTCCAACTAATTTCTCCTTAATCTTGTGAGGTGCTGAGTGATTTCTGGTTAACAGGATTTGATGAGAAGTCAGAAATCAGGTTAGACAGTATCTTTAGTGTCTCAAATCACTCTTAGTCTAGTCCTTTTCTTTCTTCTGTTTCCTCTCTACTTTGTTCTCTGTGAGAGAAATTGAAGGCTGGATGGCTTTTCTTGAATCAAAACTTTTAAAAAGTATAAGCAGCTTCAATTGTCACTGTATTTTGAGGGGCTGAAAAGTGAGGAAAGAGAAGAGTGAGAATTCAGCTGTTCAGTCATTTTTAAGAGAGTAAAAAGGATTCCTATTGATTTCATCAGCAAGGTGTTCAGAAGTCTGATATAGCAGCACCATACAACAGATGGGAACAAGAAATGCTCATTTTCCTCCCTCAAGCCTTATCTTTTGAATGTTCTTCTTGCTTGCAATTTGAACAGCACTTTTGAGAATAAATCTCTCAGCTTTCTCTAACTCCAAAAACTCATCCTGGTTTAGATTTTGAATCTTTTTACATGTATCTTAATTAATAATCATAACATGGGAGAGACTAGGAGGAGTGATAGGGTCATCTAAAGGGACTATCTTCACTATGTCACCTGGATCTCAGGAATGCATCTGTAGTCTTGCCAATGACCTGACCAAAAATAGCAGTGGGCTTTATGATGTTGGCCTAAGTAGTATTCACTTAAACTTTCCACCCTGCCTCTTTTCTGGCTTGCTAGCCCAGACTGTTGCATCATTTATTACTAGAGATGCTCTGGGACTGCAAGTGTCTAAGACTTGGAGTCTGTGAATTGTAATTAACATCCTTAATTTCCAGCCATATAGGCAAAACCTGTCACTCTCAAGTTAAAAATCTCCTTCCATGACTTCAGCATTCATTTGGTTAAGCTAAGTAGCAACACAATATCAGTTTAAAAAAAAAAATAAATAAATAAAAATGACTGAATCAGGAACCATGTTTTACAGTGGTAAGGTCATCAGTTTCCTTGTTAAAACTGAAAGGAAATGTATTTGTTGTTTCCCTCGTCTTTATCTTAGCTTCCATAAACACAAAAATTCACCCAATGATCAGTGAAAAATGGGATCTTCTCTTATCAGTGCAGTGATTATTAGAATTCCTCTCTGATAGCATGGACAGAGCTTCAGAAAAAGATTCTTCTGCTACTAATTTAAGAAAATGAGCCTGATGCTTCCCATTTTGCTATTTATGCAGTCCTTTATACCCAGATAAAAGCAGGTATGAAATGCAATCAGTTCAGTCTTGTTCTCTTACATCTGTTATATACAGACATAAATCATGCATGAGTTGCTTAGTAGGGAAGAATCAGCTCTGAAATATCTATGTTTTATGAACTTCAGTAGTTTCCTGTGAGTGAAAACTAGGTTGGAAGAAAAAAAAACAACCCACACAATACTTCAAGGAACTTCAAGCAGGTAATTGTTTTGATCTGTTGTGTAATGTATCTCATGAGCTTTGTCAGCAGTGATCTGAAACTTTACCTGCCCAAGCTCTCAGTCCTTTGGTATTAATTCTCTGTTCTGGGACAATGTCAACCACCACTTTCCACGGCCTTCCCAAGATTAAGAGTGCATGAATGAGCTGCAGAAAACCTTTATTTTTTTAAGTAGCATATGACAAATGTAGGTGATATAGTACCAATTATTGCCATACAAGACACAGATTTCCTGAGGTCATGGATGACCACAGTCTCTTCTACTTCTCAAGTATGTGGAAGTTTATTTTGAAGACTGGGAGGTGAACCAGGGGAGGGCAGAGATTCATCTTTTTCATGGAAGTGACTGAGCATCATACCTCATAAAATATTCATCACATTATTTGAAGAATAAAACAACATCCATGTGTCTGCTCCCAGCCTTTAGGAAAGAGAGGAATTCCTCATGGATATGATTTATATTCATGTGTAAGCTTTTGTGTGGTTGGTGAGTCAGTGAGAATAAAGATTTTTTGAAAAAATGGTTTGAAAAAGATGTTCTGTGTTGTAGCTCACAGCTCTCATTGTGATGCAGAAATGTGATTTATTTTCATACTTCGCTAATAAGACTCTCTGGTGAGAGGGATGCTAATCTCCATAGACTGCTCTTCCTCTGGAAAAAAAAGTATTCCTAGAAGACATTTTTTAATGAGCTAAAGGAACAGCATATCCTTATCTATGCCTCATATTAAAATGAAGGCACACAACTTCTGAAGACTATTTTACTGCATGTTAAAGAGGAAAAAGCATTCAAAAATGAGGAGTGCTTGAAGAAATATTCTAAAATATTACTACTTTTTAACTCCAAAATTTTCCTTCTGACTCCCTTTCTGCTTCCTCCTGCTAGAGGGGAGGAGGAAGAATAAAAAAATCTCAGAAACAGTATTGACTGAAATGGTGGCAAGTTACCACAATATCCCTGCCTGTTGTTCAGTCCTGCACACACACTACTCTCCAGCAGCTTCAGATCTTTCATAATTTCTTTAATAACACAGTCTTGTTTGTTTTTCTGTGCTGTCCTGTTAAATTACCTTCATCTGAAAATAAAGACATTTTTCAATTTTTAAAATCAGTCAGTTTCACAAATGAGGTTCAATAGTTTGCAATTTTTTTTCTGTGTTGATTATAGGCTATACTATGCTCAGTCATCTTTTTTTTTACTGAATTTACTTAAAAAACCCACATGAACCATATTTTTGATCATGACCTTAATCTTCTCTTCCAAGCAGTGCCTCATGCCTAATCCTGGGATAACTAAACTAACTTTTTTCAAGTAATTTAACTTCTGTTATCCTTCAAATTTCTCTCACCAAAATCTTTTTTACTGCCCAGGCTAAATCTTTTTTTAAGGATATAACTAGGTGTTGTCTTCTAACTAAAAAGTATTTTCAAATTACAAAGATGATGTGGATCTCCTAAAGATCAGTATTGTCTCACAGGTGTATATTTAGGAATATATAATCCCATGGTTCTTGATTTGGTACCACTCATCATAATGACACATACCATAAGCTAACCTATGTCACAGTTAGCATCAGTGACATGACTTGGAAATGTGATTTTTGGTGATGACTGGTTTTTTTTGCAGTTTCTCATGGTTGCATCCAGGGTTGTGATATGGTCCCAAGGCATGGTTAACCTGGAGTAGAGGAAGCATCAAATTCTTCTGTAATTATTTCCACTGTCAGTCAGCTGCAATTCTAGTTTTATTCTTCCATTGTAATTGGAATTACAAAGCATCTTGCTTTGGGAAAAGCAATTCTATGCAGACATAAATACTTAGTAATAACTATTACTAAGATAATATTTTATTCTGTTAGATAATATTTCTAACAGAAAATGTTGTGTTGGGAAGAAGAAACATTGCTTATATGATCTGACAGAATCAGATTGTGGGCTTTAAAAATATGACCAAAATAATTACCTGCTTCAGAAATGTTCTGCTTTGTGATAGCCTTTTATGCCTTTTTCATGCAATATATTGGTATTTGCACTGTCATCAGACCTTGGCCATGGTTCAGGGCTCTCTTTTACTAGGTGGTATATGAAAAAAGAATAAGATCTCTCTTTCCCATGGTGTTTACAATGTATGTTTAAGATGAGACAGCTGCTGGAAATAGACATGCCAGGGGGCTGCAAGGCTGAGGCAGTACTGATCAATACGCTGGGCAGTGACCTCAGCAATACCTAATTGATGTTTGTTTTGTGAGAGTGGCACATCAATAGAGAGTTTTAAGGAGACATTGAAAGAGTTTATAGGCAATTCTTAAGTGGGAGAAAAAGCATAGAAACAGATGTACATCTATTATACAGTGTCAAATCCATAAGTAGGGCTATGACAACTATGTTGCATTTGAAATATTTTCTGTAGTGCTAGGGCAATGCAACAGGCAATCTGAACTGAAACATTCTCCTTCAAGCATTTAACCATAGAGAGCCTTGGCGTAAATAATTTTTTAAGCTTTCAGAGTTTTATAGGGCATCAAACTTTACAGAGAAGGTTCATTTCAGCTGTCCCTTTCTGTAGAAAGCCCCATCAGCTGCAGAATACCTGAAAGGCTCTGCAAGGTATTCTGCCTGAAGACAGGATGGCATTATGCTCTTTATTCTAGAATTTCACTAAGTCTATGCCCATCAGTAAACTTTATTATGCATAACCACAAAATTGAAGAAATGTGGTTCCATTTTCAGTCAAAGGGGCAGACGTCTAGTTTCAGAAAAATAGTTTTAGTGACAGTAATTGATTAAAAAATCCAGTCAAACATGTATATAAAAGCAAAAACACAGAAAAAAAGAACTCTGCATGCCCACAGGTTCACTAGGCAACCTGTTCCAGTCTTGACACCCTAATAACTAAAAATGTCTTCACTATATTCAATCTAAATCTACCCTCTCAGTTTAAAACCAATGCCAGTTTTCTTGTCACTACAGGCCATGGCAAAAACTCTTTTTCCATCTTTGATATAAATCTCCTTTTAATATTGAAAGGCCACAAAACTTTAATCCTTTTCTCTCAGCAAAATACAACATACTACAATTTTATGGAAAATATGCATGCTAATTTTTTTCTAGTGGTTATCTGGTTTACAGTTGTGTCAAAGTAATAGCCCTTGGGAAGCCTCAATTTTTAGACCAAAAAAAAAAAAAAAAACCAGAAAAAAGTCACCACAGATTTCTTGAACCCTTTGTATGAAAGATGCAAGATATCTGTAGAAGTAAAAAGAGGCTCCTATTGCTATGGTGACTGAAGTGCAGATTTAAAGACATCACCCTCAACAAAACAGGAGGTGTTAGTCACTTAATGTCAAAATTCAAATACCTGTCCACTAATATTTAGTCCACACTGAGATTTAGGTTATTGTATATCAGTGAAACATTTTGACTTTAATAAATGTTAAAAAGTATACTGAAACTTCTGAATTTCAACACTAAATTATGGAGCTTTCTGTTATCACAGAAAAACTGAAATCACTTTCCAGCTGAAGGTTAAAAAATTCAGTTGCACTACCAAGAGCGGTGGGGCATTTGTGATTCTTTTTGATGTGTGTTAAGGTGAAAATTTTTCTACCATACCCATTAAGCACATTAAAAAGAACTAAAAGTGTTGCATAGAGAAGAGAGGGAAAAACATTCATTTTATTATAGATATTTATTCTTCCTATTTCAAGCTCAATTTAAATGTGCTAATTTCTTTGAATAAAAATAAAAAAGCTGATTTAGTGTTACTGATCAGGGAAGAATTTTTATTTCTGTCAGAAAGAATTATAGCTCATCTTTAATAGAAACAGTGAGCAAAAGTAATTATTCATGCATGCTTGCCATCTCATTAGGCATTTGATGTAAAAAAGTATCCAATAAAAACTCTAAGTAGGTTGTGGGAAGTTTGGTTTTTTTTATTATTTTTGAAAGGTTAGACTGAATAAGGTTCATTATTTCCATTAGGCCTTAGAATTTAATTATTCAATCAACCTACTTCAATACAGGGAGTCACTTATTGTCCATCAGTTTAGTGATGCTCTTTGGTTTCTGACATGATTGTTTGAAGAAAAAAATGTTCTAATTAAATAAATAAATAAATATATAAATGAGACTGTTAGTTTCTTTCAGCTTCATTTTCTTCTCCGGCTTGTGTCACTATTGCAGCAAACCTCACATGCAGAGGAAGGGGAGAACACTAAAAGATAGGATCAAGACAGAAGAGCCAAGAACATACCAGTACTTTTCCTTTAGTAACTATCAGCGTTGTCAAGAGTAAATTGGTATTTTTTTTCTTTTACATTTAAAGGCACCTCTTTAACAATTTCTGCAGCCTTGAGAAGTCTTTCTAGAAACAGACTTGTTTCTCTTCTCCTAGCCTAAAGAGCGTACAATGGGACTGTAAGCATATTAGGAAAGTTCTTACCTACGAGTTCCCAAAATCTTCGTGATTGGTTCATATGAGCCTAAAATCTTTATAAGAGAATGCATGTAAGCCTTACTTTACATAGCTGAAATACTGGAGTTGGCTACTCACATGTGTGCTTAAGACTTGTTTTTTTAAATGTCCTTGAAGGTGTGCTAAAACCAAGAAAAATTGAGTTTTGTGTTCAGTTCTGGGCCCCTCAGTTCAGGAAAGATGTTGAGGTGCTGGAGCAGGTCCAGAGAAGAGCAATAAGGCTGGTGAAGGGACTTGAGCACAAGCGCTGTGAGGAGAGGCTGAGGGAGCTGGGGTTACTTAGTCTGGAGATGAGGAGGCTCAGGGGTGACTTCATCATTATCTACAACTCCCTGAAAGGAGGTTGTATAGCCAGGTGAGTGTTGGTCTCTTCTCCCAGGCAACCAGCAATAGGACATGAGGGCACGGGCTTAAGCTCTGTCAGGTGATGTTTGGGTTAGCTATTAGGAGGAAATTTTTTACAGAGAGAGTTATCAGGCATTGGAATGGCCTGTCCAGAGAGGTGGTGGATTCACCGTCCCTGAAGGTTTTTAAGGTGAGACTGGATGTGGCACTCAGTGCCATGATCACAGTGTTGTTGGATCAAGGGTTGGACTGGATGATCTAAGAGGTCTCTTCCAACCCAGGTGATTCTATGATTCTGTGATTCTATGATTCTGCCTTGCAGCTGCAGGATCCACTGGGGTGTTCACTACATCCCCTTCCCAGGAATTAAAATGATGAGCTAGTGGTCTGTAGTTCCCCAGATCTTTCTTTTTCCCTTCTTGAAGATCAATGTGATGTTTTTTTTCTTCAGTTTTTTGATCATTTACAATCTTATGCTGAATAGGAACCAAACTGGAGTGATAATTTTGGAAAAGGGATAAAATGAACTTTTTTCTTTTAGGAAGCTGAGAACAACAATTTTTTCAAGCTTCTCATAGAGTGTGGCTTGAGATTTTTTTATTTATTTAACTATTCTTGTCCCAGCTAGAACCTCACTTCAATTTAACTCTTTTGGAGTTATTTAAATTTATTTATTTATTTAAATACAAGAGGAAGCCTGATCTTTTGAAAACTGGGATTTCATTCAGTTCCTTCAAAGATCAGCTTGCTGGTCCCTCTTTTTTTATAAAGTCTCCATCAGTTGATTCTTTTACATTTGGAATCAGTTTGCTTTTTCTAGAGCATTGCAGCTAAAACAGTTTTCAGTCCAAGCCTTGATGTTCAAGTGATAGAAATTTCCAACAGCATTGATCTAAATCAAATTTCTACTTCCAGTATGTCATTGAAAGGGTACCAGAATGCATCACTAACCTTTGAATCTGATCTTGTATTAATATGAATCTTAAAACATTTCTGAAACTCTGTAAAGAAATTTCAAGCTATACTGATGCACAGTTAAGGATGATCTTGGTTGCAGAAAAAAAAAGTATTTTGATTTCTTTGATTTTAAATCCTACCTTGCTTCCTTTATTTTTAAATCAATACACAATTAAATTTGAGAATTAAATTTTATTGCATGCATTTTAGTGGTCATTATGTGAAATATTGGTTTATTAGAAAATAGCTCACCATCCATGCATGTTATTTTTAGTCATATTTATATTTAGTCATTATTAGCCTCGAGAAAATGATATGAATAAAATGAAACTTGTCACAAACTCCCTATGAACATTTTAGATCTTCATGCAGTTGATGACAAGGAGGCCTGCCTTTTATTGAGAATTAATGTCATTAAAACAATAATAACTAAAAATAAAACTTGCTTGTGCTTTCTTAATGTTGGTGTCTTCCTGCAATTACAGATGGATTTTTCTGTTTCAGTGGATCACAACCAACATAAGCAGCAAGAGTACAACAGTCTTCATTTTGCTTATTCAATGCCTCTCAGCCATGGTCTTAACTATCCCTGTTAGGAATGGCAAAGAGTTTCTCACAATTCAATCTAAAACAGCAAGTGGAAGTTTGTCTTCTTTCTATGCATTGAGGGATGTTGTTGGTATAGGGAAGTAAAATTTTCTTAGTATCTGATATATATTATAAAAAGCATTGTACTTCATCTACACTCATGCCAGCTTTAGTCATTTTTCATACATTTGGTTAATGATCAGTGCACAGGTAATTGAGCAGCCCATAAGCTGGGCTGGTAAGAGCACATAGTACAAAAATTGTTGCCACAGCTACAGAAATGATAGACTCCTATCCAGATCCAATTAAAGCATATTTTACAGACTTCACTAAGCTTCTGGATGCCCTCTTTCCTCTATTCCTGTTCAGGAGTCAGTTGCACATGGCTTAATGCTACACTTAGATATACAGGTTTTGCGCAATGTTTAGACTTCATAACAGATTAAAAGCTGGTGAACTGCTTCTTACAAGGCATTGTATTAAAATTGTCTGACTATAATCAGCAGGACTATAATCCAGCACTCATTTGTTCTTCCAGCCATAATCTTTTTAATTAAAAAAATACTGTGCTTCCCTTGGTTCGCACATTACCACTGTATAGTACTGCTTGTATCCTGCTAGGCCAAGCAAAGAAGTTTCTTTTTGAAGTTACTCCTCCAAGCACAGTTTGAAGCTGCTAGTAGATTAACAGAGAATAGAAGTCGGGAAAAAAATGCTTTCATTTCAGTTTCTTTGCAAAACTATTGAAAAAACTGTAGAATTTGTGAAACCATAGAGGTGAGAGACTACAGATGTGATTTCAAATGTGCTGTGGGGAACAGTATTGTACTACTCAAAAATGGGAGTTTAACAAACTGCAGTGGGTTGATTCTGATGGGATGCCAGATGCCCACCAAAGCAACTCTGTCACTGCCCTTCTCATCTGAACAGGGCAGAGAAAATTTAAAAAATGGCTCTTGAGTTAAGGACAGTTACTGTCACAGGCAAAACAGTCTTGACTTGGAGAAATTAATTTAATTATTGCCAGTCAAAACAAAGTAGCTTAATAAGAAATAAACCCAAGTCTTAAAAGCAGTTTCACCCACCCCTCCCTTTTTCCACAGCACAACTTTACTTCTGAACTCCCTCCCTCCTCCCTCCGCAGCAGCACAGGGCAACAGCAAATAGGGGCTGTGATCAGTTCGTCCCATGGTGTCACTGCTGCTCTTTCCTCTTTAAGAGGACTCCACACACTCTCCCTGGCTCCAGATTGGGATCCTTTCTATGGGAGACAGTCCTCCACGAATTTCTCCCTTTTATGGGGTGCAGTACTTCAGGAACAGAGTGCTACAATGTGGGTCTCCCACAGAACCACACAGGTAAACCTGCTCCAGTATGAGCTCCATTCTCCACAGGACCACAGGTCCTGCCAGGAGCCTGTTCCAGCACAGACTTCCCACGGGGTTACAGCTTCCTTCAGGTGTACCCTGCTCAGGCATGGGATCCTCCATGGGCTGGAAGTGGATATCGGCTTCACCATGAGCCTCAATGGGCTGCAGGATGACAGCCTACTTCACCACAGTTTTCACCAAGGGATGCCAGAGAATCTCTGCTTGGAGCATCTCCTCTCACTCCTTCTTCACTGGCCTTGATGTCTGCAGTGCTGTTCTTCTCACATACTCTCACTCCTCTCTCCTCTGTCTGCAGTTGCTGTTACGCAGTAAATTTTTCCTGCTTCTATAGGTGTCTACAGGTTCTATAGGTTCTAACACTGTCACTGATGGGCTTGCCCTCGGCCAGCAACAAGTACATCTTGGAGCTGTCTGGCATTACCTCCTCTGGGCATGGGGGAAACTTCACAGTTTCTCACAGAAGCCACCTCTGTAGCCCCTGTGCAACTAAAACCTTGTCATGCAAACCCAATACACAAAGCAAAGTAATAGGAGTGCAAGTGACCATTCCTGCTGCAATCATCTCTGTTGGGTTGAAAAAAACGGATTTTATTCTCACTTTCTGATTATATGTTCTATTCAGCTAATGCTCTAAGGAATTTCAGTTCAGGGCATCCAACTTGTCTGCTGTGCAGCAAATGTATTTCTATTACATGAAGCAGTTTATTTGTTGTCTTGCTTGACCATAGAGGTTTTTTTGCTTCTACATGACCTAGTACCTGTGACCACATAGCTACTGCTGAAGAGAATGACTGACAACATACTGTTGTAACAGCAATGATTGCAGACAGATCTGTCTGTTAAGCAGTGCGTGAGGACAGTGTACATCTCTTAAAGATTTTAAATAAAAAACACATGTAGTGCATGTTTCAGAGGAACAGTACTTATTTAAAAAACATTCACTCCCCAAAACAGCATAACCAATTTATCTACAGGCTAGCAAGTTTTACCTGTTGTTGCTTTTTAGACACAAGATCAATAAATATGAGTAACTTGAAAAACTAACAACCTTTTGATGTCCACTGTTGAGCAGAGTCAGAGAATTGACTTTGCATTGAGATAATCACAGGAGAAGTTGGTAGCTGCCTTTATTCATTACTGGTATCAGCGGGCAACAACTGGAGTAGACATACTTGGGAAATAATGATGCTTTATATAAGCATTCCTACCTTCAGTGTCAAGTCTCTAGACTTCATGTGGCTCATTTATGTCTGATAAGCTAGATAAGTTGTACCAAATTGCTTTTCTCTTATGAGTAAACAACTAGAATGCCTTTTAGCAATCAATACCTTTCTTCAGCACCAGATGAGAGACAAAGGAGTACTTACTAGGATGCATGAAAATAAATTGGCAGCACATCTCTATATTTGCAAGGCTGACCTTTCTAATTGCACATCATTCCAGAGAAGCATCCATTTGTGTCATAATACTATAAATTGGTCTGCTTCTGGCCTATTTGTTTCTTTATGAGGGATTTTGATATATATATATATATGAAAATTATTTGGGATTACTGCTACCTGTTTTCATTGGGAACTGCTAAATGTTAAAGAGTTTCAAAAATTTTGGTCTACAAAGTCAGCATTCAAATGTTATGCTGGTCTAGAGTATTTTTAACAGCTACCTTTGTAAGATCCTGTGCAGCATAATCATAGAGAATTAATTTATAAAAAGTCTATTGTTTTAGTTTTTTATATTCTCTATCCTGCTATAACACTCATTAACATGTTATGATAGAGGTTGATTCATATAAAATACAGTCGATTAGTATATGGTATGAAAAAAAAACATTCTGCCCTTTTTGGGGAACATTTGGTGTTCTTTTTTAAATATGTTTCTTTTTTAAATATACAATGAACTGCTAATTTTTAATTGGAATAAGGGATACACTGGTGAAAAAAAAATAAAAATTGTTCTTCCTAACCAAAACTTTAATAAAAACTAAAAAAATTGCAGATATGAATTGTATTTCTGTCTCACTGGCAACTCTCCGAAATCAGCAAGACTCCTAACAAGAGATTAAAGCTGCTTGTTCAATTACATACCTTGGAAAAGAAATAAACCCACTTGTTTATGATTTTGTGTGCAGCTCATTATTATTTCTTTGTTTCCTTGGTGTGCTCCCAGGTGCAGTTGAGAAGTGAATAAGGAATCCTTGCTTCACTGAATTCCACTGTAATTTTGCCACTGGCTTTACTGAGGAAGTGTGTCACTGGTTTTCCCAGAAAAGCACAACTGTCAAATCTGATTAGTGAGATCTTACTTTGATTTTTTGCTAGGTTGCACACATCCCAATAAATATAAAGATTGTGAAAACTGGGCCTGAATTTTCACCTTAAATATAGTAATAGGAGTTATATGCCAACTAGAAATGTACCGTATCAAAGTGAAAATATTTCTGAGATTACTGTCTAGTGTCACACTGGTAAATCAAATGTATAATCCAAAAATCAACAAGTACAGGCAAAAAGTGTTATTCCCTCTGAATATAGTGCAAATTAAGTTATTATTGATACTCCTAGTTCAAGAAAGTTGCTAGAAACAATGGAAAAGATTCAGAAAAATGCTACATGAATAAGTGGCAGAATTAAGAATTTATTTTCCTTCAAAGTGTAGTATTAGAAATAAAATTGCATATGCCTACACGAATGTATCCAGAAAAATGATTTGTAATAGATAACTCTTTATATAGACAAAAAGAGAGAAAACAGCTTCCAATACATTTAGAATAGAAACTACTTTTAATGATAATTATAGTTAACAAAAATTTATATAAATGACAACGTAATGACTTAATAGGGAATGATTGCACTCAATTACATGATTTTTTCTTTTTTGAAGAATGTGTTTATATAAAAAGTAAGCTGTAGTTTAAAACAAGGAGTATAAGAAACAAATAACACATGCAATCTATTAAATTAACTACAAAATTACCTGGTTAGGGTTTTTTTGTTTTGTTTGATTGTTTTTGGTTTGGTTTGGTTTTTAATTTGGGTAAAGCTACTGTTTTTCAAATGATTTCTCACAAAAATACATTTTAAATACTTCGAAGTTAGTTCTTCCATCTTGCAAATTCTCTATACCTGTTTCATCTGGTTTCATAACTAATATCAAAATATTGAAATCATTATCTTGATAAAAGTAATATTTTTGAGTCTTTCATTGATTTATAATCCAAATTTATTTTAATATTCCCATATACAGAGGAAGACAGCTTCAAATTTAAAATTATGCAAAACAATCTATGAAAACTCCATAGAAAAATGTTTGTGAACAGCTATATCACTCATCTATCAAACTAATTTTTGAAAATAAAAGCAGACACCAGCATATTGCTCAGTGACATTTGTATATTCTTTGTTACATTTGGATGAAAAGGAGGCATTATGTCAACTTAAAGGACATTCAGGGTTCTTGCTGACAGAGAGAAAGAACTTTGTCTTTTTATCACATATAAATATAGAAAGGAAAAACCAGAACCAACAACCAACCAACACAATCCAGAAATCAAATTCAGACTTTACATTGAAATGGGATCTATTGTTTACTGTCGCGTGCCATTAAGGGTAAATAAAGGAGTGGCACACTTCTCAGCATGGTAAAGCAGAAATGGTGTTTATTGCTCAGAGGGAAGGGTTTAAATAGGGTCTGAGGGGAAGGTTCTGGAACTTGGGTGGAGTCTAGGGAGGTACAGGGGCAGAATGCAACATAAAAGGGAATAAGAGGCGTTAACAAATACAAATAAGGGAAACAGGAGAAAGGACAAAACCTTTTAAGGAAATGGTGCAATGCACCAACAAGGAACCAATCAGAACCAAGGGAAAAACTGACCAATAGGAACATTCAAACTATTATGACTATACTGACAAATATTAGTTTAACTGTAATAATAAAGAACCATAAACATTAAACTGTGAGCTCTTCTTTCGCGTTTCTTCTTCACAACGTGGGCAGGTTTCTCATCAGAATCTCCTTATGTTGTCTCAGAGTCACTTGATCTTTAAGATCATTATTTTTCCACTCCATGTAATTTGACATTGGTCCCATCACAGTTTATCAACTCCTGTTGAAGTAGATCTATACATTTTTCTGGAGTTGTGCATATCAGAAAGAAATGTTAATAATCATGCCACAGCTTCAGGTTGTACAAAAACTATCTAAATGTTATGTTGGCATAGATATTTTTTAGAAAAATCTTTTACAAATAAGTAAAACACTTTTCCTTCTATGAAAATAACAAAATAGCAGCCTAAATCCTAAAAAAAGAAGAGACTATAACTTTTTTGAGGGTTCTTGCTATTTTAGAATAGTTGTGTTTGGTACATAGTAAAATTATATTTATCATTAGTATGATTATAGCTAAGCTTATTGTAGTCCTTTAGTGAAATAATTTTTAAAGATATATGTAATACAGGAAAGTAGTATTGTGTGTTCATTTTTGCATATGAAAGTATTGAAGTATAGCTAGAAGTAAGTAAATGAAAATAAAAATATTAAAAGTCCAACATTCCCTACACTTAATTTGCACTATGGGTATTTTGAATCACTGAGCACTGGAAGACAAAAAACCCCAAGAACTTATTCTCTCATCTCACATGTATTAGTGAGTTTTGCTGAGCCTCTGAGAATCAACATCTAAAGAAGAGGTAAGGCATAGTAGAGAAAACAAATAGATTGGCTATGGTAATGTTAGCTGTGGCAAAAGAGCGGATTCTCTAATAGAAAAATATGATATAAGTTCAGTAAATTCTTGGGAGTACATGATATTCACCTAAGAAATCACAGCAAAATGAGTAATAAATCTTGTTTTGTAAAGGGAGTATATGACTTTCTCTTAAAATGATCTCGTTCATACACCTTTCCCCAAGAAGCTTTTTTAAGCCCCATGACTTTCTAATAGTGTTATTATATAATGTACTAATATCCAGTATGCTCATACAGGACTGCGAAAACTGTCTTTATTTTTCCTGAAAATTTTGCGCCCTAAAAGAGTAACATGGACGTGTTTAACCTGCTCAGGGGAAGCCAAATTCTTTTGGTTTTTTCCTAGGAGAAAGATATTTATATTTATAAGGCAATTTACAACAGCAGCAGAAAGAACATCAGAACCTTTGATGCAAGAGGAAAAGAAAAAGTAATCAATAAGGGCACAGATGAACTACATAAATTTAATGCTCAGTGAAACATTATTCCAAATACTCTGCAGAGCTCAGCAGAATCATGAAGTACTTGTATTAGTCTATTCATATTCAATGTGAAATGGTATTTGTTGAAGTCACATTCAAACAATGCACTCTACTTAAAATGACTGTGACCTTGCTTATTTTCCTTGAGTTTTGTGTGAAGACCAGTCTAAGTGGCATGGAAAAAAAAAGTGTATTTTAATTGGTTGCATATGAAGTGCTTACTGGTTGAAATCACTGGTTGAAATCCCTGTTTACAGAGGTAAAAAAAGAAATTTCTCATGTGCATGAGACCCTATACAGGGTCTTGGCATAACTCTGTCCAGAGGAGGACACTCTGCACTTGATTCCTTTGGATGCTGCCCAAACATCCAGTGTGCATTAATGTGTGGTACATGCCACAGAAAAGTGAGAAATCCACACTCATGTTAATCTCACAATGAATTTCTCAGTTTGATTCAGCTCTGTTGTTTCTGGCAATGGTTTTATTTATTTATTTATTAATGTACTTCATATGTCTTCTCTTCCACTTAAGTGGCTTTTTGTTTCCCTTCCTGAAAAGATAATTTTCCTAATTTATTCTCCAATGCAAGATGCTTGTCTCCTTCCTCTAGACTAAAAGCTTTTCCATCTGTTTTGGAGGCTTCACTTTGCAAAATGTATTATATGACAATTGTATCAAGTATGAACATTGCCTCCCACTTGGAGTGAAAATACTTGCTCCGTCACTGCCACAGCTATTTCTCAGGTTATTCTGAGCTGTGATCATTTACTGTAATCTCTGAGGAATTATTTTAACCAAATTATACTGTCCCTGTTTTGGTTTTGGTTTTTTTTTGCTTTGTTTTAATTTTGTTTGTTTGAGCTTGGGGGTTTTGTTTTTTTCTGACAACTTTTAAGTAAAAGCTTGTGGAGATTATTGGAACCAAAACCAAAAATTTTAAAAAGTATGCCTGTATGAAATTTCTGAGTTTTTTGTGCTGATTTTTATTTCTGAGTAGGTAGATTGAATAAATATTGTTTTGATGGGTTGACATGAAAGGCTGAGGCCTGAAGAAATGAACTCATGACTCAGAATAAAAAGGCAGGCTGTTTTCTAGCCTTCATCTTTGAATCAGAAATACATTAAAAGGAAAAAAAAAAACCACCNAAGTTTTTCCACATTTTCCTGTTCCTCCTAGCCTACAGCCATGTAGTTTATGCAAAGTTTACTTTATTATTAATCTAATCAATTAAGCATCCTTTTTTCACTTGCATCAGTGCACCCTAAGAAGATACACCTTAAAAGTAACGAAATTGCGGATTCAACATCTCCAAAATTTGAGCTCCTGTTTTGTTTCCAATTATGATTAGAGCAGCGTGCAAAAAACCCCTACACAAACAAAAAATCCCCCCAAACCCCAAACAAAACAAAAAATCCCAAACAACAAAAATGAACAAACANTTTTTGTTTCCCTTCCTGAAAAGATAATTTTCCTAATTTATTCTCCAATGCAAGATGCTTGTCTCCTTCCTCTAGACTAAAAGCTTTTCCATCTGTTTTGGAGGCTTCACTTTGCAAAATGTATTATATGACAATTGTATCAAGTATGAACATTGCCTCCCACTTGGAGTGAAAATACTTGCTCCGTCACTGCCACAGCTATTTCTCAGGTTATTCTGAGCTGTGATCATTTACTGTAATCTCTGAGGAATTATTTTAACCAAATTATACTGTCCCTGTTTTGGTTTTGGTTTTTTTTTGCTTTGTTTTAATTTTGTTTGTTTGAGCTTGGGGGTTTTGTTTTTTTCTGACAACTTTTAAGTAAAAGCTTGTGGAGATTATTGGAACCAAAACCAAAAATTTTAAAAAGTATGCCTGTATGAAATTTCTGAGTTTTTTGTGCTGATTTTTATTTCTGAGTAGGTAGATTGAATAAATATTGTTTTGATGGGTTGACATGAAAGGCTGAGGCCTGAAGAAATGAACTCATGACTCAGAATAAAAAGGCAGGCTGTTTTCTAGCCTTCATCTTTGAATCAGAAATACATTAAAAGGAAAAAAAAAAACCACCATGGATGAATATGTCCAACATTGGTTTTGCACAAAAAAATTAACATTCATTAAAAATCTATCAATTGACTGAGATGTTTGATTTGATGAATTTTTGAGATAAAACCTTCTGATAGACCTTGAGATAGACCTTCAATCTGCTATGTGCAATCTTCATTGCATCATAGCCATGTGATAATTGTTTTGAATGTGCCATGAGTTTTCTGTGCCAGTATGGCAGATATTTCACACAGTGAGATCACCAAAGTAAGACTCCTTACAGTGCAATTATAATTACAATGATAATTAAAATTATAATTAGAATTNTAAACTTGTAGATCAGCCTCTCTGATTCTATTTTCTGTTTAAACTGTGAGAGCAAAAAGTAACACTGTGTACACAAATACTACCAGATCACAGGAAGCTTTAATTTTCTCAATATTTTTCTTTTTTGAGATTCAGGAAATAATAAAAAAAAATTAAAACATTAAATGTTTACCAGCTAGAATTATTTCAGGGTAAGTTTCTCTATATAAGTTGAAACATTTAGGTTGATCACGCAAAAAGATATAAATAGAATGGAAATGAATTATTTGACTTAAAAGATATTCTGACATATCAGTAATTAAAAAAAAAAAAATTCTAACATTCATTTGAATGGGAAATGCCTATATAGTGATTGTGTAGGAACTTCTGATATTCAGATTCTGTAGATTTCTTACCTGAAGCAAGCCATATAGCATGCTCCTCTTCTGCAAAACAAAATTACAATAGCTTTTTTTATAGTTGTATGTTTAAGGACAAACATTGTCTACAATATCAGGCACTCAAATACTTTACGTATATAAATAACTAAAAATATAAAGTGCTGTAGAGAGAGTTGCTGTAACATTCTGAACATCATGCAGGAAAGTCTTCATATACATCATATTTTAGCACTTCTCTGTCAGTTCCATCTCTTTTCTGCTCTAATCATAAAAAAACCCTTTTCTTCCTGCTCTCTGATAATGTTTTGAAGCCTATCCAAATAGTTGTTACGTGTCCACTAGAAGGAAATGAAGCTCTCTGTTGCCACTTAGAATGTTGTTTACTTTATCTGTTGAAAGTCCTATAATATTACCACTGATACAGGGTAATGATGCAGTACCTTAGATATAAACTGGACCATTAACTTTCAAAGGATCTAGTATAGGAGGGCTAGGCATGGCAACTCATTTTAGATTCAGTCTCACTGAATTTTGTAATGTAACTGTGTGTCTGTGGTATTTAAGGTGTTATATGTAGGGCTTTTGCATGTGACTAAGGGTCAGATTTCAGTCAGAGACTGAAAATGATTTGGGGAAATTAGATCAAAAGGTCTCTATACACTGAGGCTGAGGTTAGCAAGCACATAGGTTAAAGTCCAAATCCACAATGAAACACACAAAGTAATCACAAAATTCATTAATTCAGAATCTAATTTGACAGAAAAGACAGGCATATGAATGTACAAGCATACATACTTTGTCATGGGGTTGCTTAAAGCCAGTTGTTGGTAAAACAGGATTTCTGTTATAAATGAAGAATCCTATCTTTGATCAGTCCTTTGCTAATTTGACAACTGTCCTCTAGATCAATTGGGCAGTATCTCCAGGAATTAGTCTGACAAAGCACACACAGATACATCAAACCCAAATCTGGAAAATTATCAAATTTAAAGAATTTAAAGCAAGGGTGACTACGGATAGTTATCTCTCATAGCATTAGAAAAAAAGAGAGTGTGAGACAGTGTGCATGTGTGTGTGAGAGACCGTTTCACTTTCTCATATGAATGAAGAGGGTGACTGTGACTGTCTTTACGCTTAATGGTGAGCAGAGGCAAGGTCCAGGTGTCGGGTTTGAACCTGCTTGCTTTCCTTCTTCTTTTCTTCTACTTCTTTCTGCTCTTGTGGCAGACTCCATAGTTACATCAAAAGCTTACACTGATTCTTATGGTATCTTTTAAGATTTACATGTGTTAACAAAAAGAGGTTCTTAACCAAAACCCCTGTTTGGGACAGTACTAGAAGGGTCTAAAACATTGGGTTTAGCACTGGGCTATCAGGGGACAGGTGGGCAACTTCTGCTGGAAACCAAAAAGAGGTTCTAGAGAGTCATTAGCTTTGGAATACCACCCAGAGTAGGACCAAGTAGTACTCAGAGTTGCCCACAGGAGATGAAATTATCATGCCTGGAGGGGGAATTGATGCATCATGCATTGCCATTCCAAAGTCATCAAAGTCATCAAATCATGCTCAGCTAATATTCATAAAATCACAGAATCATAGAATATCCTCAGGTGTAAGAGATCCACAAGGATCATCAAAACCCAGCCTGAGGCCCTACACAGGACAACCTCAACAATCACACCACATGCCTGAGAGCAGTCTAGACATTTCTTGAACTATGTCAGGCTTGGTGTTGTGACCACTTCCCTGAGGAGCCTGTTGCAGTGTCCAACCATCTTTTGCATGAAGAACCTTTTCCTAATATCCAATCTAAACCTCACCTGACACAGGTTCATGTCATTACCCTGGGTCCTGTCACTGGTCACCAGACAGAAGAGATCAGTGCCTGCCTCTCTTCTTCTCCTGACAAGGAAGTTGTAACTGCAGTGACGTCTCCCGTCAGTCTCCTCTTCTCCAGGATGAACAGACTGAGTAACCTCATCTTCTCCTGGTATGGCCTGTAGACCCTTCACCACCTTTAAGGCCCTCCTTGGATGGTCTTAGTAGTTTTTTATCCTTTTGTACTCTGGTGCCCCAAACTACCTGCAATATTCAAGGTGAGGCCATCCCAGTGCAGAGCAGAGTGGGACAATCCCCTCCCTCAACCAGCTGGTGATGCTTTGCCTGATGCTCCACAGGACAAGGTTGGCCCTCCTGGCTGCCAGAGCACTGCTGACTCATGTTCAACTTGACATTGACCAGGACCCCAAGGTCTTTTCCTGAAGGGCTGCCCTCCAGTATATATCCAGGGTTGCCCTGTTACAGGTGCAGAATCCAGCACTTGTCTTTGTTCAATGGCATACAGTTGCTGTTTGCCCAGCCTTCTAATTTGTCAAGGTCTCTCTGCAAGGACCCATTGCCTCTGAGGAAGTCAACAACTCTCAGTTTAGTGTCACTGGCAAACTTATATAGTATCCCTTTATGTTCTGCCTTCAAGTCATTTATGAAGATGTTAAANTGACCAGGACCCCAAGGTCTTTTCCTGAAGGGCTGCCCTCCAGTATATATCCAGGGTTGCCCTGTTACAGGTGCAGAATCCAGCACTTGTCTTTGTTCAATGGCATACAGTTGCTGTTTGCCCAGCCTTCNTTCTGGTCCCTTGAAAGTTGTCAGAGTGCTGGTCTCCAGAAGTTTCCCGTTCCACGTTATGTAGCCTGGATGATCCTCTGTCTCTGCTTTGCATGTGCTGTGGCAGAAGCCTTTCCCAACACCCACTAGTGACACGTTGCCAGTCTGATGCTAGCCCATTCACTATAATTCTTTGTGCCTGACCCATAAGCCAGTTGCTCATCCATTGCATGATGTGTTTGTTCAGCTGTCCAACTGTATGCTGCACATTTTTTCTGGAAGGCTACTCTAAGAGATTGTATAAAAAGCTTTACTGTAAGCCAAAAAGATTACATCAGCTGACTTCCCTCAATCATCTGAGTTATCTTGTCGTAAAAGAAAATTGAGTTTCACAAGCAAGGCTTTTGCCTCATGAAGCTGAGTTGGGTGTGACCAATTACTGTTAGCAATCTTTATTGGTAAGAGCTCCTGCCCAATTCACCTGTAGGCAAACCTTTCTGTTTAGTCCTTGTATGTTTGGACACACTTCCACCAGCATGGCTGTGAGTTGCTGTATTGCCCAGGCACAATCAGGAAGCTCTGGCCCCTGCTAAAAAGGCTAAGGCCTTTTCTGAATTATCTTTTCTTGACTGGCATTTAATGTCTTTAAAATAATGAATGATAATGATGATTTCTTGTTTAGGTATTGCTATTAGCCTATTGTGCTTTTTCGCTAGATTATATAATGATGTATAGTAAAGTACTATATTTTAAATACATCTCAATATAACTATTACAAAGTGGTAACTGTGAGAATTCAGGAGGTCAGAGTTCAAAACAAGTATTGGGGTTTTGCCCTTGCATTACATTTTTACTTTTATGCTTGTAAGCTGTATGCTGCAGCATCTTACAAATGCGTAGTTGTTTTGGGAAACTCAAGGGAGAAGAGACATAATTAGTATGAAGATTTCTTCTCAGGAGATGTAATTAAAAGCCCATTGAACTTTCTAGACTGAAACTTGGCAACCCTAATACTAAAACTGTAACAAAACCTTGTTTTATATTCCTGCAACATAGTAGTGTTATTGCTTCTCATGAATGACTGTAGCCTGCTTAGACTGACCTCTTTTGATCTTTACAATTCCAGTAAAATGGAACCATATTCATTCAAACAATTTGATGACAACTGTCTATAGTACATCCAGTAATGACCTTGAGGGCAACAAGGTGACTGGGTCCCTCCTTCCTATCATTTTGAAGAGCTGCCGTATAAGAAAAGACCAAGATACAGAGGTCCAGATTAAAACTGAATATAGTATAAGAAAAGCATCATAAATATCTTGGCACATACTACTGTAATTCAAATGGACTGAAAGACCACTGTAGAATAAATTACACATAGTCTCATGTTAGCACATGTGTGTGAATGTATGTGCATCTTTGTATAGATGTAGACAGAATACTCAACCTCTGAAAAACCGCTATATTATATAATGTTTTTTGTAAGGTAATAAGAGATCAGCTTTCTCTTATAGGCCAGAAAAGTTCACCTATTTCTGTATTTTGAGATTCATTATCACTGGAAGGAAACAGTGGTCATAAACAGAAACTGGAAAAGAAAGCTTCCTTTTATCAGCTTCCCCATTTTCAGAAGTTATTCCACTAGACAACCGAATTTTCAAAATGAGCCATCATATTTGCTGTGGGATGTTCACTGGGCATTTCTGCTGTCATGCAGAATCACATCCATACAGGATGAAGTAAGCCTAGAAATTATATCTTGACTCCATAGAGTGCTTTTCATTCAGCATCACACAAGACATGAATGTTGCACTAACAGAGTTAAAGAAGTAGCTGATGTAAAGCTCAGTGAAGTGTTGAAGGCCACATGCTGGACTAGAGTTCAATGTCATTTAGTGTTCTGTCACACAAAACTGAAGAAAGATCAGTTATTTCAATAGCCTCTAAGCCTATTTATATCTGTTTCACAGAACCTCTGGGTTTCTGATGCATTGCATTCAACCGATATGCAATAAAAAATATTAAAGCTAACTTCATAGTTTCAGTCCCAGAGTATTTATGCCTTTCAGTGTTTAAATTTTTGCTAACTTATCCTCTTTTCTTTGTTCACTATGATTTTTCAAATAGCAAAATAGCTGTCCTCAGTAAAAATATACATATATTTTTCAGCGGCTGTTTGACTTAGAAGAAGGGTTTTGTGCTTGTTATATCTAGATCTGACTGTTCCTTGGTTAAAGTTTCCTTCCATTCTTCATTACCAGAGGACTGTCTTAAGATTAGGGAATAAAATCTGAAGATGAAAGAGGGATATTGGAGGCAAATTTTACAAGAAGCAATGGAGAAACAGACTTGACTATTTGTTCCAAGGAATGAAGTTTTGTACAAAGCTGATGTCAGCCCTATAGTGAGAATGCAGAATCTTCTGTATTTGAATTAGAAAACAGGCGACATAACTGATAACATATGCATTAACTGAATAAAATTCTAGCTGAAAACACCCAGGGGTTTATCAGATGAAAGCATAGAAGGTATAAGCCATTTACTGGCTGGAAAGGGTATACGTTACCTTTTTATTTCTGTTCATCTAATTTTTTAGTGCTTCTTGGTTTTCTTTTCTGGCCTTACTTTCTTATGTTCTATGTGGACTGAATTAAAAGAATTTTTATGATGATATGGTAAATTGAAGGAAACAACAAATGAAGATATTGAAATTTCATCCATTTTTGAGTGTTTCATTCTGTCAACACATTCACAATACTCTTGCAAGATTAAGAAATTATATTATACGCATTTAATACATGGGAGGCTGAACAAAAACAGACAGAACACCAAACCCAGAATGCTAACTAAAGTGTAATGATTTCCAGTGATTGTATTTACAATTAAAAACCCTTAGTCTTTGATCACTCAGTGTATGTGATTTATCAGGAAAACAAAGAGACCTACAGCAGAGCAAGCAGCTTAACCCTGGCCTGCTCACTTAACAAACAGGATGTACTTATCTTTTGAAATAAGTCAACTGTTTTTTCATTACTACTACACTGAATATAAAGAAAAATTTAAAATTGAAAACCAACCAAAAGCCTTTCTAGGAAGATTTCTAGCTAAAACTATATCTATAAAATACAAAAATATCAAAGTGCAGGATGTTTCGTAATTATGGAAAATAACTTCTGTAAATTGGAGATAGAAAAAATTTAGAAATTTCAGTAAGTAAAGATCATGGGCAAACAGTTATAAGAATCTGTCACCTGCATTTTAATACAAGGCAAACTAAAATTGTAAAATTGCTGCAAAATCTAACCTTCCTGCTGAAGGATATTTCTTCAAATTAGCTTGAGTTTGTGTGCTGGATAACAAGTATGATTTTGTGTCTTCATGCTGTAATTCAAATGACAGCAACTAAAATTAGGTGGCCATATATAGTATTTTTTTGTGAAGGAAAAATAAACAAATGGACTCTTACCAAGCTTTGTATCTGAAATCAATCCTCTCATTTAACTAACGTTGAAAGAAGAATTGATTATGCTGAGTCTTCCCCAAAGCATAATTGTGTCCTGCCTGTTTACTTTACTAGTAGAATTGTGGCTGGACTCAGACACAAAGTGTTTTTTCAGACATAATACATCTACAAACTGGCTCTTAGTGAGCTCAAATTAATGAAAATCAAAGACTTGAAATTTAAAATTACAAGAGATGCCGGCAGATGGTTTTTTTTCCTGTCCCACATAGAGAGAAGAACAAGTCTGAGGGAAATGTATTGATTCAACAATGAGCACTGGAATGTCAGCAACTAGGCAGCTCAGGTGGCAAATGTAGAAGATAATGACAGAGCGGGGAGAGACATGGCTGATCTGGCTTCACAGCCAAGAAGCCAAGGGTTAGTGGTGCTGAGAGATGCCAGCTCAAAGCTCATTGAGGACATTGTGGATGTCCTTAGAGGGGGTGACCCAGTCTTTGAAGAAGACAGTACCTTGCCACTGCAGCAGGCTGAGCCTGCGTCTTCATGCACAGAAGTGAGGGGCTCTTCTAGACAGCTACTGTGGTCACCAGGCAGACAGCTGGGCTACTGTCTGAGCTGGTCTTGTAGGTTTCAATGGGAAGCTGAATTGAAGTCTATATGCTGTTGCACACAGCATATAGACTGGGAGAGTAGGAAAAAAGTTGAGACAAGTTTTGTGCAGGGCACAAGACAGCCTTGTCATATCAAGCACAGGATATGTGCCAAGCTGCTGATAGCATTTCTTCACCATGGGGCTGGAGGAGGGTCCTCTCAACAAGATGTTGCTTTATTGGGTAAAGGATGTAGGAAGGGGAAACACGAGTTTGCAACGGAGCTGAGCCATATATGTCAAGGTATGCAAACTGAGAATGCCTGTGTGGTCCTGCATGAGGCCTTTTTGGATGTCTAGACTTTACAAAGTAGGAAGATCATCTTCACCTTGATGAAGGGTGAAGAAATCATGACTTTCTCAGGTATCTTATAGTACTTAAGAGTGTGTAGAATACTCAGTTTTCTTCCCTGATTTCCCCAGGTGATGAAGAGCTGACTGACAGAAATGTTGAGTCCACAGACCTTTGCCTTTGGATCTTGCCTTAGCCTAATGCCTTCCACAAAAGCTCACTTTATTTCTAAAGCTCCTCTACTGATCTCATTTTATAATCACTTGATCGACTTCACTTGACACTCAGGACTGTTAAAGTATCAGAGACCTTGTGACAGTCTCCATCAAATAGGAATTCTTTAAAATTCTAATCAAAACTTATACATATTGATCCTTAACTCTGTTATCACTCATAAGAAAAAGGGATTAGCAGCCTTTAGTCACCAGGGTGACTGAACCATCATTTTTTCACAAGCAATGAACTCTAAAAGGAGAAGAAAAAGTAAAAGTATTTTGAGTGCTATAGGTAGCTTGAAAAACGGGAATGAAAAGCAAAGTTAAGAGTTTTTACTTGTAAAGTAGTGTATATTAGACACCTGGAATTAAAAAAAAAATCTCTTATAAGATTTAGTCAATTATTTTCAAGTAAGATAACAGTTGATAGGAGCTGACTGTGTATGGCTTTAAAGTTAGTAACTGCTAATGTTTCATTTGCTTAGGATTACATTTATAATTGAAAATTAATTTTTCCGCTTGTGGGAACAATTGATATGATGACTTCTCAATCTATGCCAATGTTAGGTTACATATGACAAACTAGATAATTTCTAAGCTAATTAGAGATTTTAAAAGTGTTTTCAGCAAATTTCAAGTAGTGTTTTTAAGCTAACATTTTGAAAAAATTTTCACACAGTTGGAGAAAAGACATTTTTGAGATTAATTTCCGAGTTTGATTTATATTTCATTCACATTATTCCCCAGTTATTTCAAAAGGGATTTATGTTGATTTAACTACCTTCACTGAAATGTGTAGGCTCACTCTGTGTTTGGACTTATTTCACAATGATACGAATTTGTCCTAGTAAGTGAATTGCAAGTTGATAGCAGTCTATTTCAACTTCCACTTTTCTGCTACAGAAAACCTGAGCTCGCTTTTAAAAAAGGCATTGAGGTGCTAGAGTTTGTCCAGTGAAGGGCAACAAGGCTCATGAAAGGTCTGAAAAACATGTTTTATGAGGAGCAGGTGAGGGAGCTGGGTTTGTTTAGTCTCAAGACAAGGGCTCAGGAGGCACTTCATCACTCTCCACAACCACCTGAAAGGACATTGTAGCAAGATGGGGGCTGGTCCCTTCTGCAGTGTCTGCAGTGAGAAGACAAGAGAAAATGGCTTTAAGCTGAGAATTGGTCAGGCATGGGAATAGGTTGCTCAGGGAGGTGATGGAGTCACCATTTCTGGAGATGTTCAAGATGCAACTGGATCTGGCACTAGGTGATGTGGTTTAAGGGCTTAGAGGTTACATTGGTAGTGCCAGGCTGACAGTTGGACGGGATAATCTTAAAGGTTTCTTCCAACCTTGATGGTTCTATGAGTCTGAGAACACACTGTCATTGACTACACACCTT
>VWZF01002542.1:47560-96909 GCA_013396755.1 Sclerurus mexicanus
AATGGATGGAGGGGAAGAACAGATGTTTTTCAATTACTTGAAGCCATTTATAAGTAATCAAAGAAACACGACAGAAGATGACATTGTATTAAATAAAAACTCAAATCTGAAGTATGAGATAGACCAATGTTATGCAATCCTTTTCAGAAATAAAATAAATTCAGGGGTTTTTGCTGTTTTATATATATATATCTGTGTGATTGTCTTTATGCCCCCCCTATTTTTTCCACCCACAGAAGTGACCCTTAGCTAAAGAAGGAGCATGAGTGTGTCCAGGTTGGCTTAGAATTTCTTCTAACCAAAATTCAATTTATTTTGAGTAGAAATTAATTTCCCCAGAAAAATAATAATTTAAAAAAATGTGCTGGGCAATGCCATTTGTGTAGAACTTGTGAAGAAACTGCTGAGATTTGCTGATGCCAAACACTCTAGAGATGAAATGACCGTTAAATTAAGGAAAATCTGCTTCATTACCATGTCAACAAGCTAAGTGTTAGATGTTTTGACATAAAGAAAGGTTAAAAATACTAGTTCAGACAGAATAAACATAAAACAGAATAGATATAAATAATGCTTATATATTAGTTGTTCCCCTACACACTATGTGGATCCTTGCTTTTTGTTAAGTCATTACTTTCTAAATGACTGTGTATTTTGTCCCTAGAAACAATTGCTTCCTGTTATTGGAGGCTTATTTCTTTACTCCTTACTTCACTTTTCCTGTCTCTGAACAAGCTGTAGTTTCCCAGTTCAGGCCTGTATTCTTCTGTTTGCTGCATGCTGAAGTTCCAACAGCATTCCCTCAAGAGTTTCAGCAAACCTCCCCTCCTTCCAAACGTCTATTTTGGATTACTCTTCCCAAAGAAACACAAATAAAACACACTGTAATGCATAATAGCACATCACTTATTTCAAAGTGAACAATTACACCACTCTTTTAAACAAAGTCGGTAACAAATCACCTTTGTCTTGAAAGTCTAAGAAGCCATGAAAATAATGCCACAGATCATGGAGTTCTTGTGGACTATCCACTTTTTTTTTTTTTTTTTACATAATTTGGAAAACAATTTAATTGAGTTCTAGTTTTTGACTTTGGAAGACAGAAAGAAAACTCCAATTCCTTCAAAATCAAACTTGAAAAACTAGAAATCAGATTTGTTCTTTGTAAAGTTTTTTAGACCTCAACGGAAGAACCCATTCTGTTTGGTACCTTTAGCTATATTAAGAAATCAGGAATTCTGAAATATGCTTAGATGTATTATTAACATGTCTGCTTATTTCCTAGGAATTGTTTAACTACTATGGCTTACTGATTCAATTTCATTTCGTAGTAGAAAATCCTCTTATGGATATGGTGCTGAACATTCTAACATCTTATTAATTTCAGCTAGAACATTTTGTGTAGGTGCTAAATTATTTTCTTGCTCACATTGTACTTTCCCTGGAGAAATCAGCTCTACAGGGTGTTTAAACAATGAGAAAGACTGATACAAATGTAGCCCCGGGAGTATTATATGGCAGATTGTCTGTGTATGATTCGATTGGGATGAACTGCGAGCAAGACGAAACATGCTGATATTGCAAGTATGACAAGATGTTCTGGAGAGTGCTTAAACCTCAAGTTGTCTTGCTATCACACAATTTTCTCTGTGTCACTGTCTGAGAGGAAACTGGGCCAGGTTTTGAATTTTGTTCAGCTGTGATGAAATTTTCTGGGTTGGCCTCATACCATTTCAAATTATTTTTAGAAAGAAATGTGGGTTATTGCTCTTCATTAAAACATCTGCTTGAAGTCAAATGCAGCTTGCTTAGCTGTTCTTGGAAGGACAACTCCTCCTCACACTGCTCAAACTCTTCACTGTATTCTATAGTCTTCAGAGGTTTTTAATTACAAAATTTTACTGAGCTTACAAGGTAAAAATAAAAATTCACTCATCCACTCTCCAAAGCACATAGTCTATATGTAGCCCCCATAACAGCAAAATTTTATAAAATGTGGTATCAAAACCAAAACTTGTCAGTGTATGCTGCTGCCTAGTTTTGAAGAAATAACACTTTTCACAATTATTCTTCTGTGTCGATGAGAGAGAGAAGAAATCACATTTGAGTGCTCTGATTTTTCTGTACAATCATTTAGAGTTTGTTGTGAAAATGTCATAGAATATAATTTTGTAAGCAATTTTAGGGGAAAATGTTCAGCATGCTCAGTCTCTACATTACCCCATCTCTGTTTTATACAATAATAGATGTTCAAGAAGTGCCTGAACACATTTAAATGGTTCATGAGATGCTGCTATATGACCCAGAGCTGTGCATCGGTATCCCTGGCACTGTGTGTGTCTAAGGAAACAATCACACAGAACTTGTCGCTTTTCCTCACCTTTATTCCTCCAGTAACCTGGAGCTGACCAGCAACAGGGTAGGTGCCTCAAAGGTTCAAATTTCTACAGGTGTCCTTGAAGTCAGGGGTGGTTAGAGAGGAGAGTCTCAGACCAATGCCTCTCTGGCGGCAAAGGCTGGCACCTGAGCCTGGTGGACATCTGCTTTGTTTGCTACAGTACATGTTCTGGTATGGTCAGCTGCAAGGCATCAGCTTTTTTCACTTGTAATCTTCAGACGCGTGGGAGGAAAGACAGGACATGC
The DNA here is from genome assembly GCA_013396755.1 of Sclerurus mexicanus. Taxonomy (NCBI): domain Eukaryota; kingdom Metazoa; phylum Chordata; class Aves; order Passeriformes; family Furnariidae; genus Sclerurus; species Sclerurus mexicanus. The sequence goes on from VWZF01002542.1 coordinate 50,204, forward strand.
AGGACAGGGAAGGGTCAGGGAAAAGTGGACAAATACCTAGAAGCAGTGGGTTTTAGGTGAGAGATGAAGTTTCTACAGTTAGAGAAGTGAGTAAGGCATCAAAATAGAAATCCTATTTCACTGGCTAAATAGCTTTTACTCTGTTTTATCTCTGTCCACTGATTTTCTCTTTTATTTTGTACTTTACATTTTTAAGAGTGTGAAAGTGATAAAAGCAACAATTTACAACCCTGAAGTGTTGGGTTGGTTTTTTGGGATTTTTTTTTTTTTTTTAATTTGGAACAGTTATTTGCACAGAACAGTTATTTGCTTTACCTGTTTTAATAATGGTTTAGTTTTATCTGTATACATTCAAGTTTCTGGTCATTCATCTAGCCCCCAAGCTACAGAAAATACTTTTTGATATTTTGTTTTCAGCCCTGCATCTTCACTTGTAGTCTGTCTTGTGAGAACTAGATGAAAACCTGAAAACAGTTAGAAGACATAGAGTAACAAATAGATAATTCACTTCTGGGATTGTCATGGCATCATACTGAGTATATTGCTGGTATTGTGAGGGAAAGTCTGGCTCTTTTGGGAAGAGAAAATCATTTAGTTTCCTTTCTACTACAGTAAGACTTCACTGATGGCGAGCTAGCACTGCCCATTTTCTGAATTACCTCATGGGAATAGCCCTTTTGATTGTGATTTATCTCTGAACCTGCACAGAACACACTGGTGGGGAAGCAGAAACAATCTTTCATGTAGATATTTTTTGTACACATTTTTTTAGCCTGTGCCTTCAAACCTTCTCAGAAATGTAAGACAGATTCACACACAACTGTTCTTCTGAAGTATCTTATCACCTTGGTTTGACTTATACACCCAGATATGGTCTCCCACAAGCTTCTAAAAGCATGCAGTTGTCTTGGGTGCTTTACACAAATATGCAGGTGACATTTTCTCATATAAGACTTCGAAGTATTAAAATATTTCTAGAGTAATTGAGTACTGAATGTTTTTGTGGGCTAATGAGAAGAGGATTAGTGCCTCTTGCCACATAAATTGACAGGCACAGGGGTGAGTGAGGTCCTCACAATCAGTGAGTGAGGTCCTATCCTCCTTAAGAGAACTCTTAATTATTTGATTCTCTGTGATGTAAAACAAACCTTGTCTCTTAGGCTACTTTGACATCTTTCCTGTCTCTGAGAACTTCAACATGCCGTCATGGTGAATCCCGTGCTGATAACAGGCTCTACAGACTGTTTCTAAGCCAGGATCCTAAGCAAACCCTTCACTACTAAAATAGCTCTGCTGATCACCCGTTCACTTTCAGGTGTGCTATTCATAGCTGTGCCTCATTTGCATAATTAATAATATCCAGCCAGAGTTGCCTTTTTATGAGAAGGTTAAATGTTCCATACAAGGAAGATAAGTAGAGAACCAAAATGATCAACCTACTCTATCATCTATTTAGACATATGCAGGTACAAAGCGTTCCATGGGGAAAATCCTCTTAGAGATGGAGAAATTTTGTGCATCTTGTCACTATACAATAAACCAGGACAATACACAGAAATGCCCTTCTTAATTGGATAGGAGACAAAATATCTATATGCAAGGAATGAATATGATTTGTCTTAGTGGAACCTACAATAACTTAAGCCTCATAAATATTGAAATAATTTTTGCATCTCCCTCAAGCTCACCAGTCTTCAACCTGCCTTAATTTTTTTTTTTCATTTGATGCCCACTGCGTTAAAAAGTGAAAAACATGAATCCCACTTAAATGCACCCGTTTTCCAAGGGAAAATTTATTGTGACAGCAGTTAACAATTAGTGAGACATCCATATATTGTTAAAAATGCTTTCTGAGAAGCTTTTCTTCAAGCAATTATTTCTTTTATCTCTCCACATAGAGCTTCACTGTTTGAAAATTTGAAGGGGGTAGCTATTTCATATTGTCTTATGACAACAAGCTTACATGCTTGGCAACTTCCCTATCAAGTCAAAATCAGGTTGATTTTTTTAAATTTTTATTACAGTTGTAGGGGGAAAAAAAACAAAAAAACAAACAAAAAAAAAACACTAAAAGCCACAAACAAGCAACAACAACAACAACCAAACAAATGAACATACAAACAAACAAAAAGGCACAAGCACCAAAACACCAGGACAAAATAATGATTTTCATTATTTGACCCACAATCTAGAATCTAACTGTTTAGCAGAGGATGAAAGAGAAAAAAAATCTAAAAAATTGAAAATGTAATTATGACATATAACTACAGTGTTTTCCTAATATCTGTGGCCATGTTTTATGAAAATGGTGTTGGAGGGGCAAGTAAAAACATCACCTTCTTTCTCCTGTAGAGTACTATTCTCAACTAAGGAGAAAATCTGTCATTTTCTGGTTTTATGCTTACCTCATGATGCAAGATGAAGCAAAGTTAGTATTACCCATCATTCAATAAAACATTAAGAATTGAAGAAGTTCCCTGCAAATCAAAATTCATAAATATGTCACTGTGTTTGGACTGGCAGATAAAATTGCTAATTTACAAATTTATGTTCTTGCACAGATCAGAGAATTCTGCATGTGGGCCTGCATGTACAGTCTGATTGCATTATTTCAAAATTTTTCAAGGATTTGTTAGGAGCTATTAGATTGAAAGAAAATTCAGTCTATATAATACACTATCTTGAGAAATAAAACAGTATGTGCAATACATTTCCTCAGTCTGCAAAAAAATTTAAAACATTGCTTGAAGTGAGCCTAATTCCTACTGAAACACACAGGTTTTAATAGTAGATATTGTTGTATTGCAGTGACAAGGTATGTCAACTTCATGGCAAAAATGAGATCACTTACTCATAATCGGGTAGGAGTGAAATTCCTCTGCAAGTGCCATGCACATGTGCCTAAGTCGTATGAATAAACTTCAGATTTCATAGCAAAAAAAGGACAATGGCAGTGACAGATGATGAGTCTCTGATAAACAAAATAATCATGTGAACAATCTCAAAAACGAATAATAGAATTACAACGTCAAAAAAGTCAGAGAAACTGAAACAAGCATGGGACTAAGGGCAGATAAATAGGGTCAGATTGAAGAATGCCCTGTCCCAGCATTCCATTCCTAGTGATGACCAAAAAATAATTTCTCAGGAAGAATATAGAACCCGAGCAATAATATACAATGCTTTCCTGAGTATTTTCCTCAGCCCCCAGCCAGCTGAAATTTAGGAAGATCATGAGTTGGAGATATTCCTTATTTGTTTAGCAACCCATAGTGGACATCTTTTCAATAATTTTTTTCAATCTTGCTTTGAAGCAGTATAAACCTATGTTCACTCATAACATCTGGTGGGAAGGCTTTCATGGCTTAGGTAGTTTTCATATTCTGAAAAGAAAACATTTCTTTGTTTGCTTTGTACCCATAAATTACAAACTGCGTATGTTGACTCCTAATTAGACTTTATGAAATTACATTAGAATTTTTGCCAAATGAGTATACAGAGCTTTCAGAAAACTAGACATATTTATTTATACCTTATGTTATGAATTAAAATAAGTCAGATATTGAAAATTTTGTACAATGTGAAAACCTTTGCAATTATCATCACTACTCTCCAAATCCCTCCTATCCCACATTCTGCAGGCTTTCCTTTTTTCATAAATCAGATGGGCTTGAAACAAACTTGTTTGTTTGCAGCATATTGCTCCAGACAAAACCATAGTTCAGTACTTGTAAGAGGCATAATTCTCTCCTTCTCTGTAGAATACTTAAAAAAATCACAAGGGTAGGTTGATAAGTCTGTCTGATCACAATAATTCAAACCCTAAGCAGCTACCCAACCTGAGTTATCTTTCATACTAAATAAGTTTAATTGGTTTATTTGCTAACTGCTGCAGATTAAATAAGATACTTCAAATGTTAAGACATTGTTCCAGAACATGTAGCCCTTAATCAGGCAAATTTGATATCTCCCTGTAGATCCATATAGGGTAGATGTAGAGAGATGAAATGCATGTTGTCTTAGTTCAAAGGACTAAGATATCAATGTTGACCAGAAAAAAAAAAAATCCCTCTCTCTTTAAATTTAGAAAAAAANGGACAACGGTGTGTGTCTCTGCCTCACTCTCCACGCCGGTAGCTGCAGCAGCTGCCCTCGCTGACCTGCGCAGGAAAAAGGAGCTGCCCCCCTCCCCTCCCGACCTGGGGAGAGAGCAGAACAAAAAACTCCTAGGCACCACATGAATATGCAGTTTGCCTTTGTTATCCAGTCTCTACAGACAAAGGCATTGCCTCCGAGGTCGTTAGGAAGGAATTCCACCGAGTATTGAAGCTATAACACATGTAAAGCTAAGCTTTGAGTAAGAAGCAAGATGCCATTCTCTAGCAAGAAACTTTAATTGCTTTTCCCCTTTTTATCGTTTTTTTCATTCATTCTTGATAGATTGTGTTTTCCAGAATTCTTGATAACTTGGTGATTTATCCTCTTCAGTTGCTTGCCCCAGCTTTCTCTTCATCCTGCATCAGTGGATGAGCCCTGACTGCAAAAGGGGCATGGTCATGCTATTTCTTAACTGATTATTTAGAAAGGTTAAAAATGTTTCCCAAGCTGAGCAAGTGGCAAGAGGAATGATCTCCCATCAGTCACATAAAATACATTGTACTGTAACTAACTTAAGTAAACTTTCAGACCCCATCTCTGTGCTATTCTGAGCTTTGTCTGAGATTGAACAGTCAGTTTCTCATTGCTTACCTTTCGCCTTTCACAACACTGTTATTCAGATGATGAAAAAAAGTAGACTTTTTTCACAATGTGAACTATTCAGCTCTTTTGTGTTTCTAATCACATTGTGTCAAATTTATATGAAATGATGGTGTATCATCAAATTATTTCTTTTACAGATTTAGTATTTTAATAAAGTATATACATCCAGTAGACTCCAAGTTCTAGCACAAGTAAATTACAAACTATGAAAATACTTTGAATCTCTTGGACCATACCACAGAGTTAAGTCACTGTCATTTTTATAAGGTACAGTTTAAAGTACTTTTTTAAGAGACCCAGTCAGACAGTTTATTGTAGAAAGAGCCCCCCACAAAATGCCAATTCATTACAGGAACTGCATGGGTTCTCTAGTCTTTGGTGGGTCATTCAAAGACAAAAAAAAAGATGAAATCTGTGTTAAAATCATGGTTATATGAAATGTCATGATAAGCTTCCTTTGGAAATATATATAACATGAACATATTTCATTTTGAATCTCAACTGATTAGAAAAATGAACCTTAGCAATATCATCCTTGTTTTATAAACTTTAGAGTCCACTTAATTAAAAGCTCTCCTTGTTAAATTCACTGTCCAAAGCTATTTGTCAGTAAACTGGTTTTGCTTGTTTGTCAAAATTCAGGTCTCAGAAATCTGTGTCATTTTCAGCTAAGTAAGGATCATGTTAGTGATTTTAATGATAGCTATATTGAGAAAACTCCTCATGAACTTCTCCAAATGTCAGAACTAATTTCTCTTGTGAGTATATAAAATAAAAATCCAAAAGTAATTAAGATATACTGAAGATTTCTTTTTCACCACTCCAAGAAAGTTCATGTAGAAAATAACTACATCTGCTGATCTATTGCTTCTTAGCAGAGAATAATGGGATATATATAGGATAGCCAGCAGTGAGCTCATTTATCAGAGAAGAAAACTCTTAGTTTAGTTAAGACTGCTGAGCTTTGTCTACAATGAAAAGCTTAACCAGTGCTGACAATGTTTGTGAGAAGCATATGTAATACAAATGGTGCTAAAAATAGCTTGGCTGAAGAATAAATGGGGTAAAATGCACTGCACACATACCTAAAACTCCTTCTAAATTTCCAAAGCAAGTAAATTTTGGTTCACATACTGAAGATATGAAGCTGTGGTTTTCTTTATGAAAACTCTTTGAAGACTCCCTGCTATTTTAGAAATATTGTATAAAATTTTGCACAGAAATTGTTCTTACAGCTTTCTTAATCACTAAGGTTTAATAAAAGATTACATTCTGTTGCCATTACATTTACTATTCTACAAGTTTTATACCATTGTAAAAGCCATGAAGAAAGAACTCTATCCCACATAATTTGTGGGTTTTTGTTGTTTTTTTTTTTTCCTCAAAATGAAAAGCACTTGAGATGTTGCAGAAATAAAAAAGATACGATCCTGATAAAAGGGATTTAAGGTTTTTTCTCTCTTGCCAGGTATGTAAGTGCAACTTGTTTGATCCATTTACATCTTACTTACAGCCATCCTTAGGAAAAAAAAACAAAATAAATCAACCAATCAACCAACCAAAATTCACAAAAACCAAACCAAACCAAACTAAAACATGGTCAAGCACACTAAAAATTTGAGTGCTTCTGAGGTCTGAGGGCTGAGTACACTGAGACCTCCAAAACTGAAGGGCAGTGTGCATTGCTGCCTCTGATGACTGAGGAACACACCACACAGGCACAGCAGGCTTGAGAAGACAAATATCACAGAATATGCTGAATTGGAAGGGACCCACAAGGATTATGGAGTCCAGCCCTTGGCTCTGCACAGGACTCCAAGAGTCACACCCTGTGCCTGAGAGTAAAAGAGAAATGCTTCTTGCAGCCTTAACCTCTGACTGCAGACTGTATAGTCTAATTTCTCTCCTTAAGTACTGTTTCTGTGTTATCTTTTGCATGATAAAAGGACAGAGCTAAAACTTTGCTACTCATGACATTAAGAGCTAAATCCATTTAACAAGTATTTTTGCTAAAATCATTATTTCTAAAATAGTTTGCTGACTTGTCAGAAACTTGTGGGGTTTTCCCATTAGTTCTGCACTTTCAGTCATCTTCATCCCAGAAATACTTGTCCAGCTGAGTATTTACAATTTTTTCTAACCTTGGATCTCAATCTGCTGTAATTCATTTTAGAGCTTCTTCACTGAAAACAGTTTGGTAAATCAATGATTTGTGTATTATTTAGAATTCAAATGGTAAAAATCTGATCTTGTATGTAATGTATGCTACTATCAAAGTGTTTCTTCAAAGCTTTCATAATTTTCCTGTGATTCTAAGTAAAACTCTTTTTGCTCGCTCTTTGCACTTCAACGTGTTTGTTGGGCTTTCTGTGGGTTCATTCCTTTTCAGTACTACCAATAACATATTAAGCAGTTACGGGGATACATTTTTTTTTCCTTTGTACTATTGCAATCTTAGCAAAACAACTGTTCTTCCTGGCCTGAAACTCGATCCTGAAAGGATCGAGTACTTTATCCATCAGTACCTCAGAAGACTGCTTCAATGGAGGCATTCCTTTCTCCTGTCCTGACATTTTGAAGTCACTAGATTTAAAACTTCTTTGAGAATTAGTGGTGCAGGCTGAGGAGAGAAAAGAAGTTACTGAGTGGGGGAGAAACACTTTGCCTTTTGCAGAGAGGTGAGACCACGGCAATGGGTTAGGCTAGTGCTAAGAGCTTATTGAGGTAGGAGTAGTGTTGGAGGTATGAGATGCCAATCACAAAGTGAGTGAACTTCAGGAAAATGCAAAACAGACAACAGGCAAAATGGCTTTTTGAGAGGGTGACTGCACAGTGATCAGAATCTCAGCTGAGAAAACAGGGAGAGTTTTCCAAATGAGGGATAATGTTTTGACTGCATAGCAAAGGCCTGAGGCAGCCAGCCCCAGGTGCCTAGTGGAAACATTTTACCTACGCACAGTTATGCCTTTCACAGAGTGTCTTTAACAGAATTCTGCTGTGCCTTTCAATCCATGAAACAAAAGTTTTTCATTTATTGATGATTTTTCTATGTTTTCTCTCCTTGCAATGGTGCATGTAACAGGAGGAAATATATGTCTTGATGTTAAGAAGAAAGGAAAAAAAGTCCTGTAGGTTTGAAATTCACTATTCAGTGATCAACTGATCAAATCACTGATCAATATTCTTATCATATAAAAGGAAGATGCACAGTTAAAAACAAAAAGCAAGTTAGAGGAGGAAATCAATTTCAATCAGTGCAGACCAGTCAGCTAGTTGAAGGGGGCTTTTCCTCTATCTTAACAAAATGAGGAGGTTGTCTCCTAGTTTTTCTGAGGGAAAGAAAAGAAATTAAATATTTTCAAGTAGGAAGACACCCTCTAGTGTATAGAAAAACAGTATGATGACTGAAACTTGAAAAGTCTTAATCTTGTTCCCAACATGAAGTTAAGAGGAAGATAAATTGTACTTTATTGCTTTCCATAGCTGAATTTTAAGAAATAAAGATATGGGAGTTTGAGCAAAATGGGAAGGAAAATAAAAAAAAGTTGGGGTAAATCACAGCTACAGTCTAGCTCCATTCATCATCACTCCATATCTCTGTGTAATATCTTTTTCATTTAAAATTCATTTCTAAGTAATGTTCAGTATTATTTCAGCTTTTATTCTCTAATTGTATGTAGCAGTGAATAATAAGGTAGTGTGTGTGGTGTTTTAATTTTAGTGAGGAAGAGTTACAACGTGTTTATACATTTCCTGTCATACTTCAGGCTGACACATGATTAAAACCTTATAATCAAGAAATAATTTTTCAGATTCATAGAGTGCTTGTCCTGCTGTTTAGGACCTATTTTTAATTAAAAATTTGAGCTCTGGTATATATGCAAATATCATTATGTTAACAATTATAACCATGAAAACATGAAAGACTCATTCATTGTCTCAATAGAGCAGAAGGGAAAGCAGTGGGATATCTTACACCTTCCTTAACTTCACAAAATGAATTGTATTGGACACAGTATAACATGAGATTTTCACAAGGTTAGCCTTCCCTTGGTGATATTCTGTCTGAATATGTAAGGTAGAACTGGATAACTTTAATACTTTCTTATTTTCCATGGGAAAACTTTAACATTTTACAGTGGATAATGTAAATCAGACATGGCGCTTTAATAGCAGGGCAGAACTAAAAAATACAGAATTTTTTACTTTTAGAAATGTGGTAAAAATGTGGTAGAATAACACAAAATGCAAAATCAGAGTATAGCAAATTTCTCCATAAACTTCTTTTCTTCATACTGTAATCTCTTGTTTCAGTGGTGGAGAGGGGGTAAGTTCTTTTTAGCTGCTATTCTTCAGGATTATTATAAGAAAGCCAAGCTTATAATGCAAGAGTATTGACCTTTTGACCTATTGACACCAAGAGGAAGGTGCCCCAGCTTTAATTTTTCTGACGATCAGAACTCACTGTACCCAGAGTCTGGTATCTGCAGATCTTGCTAAACCACATGGCAAATCAATTTCCTAGCATAGTCTTGACAAACCACCTGCCATTAGATAAGAGTGGTTTTGTATCAGTCCATACAGAAGTTCATTGAGCATTCTTCCTTTACTTATAGTTATTTATCTAGATTCCTTTGGTATAACGTGTTATTTGTTCATTCTGCAGAAAGTGACAATATTGCTATATATCCAGCAATTGCATATGTGGAAATGTACTTAACTTGCATGTGTTCCTTGTAACTGTATGGCTATTTGCCTTAGAAGGGAAGTTAAGTGGAGGTGAAGTTGTCATAGCTTTATTATGTGCAAATGCTCTCACTTCAAAGTAAATGCTAAACTGAATCTGTGTGGGATCCATTGCGGTCAGACCACATAAAGATGCAGAACGTCTGGCTGAAATGTTCGTCTTTGCCTCTCTCTGAATGCCTCTCTCAGAATGATGAAATAATTGTACAATTGAACAAACGAACAGATATGACTTACCTGGGAGATATCAGAAGGTATTGGAGATGAACACGTCATAGGAAAAATCTCATACTTTTTATCTCTGTACATTCTAATGGCCTGGTGAATACTTGTATTTATGAGTTACAGGTTGGTCCAGGCAGCTCAGAAAACATGCAGTTTTTTGTGTGGTTTTTTTCTTGCACAAGATCATGTTAGCAGATGTCGGTACTTAACTTCTCTCTCTTCCGCCTTTTTTTCCTTTCCACATTCAAAGATGAGGTCTCATGCTCATTCTCATTTAAAAAATGCTCTCCATTTAACAAAACAGATGTTCTCTTCAAATAGGCTTCAGGTAATATGGACATCTCTGCCTTTCCTTAATGACTCCTTAGAAACCACATTACATATGCATAAATGCAGCCCAAGTCCTTCAAGGACATACTCATTAACTGTGTCATTTTGGATTCACTCTTTGGAATAAATATGCTCCTGTGGCTCTTTGAAGCATTTGGATTCACGGATTATTTGAAAATAGTAATTTGATATATATTAACTATGTGCACTATTGCTATGTGCACAGAAAGAAAAAGAGACAAGAAGATAGTTATTCAGAGAGGTGTAAAGTTGACTTACTGCACAGCACTGTATCCTTTTCACATGCATAAAAGATGACAATGTGATCAATCATCTATAATATTCTTAATTTATTCACAGTGATTTAGCTTAGCTAATTGGATTTTCCTAATTTATAATGAAGTGAGAAAATATTTTTAGGTACAGCAATTCACAAATATAATCACCATAGGTTATGAAAGATTTTGATTTCTGTCATATATGACATATTTCTGTCATATATGGCATATATGGCATAAAGTAACATAGTTTGAGGTAAAACATGTTCAAAGGAATATCTGATATACAGAAAACCCATAGTGATATCCATCAAAATCAGAAAAGTTATAGAGGACTGAAGCATTTGTGCTAAGAGGTCTTAAACCAAGTTTTATATGAAATAGGCCAAATATATAGTAAGAATTTGGATGCCAGATACAGTAAAGAGACATTAGGTTGTTCACATCTGTCCAAACTTCATGACACAAGTCTATCTAATTAATCAGTTGTGTCACTTTAAGTTCCAATTTTTACTCTGTTTTTTGCATTGCCCTAATTTGCCCTGTTACGAACAAGAAAACTGTAGTGACAAACATGTCCCTCATAGTTGATATTAACCATTGTACTGTTGAAATCAATGAGAAGCTATCACTATTTCTTTCCTTTTCTGTTTTACCTACTGGCAATGTTTAAATGTTTCATTCCTCTTTGTTGTAATATAAGGAACTTTAGAAACAAAACCCTACACTTCCATCAGGCTCTAGAGAACACGAAACAGACAGCTGCATGTTGTCTCTGGGAACTTTGGGTCTGGAAAATCTCCAGTAGTAGGCTGGAGTAACAGATCAACCAGAAATAAAGTTGTGTTTTATATTGGAAGCTGCTATATGGGAATAGGGAATGTAGCATTTGCAGATTCTTAATGTTTTATTATGAATTACACTTGAGTGCTCATTAAGGTACAAGAGCATGCATTTCATTACAAAAACACATAGATTTAATACAGGTAAAAAGTCATTATGGCACTCAAGGTCATAATAAACTGTAAGCAATGCAGCATTCCTTCACAACAATGAACTAATAAGTATTCTGTTTCAAGCTTTAGCCTAATAAATATCCCTCAATGCCAGACAATGCTACAAATAACTGAGAAATAGAAGCACAGTATTTACAGATTGGCATTTCTCCCCTTCATTGCTTGTCTTGTCTTCAAATTTTATTTAAGGATCTTTTTACTGAAAGTGGGCCCGAGAAGAATTTGACAGTAATACTGCTAATATTGATTTGATAGCAGTCATGTAAGGCACTAATAATGTGACCAAAGCACAGTTCTGCTCCACCTGCCCCCCCAAAAGTTGGAGGTTCTTCATACCACAGTTACAAAACAGATTATAAAGTCAGATTACAAATACATATTTAACAAGTATTTTGGGCTTTTGCTCCTGTTGTAGAGCATGCTAGAAATGCATCTTTCCACTTCCAGTAAAGCTTCTTACCACATTCCTCTCATAGTCTCTCGTAAATCGTTACATTGATGATTGCATCGTGCAGATCTTTTTAAGTTAGTCTGAAAACCTACACAGTTGTAGCACTGCAGTGCTCTGTGGTACTTTTCCAAAAGGCTAATTATCTGGTGTCAAGCATGTCGCTAGTGGAGTGGTGCTAATTACCTTTATTCTCCTTTTGTTCAACTAATGAAATTAATTAGGTTCAACTTAGGCCCATTGCTTTTCACATGTTCTTAGCTTGAAACTTGCTACTGCTTTGTCAGTTCTAATGAAGAAACTTACCTATTTTTTCCAAACATATTAGTTGTGTCATTTAAACATGTTGGAGAGAGAGCACTCTGAGAGCTGGCAGGGATGCCAAAGACTAAGTGGACAGCCTCACTACAGCTGCTAGAATATTCATAGACCAAGTTCTTTTGGAACGCATCTCTGGGCTTGTGAGAAAGAAGGATGTGATGTGGAACTTTCAGCATGGCTTGGCTAAGGGTGAACCATCCAGCTTGGGTCAGACAACAGAAGAAACATCAACAAATTGGAAGGTCTCACTGAGACAGCAGGTTTAGAACACTCAGTCTGAAAAGGCAGGCTGTAAGACTGGTTCAGTGGGAACAGCAACAGCTTCACAGCACTTTACTGCACCCCAGTACATAGAGAAGTGGATCACAGGATAAGGATGAGCTCCTCACAGTGATGCCTGGTGGGAGAATGAGAGACACTGTCCAAAACAAGAAAAGTATTAAGACAAGTAATTTTCCCTCAAGGACAACAAGGAAGCAGGGCTAGGGTGCAGGAAGGTGGTGCTGCCTTTCTTCTTGGAGGATTTCCAAACTCCATCTAATAAAGCCCTGAGCAACCCGGTCAAACACCACAGATGAGCCTGCTCTGTACTAGAACCTCCTGATGTCCCTGCTGGCCTCATGTATTGTGTAGTCCTTTGATCCCCTCTGTGGTATTTCATCACTGTGTTCCTCTGGCTTATTCGTCATTACCCAAAGGTCAGCCTGGAACACTGTAAATCACATACAATTTGAGGACCTGCCTACAGCAAAAGAAAACAATAGACATAATACTAATATTAATCCTAGCAGTGGATTTCCCCTGCTTTCTATGGACTTTCATTTTAGTTAAAATCTAAATGTCTCAGACAGAGAAATCCTATGCAAACACAAAATAACTTTTATTTTTATTATAATATAGATTATGGTTTAAATTTTTACCCTCCATTTAGGTTCAATTTTTGACTCTTCTTCCAATATCATGCGATACCTCTTTCACCATGTTTTCAGTAACATCCACAAAAACTCTGAAAGTCAAGACCTCTATAAAGTAGAAGAAAACATCAATTCTACTAATTTTGACTATGAAATATGATACTTGCAAGCAAATTCAATCCTTGAATCTATTGTAATATAAAAACTGAGTAATATATCACCTCAGACATGGAAATAGTTCTAGGAATAAAATAACTGTGATCACTTACAGCTATCAGAAAATGAGCATTCCCACCCATGTAAAGTTACATGTAAAGGTTACATTCCCATACAGAAAGGTGTGTGTCCACATCACCTACTGACAGATAATCTTTTCCAATAGTGGATTAAGTGGGTGAACCTGGGTAAATGTGTTCTCACTTTCACCTTTGAAATTTTGCCAGTTTTAAGTGCTGCATGGATATAGTTCTGCATGGTTAAACAGAAATTTCCAAGGGTAGTAATCATAGAAAGAGATTTGCACCAACTACTTGTGGGCATTTGAAAAGAATAAAAATATTGTTTGAATAACTAAATCAAATATGGTGAAATCTACAGCATGAGTTATACTGCATTACAGATATGCCATTCCCAGTCAAGTCCATATTCTTGACACATGGTTTATTGCATGAGATGAAGAGTGTGTGAGAGAGAAGAAGAAAGAATATGAAATTCGAATTATCTGTAATATGCAGTAGCCTTTTAAGCAACAGAATAGTACAATAGATGTTGTATTTAAGATCTTGACGTGGCTTAATAAGTAGATAGAATTCAGCCCTCTTTGAAGTTGTTTTACTTCAATGTTTCCAGAATTTCAGAGGTTCTTCTCCAGCTGCATGATGCAGTTTTAGATAAGCCAGTCAAGATACACTCCTCTAGTTGTCCTGGAATGAATAAAGTTCTATTTTTTTATGATATGTTGTGCATTTAGGCTCAATAGTATTCAGAGTCCTAAGCAGAAAATATTGGGTTCTTCAAACTTGTTAACACACAAGCTTTCTGTGTGTTACTGTTATTGTAGATTGTGCTACATCTGTATTGATGTCTTCTTTACCTGTTACCATAAATTTGCTTAATTTTCTCTTTTTAAAATTTAGTTTTGGTTCAGATTTTCACTGTATCTGCAGTCACACTAGCAGGTACTAAAAAATGTACAAGGATGTTGTTAAAATTTACCTTCTTAAAATATAATATTATAACTTTCATTCTTGAATACAAATATATCTTAATTTCTCAGCTGCCAAGAGCAAATGAATCTGAACTGCAGACATTTCAACCCAAATATTCATGATGCCGAAATGAGCCTTGGATAATAGTTTCTTGTTATGAAAAGAATTAAATAGCATCATAAATAGCTGTATGAGTTTGATGCTGAGTGTGAATTACTCAGAACATGGGATGTAACAGGAAGAGTAGAGAAAGGAACTGAGATAACTTGAGAAGAAAGAGAAAGAGACTATAATAGGCTGAGTTACAAGAGACCTGTTGCTTTCTTTACATCATCCCATTAGCTCTCACATCTACCTTTCCTGCTGAATTGTTCTGCCTGCCTTTCCTTCCCTTAGCATACAAATTGTCATAATTTTTCACACACTAGATGCCTGAGTAGACGTTCCATTTTTCAACATGCTTTTGTTCAAGGTCTTGAGAAAGATAAGCAGAGCAGGCTGTTTGCTGATACCCCATTATGCTGGGAGCCTCTTTTTCAGTTTTGGTTCTTTTGTTGTTTGATTGAGTCATTTTCTTGGGATTTATGGGGGGAACACATGGGGGTGTTGTTGCTTTCTTTCTTTTTAATTTTTCCTTGTCACAGACCTTCATAACCACTTGAAATAATTTTGGGGCAACTTGTATCAGCTAGAATGAGAGTCTCATATTCACTCCCACCTTTAGTATAATCTGGTTAGATATTTACCTACAGTAAGAAATAATTTCTCTCTAGCAAAGAATTTGTAGTGCTGACTAAAAACTTAACTGTAATTATTTACATTTTTAATAATTTCTGTGCACATAATTCTGTAGGTGCTGAGGAGACTATGGATGCACTAAAGATTTCCCTCTGAATCACCTTGTTCTCAGATACTTCTTATAGGCTGAATTTTTCCCTCTAGCCTAAAAGTATTTCAAAATAGTGATCTTTAGTGTATCTGTTTTCTTCAGTTTGTTGATTGTCAGGCTAATTCTAATTTAAAGCTCTACATCATGCTCCAAAGTCCACTATGCTGGCCTCTAGGCAAAACAAAGAGATCAGAACAAAATCTCATTTATTCTTCACTTAGAAACAAACTGTACCACATTTATTCAGTGTAAGTAGTAACGAAGAATATGAGTAGCTTAATAAGTCTCCTTGAAAAGGCATTGTGCTGACCATGTAAGGGAGGTGTATTTGGACAATAAATTAGACTCTTTGTTTGAAGCCATCACTTGATCATAACCACTAGTTCTCCTTATGTCTTTCTATCTGCTCCCTTCTCTGACCCTAACATTGCCTTGTCTTTTACTGCTGAACAGAAATACTGTAGTTTCCTAGAACTGACCTGTAGAAAACTGTCACAACACAAATCAGATGATCACTGACACGACAACCTGAGTCATGTCAGAAACTCACTGCCCTGCCAAATCTGTTTTAGAAACCCCTGAGGAGCTGACATAATGAATCAGTTCTCCCTGATGAGGTCTGCTGTGTTTTTTTTCAGATTGTTGTGTTTTATTGTTGGGGTTTTTTGTTTGTTTNTGCATGAAGCATGCACAGCACTGTTAGTTCACTTCAGGAACTCCAAAGTTGCCACTTGACCAACAGAAATGTCAGTATGAATGAACATAATGTCACACAGTGATTACAGTTAGCCTCTATGCACTTACTGTGCATTGCCTATTTCTTTTGCTTTGCCTGCTTGACATGGAACATTTTTAACATCTCATTAAAGGAGAAGTTTCAAATAAATTTGATTTAAAACAGTCTATCAAAAAATTGGCAAAAGATATGGCCAGAGAAAATAGAAAAAGAGAAGAAAATATTTTTTGTTGTTGATATATTACCACTGTTCTACATTATTAAGTCTTCAAACATGAAGACAAATTATTAATAATTTACCATGTCATCAGTCATCTGTCATCATTCTCAGACTTCAGTTTCTGTATGCTTTTACTTCTCATAAAGTGAATTGACTCAGTAGGGTCAATATGATGACTTAGATGTCATTGATCTTGTGCAGGAAATACAGAAAGGATCATTGGCTATGAAAATCTGTAAGAGAATATTAAGCCTTTGGAATTCTGAACCCAAAATACAGTTACACAGGTACAGAGAAAGCGTTTTTTATTAGGGTTTCCACTTAGAAGTATATCAGAGCAAGCTGTGGGAAGAATTTCCTTCTTGAAACTGGGGTGAAAGCAGTCTTCCAAGCTTCTCGTTTAAAAAAAAAGGTAAAGGAGCTAATCTAGTATAGTCTGTCTTTATGAGTCAGTTTTTTCATTCACACAATGGGCCTATTTCAAATCTCTTCTTGTGATACTTTCACAAACCAGCTAAGTACCACTGTCTTGTATGAAAGTCCTTTCCTTTTCTGAAATTGTCCACCACTGTATTAATAATTAAGCAACTGCTAGACAGGCATTTTTAAGGCAAGGCTCTTGAACCCTATTATATCTGTTGAACTTCTTGCCTGCTAAATGAGTCCTGTACTTGAACAATCATTTCTTAAAACTTTTATTTGAAATTCCATGGTCCTTTCAATACATTCTAATTTTAGGAGTGTATTTGGTTTTGACTATAAACTTTGAGGTTTAAAAAAAAATGCCTGACCAGCCCTATGCAGGATCATCTCTGCATCCCTATCAGGCCTAGAAACATGATGGGTGTATTTAAAAATATGAATAATACAGCTAAATACATTTGTTTCTGAAACATCTTTGCACTGCTTCCCAGTTCCATTAAACTTGCCTTGGGACTCTAGACTATAACAATTTATTACCTTCTTTGAAGGGCTTTATTACCAGTTCCAGGGGTGGAGGGAGCCATTTATCTCTGAATTTGTACTTTTAGGGAAAATTGAGTTTTACTGGTACTCTAACTAAAAAATTATGCAGTTTTAGTTGCATTTTGCCATCTGCAATTAGATTAATCTTCTCCAAACAAATTAAGTGTAATTTGTAAATGAACTGTTTGTTTCTCTGAAAGGATTGCTCCAGTCATCTAACTGTCAAGTCTCCTCCAAATGGATGCTTTGTTAATCACAGATGTCAGAGTCTAGCCTTTTTGAATTAGATTGGCTTTCTGGAGTTGTCACTTGGCTTGGCTCTTTGACAAAGACAAGGGAGGGCAGGAAAGGCTTATGTTTCTGTTTTTTTTCTTAAAGCCAGAGCAGTGCAGAGGTGCAGGCTACTGTGTGTCATCTATCTATCATTTGAGAGTGTTAAAGGGGTCTTTGTGATTAGATCTCCTTACACAACATTTTCCTGTTACACATTCATGATGATGTGGTATAACAGAGGTGAAAGCTAAGAATTGCTTTATGATTATGAAAGAGATGAAATAGGAAAATTGCACAGTGCATTTTACATAGTAATTATAACATGATATAGAGCCCTGGGATTGGTTAGCCCTGAACAGCTTTAAATTACCCTTCTTTTAGTAATTTCGTTCTAATGTTTCCCCTAGTAGTGGCTTCTGATTCCAGAAATATCAAGTTTAAAGGGTTCTTTCAGCTTGCAGTTAATATATCCTTATTCTCAGAATATATTCGTCTCACAGAATCTGATATTCTTCTGTGTGTCTGTGTGTGTGTGTGTGTGGGTTTGCAAAAGGGAGTGGGTTGTTGGGGTCTTTTTACTTAACAACAGCAACAGCTAATCTTGTTCTGAGCTAACAGTTGTGCTTTGTGAAACTGCAGATGCATGAGGTTCATGATTCGTAATGTTTTTTTTAAGACTTGGAAGTAGTTTATTCTTATTTCCAATTCCAGTCATTTGGAATTGACCATTTTACTCACAGAGAAGGATAACTTTGAAAGTAGACATAGCAAGTTAATAAGGAAAAATAATGCAGCAACAGCTGAGATGCCAGTATCTGAAATTTTATTTGAAATTTTATTTATATTTTATATGATTCTGCTAGCCAAAATTCAGAAGAGAGGCCAGAAAGTGGTGAGTCAGAAAACATAGAACCCACTAATATATTCTCTTCAAATCTATATTTTTCCCATCTATGTTTTTTTCTATGTACAGATAACTTTAATGTTGGAAGTGTAAGTTTTTAGCTATCAAAATCACAAGTCACTGACTGCCCCCACACCCATCACCCTCTGCGATGATTAGATTATTTTGACAATATCCAACAGGGAATAAACAGCAACTCTTAAAATCAAATACATATTTCAAACATATGAGAAATGAAGCTTACAGTTAACTTGTGCTCCTTCATGTTGAAATGCTTTAGAGCTAAGAACTCTGCAGAAGGCAAACAAAAGACACTATAAACATGACAAAGTGAAAATTAGTTTTGCATTTGAACAGGCTTTAGTGAAATATGTTCCAAATCCATTCACTTTGCTCTGCATTTTGTGGCCGTTTCACCACGTTCCTCTGCAATGCCAAATATGGACTTTATTTTTCAGTAAAGCCAATCCAGCTTTCCTCATGGTCATTCCACACCAGAGCTTGCATCTATCCTTCCAGTCTCACACGTCTCACCTGAAGATCTGTTAGTGTCAGATATCTTAAAATAGGTATACAATAACTGATAGGTATACAATAACTTCAAGAGTAGATAGTTGTTCTGATCAGGAAAAGGCACTTCAACCCCAGTTTAGTCTGGTGTGCAAGGGGATGGAATAAGTTATCTCACTTGTCCTCCTTGAACTTTCCACGGCATATCTTATTTCCTTCTTGTACTCAAAGGCAGCTATTCTTAAGAAACAGGGCTCCACCTTTTCCCACTTCCCAGTTTGCAGTGTCTCCAGCCCCCTTCATCTCTCAGAGAACCTTATGCTAGGATTCCCTCTGTTCCCTCTTGCGTTCAAAACTTAAGTGCCATTTGTAAACAAAGCTAAATAACATTTGTAACTGGGATGGGCAAAAAGTATTAAGCAAGAGCTGTTACATTAGCCTGAACAGGTAAGATTTATAAAAACTCAATTCAGCACTGTTTTGCTAGACTGAGATCACATCCAGGGGCCAGCTGATGAGTACAGAGATTTTCACAAGAGAACACTTACAGCAAATAAAGGAATAAGTGTGTTAGCAATTAGAGACTTTGGGGGAATGTAAAACATCAGCCCTTGGAATTGGATTTAGATGTGACTGTTCTATTTTCTGTGATTGATCAGGCTTGTGTAATGTCTCAGCTTTTCATTAATGTCAATGGCTAGATTCATGGGCTCAGCTGCTTCAGAGGAGGGAAGGCCTCTCAAATTCTTCTTTCATTCTCCTTTTCTTATTTCCCTGGAGTTCAAGGGTCAGGAATCAAAGTGTACATCAACAAGCTGAAACTGAAACTTTTTCTGCCTCACTGAGCAGACTCTGAAAAGGACCTGTTTATATGAATCATTTGTATTGCTATTTGCCATTTCTATTTATCTTACAAAAAAAGACAAAATATCCATCACCTGTATTAGTCCTGGCATCATGTGTAATATTATTTCTCATCGGCACAGACAAGTATCTGTATCATATGTTTATATTATTACAAGTTATGATTTTTGTAGTGCATGTGTCATTCGAATACATATAAATGCTCTTCAGTTATACTGAAAGAGTTATCTTAGGTCAAGGATGATCTTCATTTATGGAAGAGATTGTGAGTCATTTTTTTCCCCATTAGCGAAAGGATTATCATGCTTACTGGACCATTGAAGGCCTCTCAGAATTTAGTGCTAGAACTTCCCTTGGGTTTTATGAAAACTTTAATCATGACAGCATCTTAAAACCAACACTAACAAAAAAACCTCCAACCTAACAAAAGCAAAACCAAAACAACAGTAACAAAAACAACAACAACAACAAAAAAAGTAGGACTGGACTGATAAATCAAGAAATATCCTTCTGAAAGTTTCTGGAAATCAATTGGCTAAAACTGGAGGAAAATGGAACTCTGGCTTCTTTTGCAGTCTATCCCATGCTTTTTTTACTTACTGTTAGTATGGACATGTTTAGGCAAATGTTTTCTCATCTATAGCACTTGAAGTACAAATAATACATGACTAACTTTAAGGTTCCTTCCAGCCCAAACCATTCTATGATTCTATGGTCTTTTCTGACACAACATGAAATCATCTTCTAAGATGATTCATTTTTCTTACAATATCACTGTTGAGAAAAGTACAGCTTATTTGGGTACCACATGATACTTGGTTAAGTGAAACAGAACAAAGGGAAATGACACATTATGAATACCAGAAAAGGCATGTAAAGAAGTGATACATTCACTTACTCTTTTTCCTGCTTCTTTCTAGACCACCAGCCTCCAGCAACTGCCCCTTGATTTCTGTTATTTCTCTGGTTTGGACACTGTAAATGAAAGCAGCAGATTTTAATAGAGAGGCATACATTTTCACCTTCATGGTGTGCTTGGGCTCTGCCTGCCAAAAATCTGCAAAAAAGAATCCCCAACTTAAATTACCAGCTGAAAGTTTTCTTTTATCTATGCACATACACACACAGGCACACAAGCTTGTCAGACCTTGTTTGTTTGTTTTTTGTTTGTTTTTTTTTCATTTTTAGTTATAATCTGTAGAAGGATGGGTTAGACATATTAAAAAAAAAAAAAAAACCACCCACAAACTTCCCAAGCATGAAGTAGTTTCTTCTGTGGATTATGTTTTACTTAGATGATCTCAAAAGACAGTTAATTACTGCAAGGAAAAAAAAAAAAGAAATTTAAGTTAGGTCAGGTAATGAGGTCTGCAGTTTCAGTTGGCTTTCCTGCATGATTTAGCAGAACAGCTTTATGATTTCTCTTGGCCTTGGAAATCCTCGGGCTTGACTCACAGACTTTCACTTGAGCACTCACAAAATCTACTATCTAACTGCTAAATTAAAAATGACAGAATATGAGAAACAGAGGAGGAATTGGCTATTCTAAGTTCAGCACTAAAGGACAGTAGCTTGGATGATTCACCTTCAAGGACCAAAGGCAGAAACTGCCTTTCAAAGCTCAGTGTTCTCCCTGAAGGTACCTACAACCCAGTTGTGAATTTGAGTGGTATACCATTGAAGGCTTGATTTCTACTGAACCGTGAGGGTCAGTGCTAAGCAGTTGGAAAGGGGCTCCTGCTAGCAGGAGTCCATCAGGCAGCTGGCAGAGGTGGAGTAGTGCAGGCAAAAGCACTGCTTGGGTCATCATGGACACACAGTGCATGCACACAGGCCTGTGCTGTCAGTTACACCACTGATGTTGAATTGCACCAAAACAGAAATTAATTTTATTCTCAGCAACGCAGCAGCAAACAGTTCCTTAGCTTCTTTTTTTCCTGTACATGTTGTATACAAAATTGCAAACAGCAGAAATATGATTAGTCTGTGCTCATACCATTAGCCTTGTTTGTTATAGTGTTTCAAATCCCTAAGGAATTTTACCTATTCTCCTCTTTTGTTGATCAGTAGAATATATCGTATCCACTACTGCTTCAGTTTCTTCTGTTACTTTTTATTTTCTGAGGTTTTTTTGTGTTTGGGTTTTTGTTTTGGTTTGGTTTGGGTTTTTTGTTAGTTATTTTTTTGGTTTTTTGGGGAGGTTTTGGGGTTTTTTTTGGACTCAAGGGCTTGTGTCTTTTTTAAGATATTGAAAATTACTTAATATCTCTGCTTGAATATGGCATAATTTGCCTTCTCTCTAGAGAGTGTGGAAGCTAAAATATTGAAAAAAACCAATGTCTTCATCAATTTGTTGGGGAAAAAGGCAGGATAAAGTAGTTATTTTTCTTATAAGAATGAATCAAGAAAATGTTATGACCAAATATTCAGAAACAGAATATATTTTGCAGAATATAACTTTTGTATTATTCTCCAGTCAGGACTTGTATTATTTATTTAGTCATATAAAATTTGTCTCAGAAAAAAAAGATAATTTAGAAATTGAATTTCCCAGACAACAGACAATATCATTATCATAGCTTACATTAGTTATGCTGTCGTCATTTCAATTTTTTTTTTTTTAATGCAACAGAAGAGAAATATCTTCTTTATGTAGGAATGTGTAATTACTGCCTATCAGTGCAGTATTAGTGGTTATAAATACTCTTAAGAGTGCCAGACTACTGAGTCAGCTAAAAGCTATGTTGATCAGATGCTTGATGCAGTCCAGCAATACAGGAATGATGCTCAGCATAGATTCATTCATTCCCATTTAGGTGCATTTCCAGTGTACAACTGTACTCTGCAATGCAACATAGTTTCCAGCAGTAAAAGTATTTTAGTTATGTTAGATAACTCTGTACAACACAAGAAGGTAGTACTTCAGATCTCTGCTGGGTTTCTTAAAATCAGAATCCCTCTGGCTTTTCCCAGTTCATAGGAACTGTCACACTGAATCAAAAGTGTCCTGGCAGCTAGGAGGGCCAACCATGTCCTGGAGGGCATGAGTCACAGCATCGCCAGCCAGTCAAGGGAGTGGATTGTCCCACTCTGCTCTGCACTGAGACAGCCTCACCTTGGATATTCTGGGCAGTTTGGGGCTCTGCAATATGAGATATTAAGCTATTAGAGAGCGTTCAAAGGAGGGCTGCAGATACGATGAAGGAGCTAGAGGGGAAGTCATGTGGATGAGCGTCTAAGGTCTGTTCAGCCTGGAGCAGACTGAGGGGAGACCTCATCACAGTCTACAACTTTCTCACAAGGGAAACGGGAGTGGCAGACACTGATCTCTTCTCTTTGGCGACCAGTGGCAGAACCTGAGAGAATGGTATGAAGCTGTGTCAGGGAAGTTAAGGTCAAGCATTAAGAAAAGGTTCTCCACTCTCAGGGTGGTTAGGCACTGGTATAGGATTCACAGAGAAGTGGTGACAGCACCAAGCNTGACAGCACCAAGCATGACAGAGTTCAAGAAGTATTTGGACTGTCCTCTTAGGCACCTAATGTGATCCTTGAGGTTGTCCTGTGCAGGCCCAGGAGTGGGACCTGACGATCCTTGTGGGTCTATGATTTCATAAAGTGTACTGTGGAAGTGTGTGTATGAAAAGTCATAGGTAGGACTGACACTGATTAATGGTTATTCTAGCTGTGTAATTTTATTCCATTTAAAAAATATATATTAGTATAGAATCACTAAGGTTGAAAAAGACTTCTAAGATCATCAAGTCCAGACTAGTCAAAACTGTATGTGTGTTTATATACATAGAAATATTTAAGGTATGATTATTTATATACATGGTTATAAATGTATTAATAACAGCCATTCTACTACCACCTTTCATTCAAGATTTCGTATGAAACTGCTTTTATTTAGGTCATCAGAGGCTGGAAGGAGAGGATTGGGGGTTTTTTTCACTTTTGTCTCAGGTGGCTGTCTAAAGATTAATTGCAAATGGTATTCCATCAAATTTAATTCATAACCAAAGTATTGCAGGATGCTCCATTTGAGTAATAAGTATAGAAGGAAATCTACTTAAGTGTTCATGAAATCTTTTGTAAAATTCTTCAGAACATTGTATTGGTTTTACATGCCCAGGTATTGATAGTACGGGGGCTATAGTGGTGGCTTCTGTTAGAAGTTGCCAGAAGCTTCCTCTATGTCCAGCAGATCCAAAGCCAACTGGCTCCAGGATGGAACCAGAGCTGGCCAAGGTCAAGCCAATCAGAGATGGTGTAATGTATCTGTGATAACATATTTAAGAAAGAAAATAAAGTTATTGTGCAGATGTAACTGGGGCTGGAGAGAAGCAGAATGAGAATATGTGAGAACAGCTCAGTAGACACCCAGGTAAGTGGAGAAGAAGGGGGAGGAGGTGCTCCAGGCACTGGAGCTCAGGTTCCCCTGCAGTCCGTGGTACAGACCATGGTGAAGCAGCTGTACCCATGCAGCCCATGGAGGTCAATGGGGATAAAGAGATCCACCTGCAGCCCATGGAGGAGACCCACGCTGGAGCAGGTGAATGCCTGAAAGGAGGACTGTGAACCCATGGGATGCCCATGCTGGAACAGGCTTCTGGCAGGGACCTGCTGATCTGTGGAGAGAGGAGCCCATGCTGGAGGAGATTTCCTGGTAGGACTTGTGACCCCATGGAGCACCCACATTGGAATAGGCTGTGCCTGAAGGACTACACCCCATGGAAGAGTGACCCACATTAGAGCAGAACATGGAGAACTGTTGACCACAGGATAGACTCACATTGGAGAAGTTTGTGGAGGACTGTCTCTCATGGGAGGGACCCCACACTGGAGCAGGGGAAGGACTTCTCTCCCTGAACAGTTGCAGGAACAATGTGTAATGAACTGACTATAACACCAATTCTGTGTCTCCCTGCACTACCTGTTGGGGAGAAGATAGAGCCCAGGAAAGAGAGAGGGGTAGGGGAAGGTGTTTTTAAGATTTATTTTACTTCTCATTATCCTGCTCTGATTTTGTTGGTAATTAATATAGTTAATATCCCCAAGTTCAGTCTGTTTTGCCTGTGACAGTTATAAGTGAGTGATCACTCCCTGTCCTTAACTCATGAACCTTTTGCTTTATTTTCTATCCCCTGTTCAGTTGCAGAGGAGAGTTGATAGAATGGCTTTGGTGGACACGTGGCATCCAGCCATGTTAAAACCACCCCAAGCATCAACAGTTGTGTAAAGTGGATTGGTATGGAATTTGTCACATTAGAGATGCATCTATACTTTTAGTACCAACTTTAGAACATGAGGTGTTTTGAAAAAGAGTGTGGGTCCAATTCTTCCAAAGTAATTTGTTTTTTGTCTCAGATGAGTAACATGTCTTTTAAGAAATGGTTTATAATTATTTCTGAGATAATTAACAGTTTCTGCATTTAAAAATTAAAAAATGGTTTCTTCAAGGTGTGCTGATTATTTTATTCAATCAGTGAAGCCTGAGAACCATTAATCTTAGTATGCAGAATATTGAAGAAGACAAAATGCCAGAAACATCCATGTGGCTTTAGCTTCAGCCAAGGCACCCTTGTCTCAATGTATGAGCTTATTTCATTTGTGTAGGGCTCTTCCTTTAAAGCCTGTGTTTCTATCCTTGCTGTTCAGGAGGAAAACAACAATAATAGTGTCACCTTGGATTTCTTTTAATCACATACCTAGAATTGCCTTCAAGTGTGATCAGATCATTATTCTTGTAATCCAGATTGGAAACAGCGCCCAGAGTAGTAAAAAACACTTGGGTGTAATTAATCAGCAGAGCTGATAATGAAAGGCAGTATACATGATCTGCAGACTTGAAACCTGGCCACACTGCCTTTCTTGGCTTGACTTCTCCAATAATGTTTAAGATCCTAAATGTACATTTGTTTCCCATTTGGGCAGCATTCCTTCTACATATACGTTGGAGGACATACAAAATGAAGGACAAGGAAGTTGTTTATTCTTTTGGGTAGAAGCTGCCTGCTTTTTGATTTTTTGCAGAGCAAAAATTAGCACTGCTAATCAAAGACAAAAAATGTGGTGAAAATAATTAATAGTAATAAATATTTATAGCTATAATTAATTACATGTTGCATAATTGATTGTGTACTGTATAATAAATAGTAAAACTCTGTATTGTAACTATCTACAATATATAATTTATATTAAACAATTATAATTATACTTAATTACAGTCATTCTGGTAACAGGTCCCCCTCAGTCTATGTACTTTGACTGCTCTTATTTATAGTTTGGCTGTTTTATCATGGCTGTATACTCAATATAATTTTAATACATTTTGAAGTCAGTCAAAAGTTGTGATTTTGCATTTGAGAGTCACTTCTCAAGGATCAAATGTTACACCTCTTCCAAAGGAAGAGAAGCGTCCATGGACTCGAAGGTCCCTGAAAACTGATACTTTAACTCCCTTTGTTGTGGCTGCAATGCCAGCCTCTCCCTCCTAATACAAATGGCTCAGCAAGTTACAATACAGCTATCTGAGAGAGAAGTCCAAGGACCTTTGCAGCCTTTCCAAGTTTATGAAATTTTCAGGAGAGAGAAGGTGGCATTTAAGTTTCCAGACATACATATAGTTAAACTAATTCAACAAATTTAAACTGAAATTAAGGTATGCACTATCCAAGTTCCAAGAAACTGTGAAAAGCTGCACGTTGTTTTGCTTGATTTTCTGTAAATGTTCTCAGTGCCCAAGATATTCTGCTTTCAAACCTATAAAGAATTCTTTAAAAAAAAAAACAACAAACAAACCAAACATATGTGGAAGTGTCTGCCTTTAAACAGTTGCCATATAGGGTTGTTTACAAACAGCAACTCAGGACTTGTCAGACCTTTGTGCTTAGTATGGAGAGCCAAAACTGGCAAGCTCAGGAAAGAAGTCATGGTAGTCTGAGCACTAATAATTGAAGGCTTTCTTAGCAACGAGTGAAAACAGAGTCAATGCTGAAATTAAATACTGCTTTTATAAGCAAAATTTCAGGTCCCTTGGATCAAGACAGATGGCTTTTGGCAGTGCTCTCCAATTTTACCAGATAGGAGCACTTCTGATTGTCAGGACTTCCTTGACTGGAGGACTTAATAGGTCTGCTGTTTGGCAAATGATAAATTAGGTGGTTATCGATAAATTATTTTGTGTCAGGCCTTATAGAGTGCAGAAGGAAATCAGTATATTTAAAGACTAGTTATCCCTGTCCTTCTGTTACTTTTCAGTACATTCTATTATCTCCAGTGTTCTTTTGAAATAGTCTCTCTGATAAAATCTGCTCTAAATTTGGCTAAATATGGAAACATAAAAACAGGGAGAAATGAACTGCAGTCATTAGGGTTTCTCTCTACATCTTTGGAAGAATGTCCACTCCTCATTCTTTTATAAAAGAATTAACTTTTTCATAAAATCTGTGTAATCCTGAGAAGGGCTGAATTCCCTTAAAATCTTACTCACTTTCTCACATTTTATTAATGTTGATATCAATGGGAAATATGAATGTTCAGCACATTTAAGGATCAGTTACTTCATTCTCATGATGAAGGGATCCTCTGCTGACTTCTGCATCTTCTATGCTGCATGCTGTTTCTGCAGGGAAAAAAAAAAAAAAAAGCTATTAAAAAAAGGTGTTACAAGCACATTTTTTGTGGGTTTTCCTCACAGCAATCTGGGTCTCGTGCTTTTGGATTTCTTCCTTTTTCTCTGTTCCCAGTTTTCTACATCACTGCAAGGTGAGGGAGAAATTAAGTATCAGTTTCCCTGGCAACAACAACCATGCAAGATGTTACATAAGTACAGGAGGGAGGGAGTTGTAGAAGAGGTGGCTTCTCTCCTTTTTAAACTGCTAAATGAAAGCTGGGGATGGAGGTATCATGGTAGGTATCAATACAAATCGGGGACATACAAACTGGTGTAACAGACACTGTGACTTGGTCATATGAGCCTCTTCGAGTCCTTTCATTAGCCTTCCAGTGCTTTGGTTTCAGCTAATAGAGTGGCAATTGCCATATCCCCTCTCTTTACAAGGAAATGTAGGAATGAGAGCATATCCTGTATTGGAGTTTTTTCTACAGACAACAGAAATGTTTGTTCTAACACCCCAGTAAGACTGGAACTTTAGTTTTGTCCTTTTTTGAATGATTACTTGTCCCTTCCTTCTCTTCAAACCTCTTAGAAATCAAATATTTCTGTGCTTCTGCTATAATGAAGCTCCTAAGCAAATAAAACAAGTCAATATTTTCCTATTTCATGCAGTTGGATAGAGTGTGTTATACCAAAAATAAACAGTGGAGAGTAAAGGGCTCTACTCCTCTGGTAATCAGACATTCAGAGGCTTCATGAGGTACTCTGCAAGTAATACACAGCCAAGAAATTACATTATACCTCATTACCCCAAGGAAGGTGAAGAGAGTCCATAGTTTGTACTCATTAAAGTAAACCATTGAGAAGACTGTATCAAGAGTACAGAAAATTCTTTACATTCTTTACAGCATGGAGAGGTTCAGGTTATCAAAAGGTTGTATTGACAATGATTTTGAACAAGGCTGCATGACATCAGGGCTCTGTCAAGCACTCCCAACCCCATCCTGTCATCTCAACACAAAGAACCATTGGAACCAAATCTAACAAATCAGCTGCTACTTTGACAACAAACTTTTTTCCACTATGCTTTCTTGAAGAGGTATAATATACCAGAAAATTAGCTTTTGTGTGAACTACACACTGCTGCAGCAATTGCATATTGCAGGCTTTCTAAGCTCTCTTCAATGTATTAGGTGTTCTTAACTAATCTCAGAGTCCTTTTGATCACCTTACATTTTCTGCCTCCAAATCTATCAGATCATTACCTAAATCCCAGTACACTTTTGAAGTTCCTTTTGCCCTCTTGGACAGTTTTATGTTTGCATTATATAAGTACACACATCATTCTTATGATTCAGTGCATGTAGAGCAAATTACAATATGACTCAGAAGTGAATTATCTAGGTCCATCTCAAATAGACTCTGAATGTGCCCCTGGCTCTTTAGTTGACTCTGTTACCAGTGACAGTGAAATCATGTCTCTATTCATCTCTTAGCAGCAAGCCCTGCAGTAAGACTTAAGGGGGAGTTCAACAGAACCAGATTCCTTGTTAAGACTTCAGTGCCTGAAATAGTAACTGGATACCCATAATTGTTTGCTTCCTGTTACATAAGAAGAATGAAAACAAATATAATTTCTTGAGAAAGCCTGCAAAGATGTAGGGAATGGGAAAAAGTCGTTCTTCCTATAAAATAAATTACACCTGAAGGTATGAGAGGAGTTTATATTTCATATGTATGTATAAATAAATCTATCCCATATAAATTTACCATATAAATATATGTTCAGACTTCTTTGATCTTTCATTATTGTCATCCTCTGGGAAAGGAATTTGCTATGAAAACTGACTGATGATGTTCCAGAAATGCATCATTCCTGAGTTGCTGAGTTGGATGCGTAAATCACTCCTAATTTTGATGATAGCTAAGTTTTAATTCTGGCACACTACTCCTCGTCAAATGTATTGTCTGAAGTACCTTTGGCTTAGATATTGTAAAGGGGGAATTAAAATACTCTCTGTCTTGAATTGAAATACATGAACAAAAGGGAAAGTCAGTGAACAGAAGGCTAAAATGTCATGAAGGAATTGAAACTGGGAGGTGTGATTAGGTCAAAAATTTAGTAAGACAGGTGAGTGGTGACTTGATCTATTCTGCTAGAATTAGTCATATTGTACTCCTTTGTCTTGACAGGATTATGCTGCTTCTGGTTATGATGTTGTGTCTGAGTAGGCAGTATTGACAAACTCTCACAGATTGTTCCAGCAGTGACACACTGCTCTTCTTGCAAGTATGGAAGGTTTTCTATAATGTTCCAAATACTTTGAGCTCTTTTTAGGCCAGAGGATTTGCAAGGTTGATTATGACATACTTTATCAACTTGTGAGGATCATTCAGACAGAATAAAGACATGGATTATTATTTTTTTTGAGGAAAAAATAACGTATAAATATTAGGCCTGAGGTAGCTAAAGGTATTCTTAATACTTAGTGGGGATTGGAGATGTTTTACATCATTATGCCAAGCTTTTTTCATGTCTATATATCAAAATAACATAAAATATATAATTTTTTTCACTGAAAAGTATTTTTTGCCAATTTTGCTAGACAGTGAACAATTTCTCTGATTAGACTTTGACATTACTCTCAACGAACTGCTTTTTTGGGTGTTTTTAATATTTTGCTTTCTTTAGCCAAAGTGATTTCCTCTTTAACAATAGCTGAAGTGGAAGGGCTATTCATAGAAATTACTTTGGGCCTATGAGCGTAATTTAGAATGGTGGCATAAATGTGGCAATTGTAAGACATTTGAATGAAGGCTAAAAATCTTCTCTTCACAGCCTTTTTGATATTTTGACAGTTGAATGTAAATGAGATGGAGAATGTAGACACAGTTATATACTCCCTTGTTTTTCTTATCACTCCACCACAGTGGAAAGAAGAAAGAAATTGAAAAAAAAAACCAACCACCAAAACTTCTGCGTTTAACTGCATTAGGAGTGCAGGAAATTAATTAGTGGTTTTTTTCTCATTAATTCATGCATTTTGCTGGTGTCAGTAACTGAAGTTCTGTGGATGTAGCTTTTAATACATTGTGAAATGGTACATTCCTATTTCTTTCTGTTTTCTGTTGTGTGCTCGGAGGTTCAGGTACCAAGAAAAAGCAACTGTGTGAAAAAAATTAACATCTAACCCACACTCACAAGTTCCTCATGCCTTTCCTTTCTCATGTCATTTAGTTACTTGCTCAGTTAGATAGCCATGAAGAGGTGGATTAGAAGTATATCTACTGCTCTGATTTCTTCAAGTCATCAATTATATCTGTGTCAAAAGCTGAAGGAAATGAATTCTTTTGGGGGGCTGAATTAAAGCTAATTTGTTTCTTTAACTGCTTTTGGAAATGTAAGAATAATTGCAAGAATGGCTTTTTTTTTTTTTTTCCTATCCATGAAAGTAAAAAGGAGATGTATCTCCATCAGCAGTTCCGCTGGTGCAGGTTTCCACCTGGGAGTGAAGTGAGCAGCTTTTATTTTTCAGTTTTATTTTTGGTTATCATAAGCAGGTTATGGAAAGTCTTTACATGAATTAAAAACATATTATCTGGTTTCAAGATTGTCGAGCAGTTCAAGTCTGGAACATAGTTTTGGAACTTTTTCTAGCTGATGTCTATAAGTCATGAGAGATGTGTAATTTAACTTGGGAAAATAAAAATAAATTGAACGACAATCCAATCTTCTCTGAAAGACTTCAGTCTTATTTCTGGTCAGGTCTTAAAATAAATGTTCTTTCCTAGCTCCTTGAGATGCCCTGTCTGAACAGACAGGGAACTTCATCTACAGAGTAGTTGTTTTCTGAAGGTAGGAGTTAACCATCTCTATTTCTTTTACTTTTTTTACTTTGCCATTTAGTGAAGAGCCAACCCAAGGCTAGACCACCCCACAAACGCTGGTCTTCTTAAAATGCAATTTGTGGCACAAACCCAAGATCCTAGTCATCTTCTTTAGGAGAAACATGAAGGGGAAACATTGATAGTCTTCTCTCCATCACATATCTGGATGTTGAGTCTTGAAAAGACCCATGGACAAACAGACAAAGCACCTCTATGACAGCTCAGAACATTAGCCAGAGAAATGTATGACTAAATACCTGTGTCTCGTGGCAGTTCATACTAAAACTCCTGCTCTTGTCAGTACCTGAGAACAAATGTATAAATTCATTGAAGGATGTGTACAGGGAATTACACAACAATGTGGGCAGTTTTCTGAATCTGGTGCATGTCTTCCACTCTCTTGCTGCAGGCATAATATGTTTTGTAATGCAGATATTCTGAACATGCAAAGGAAGAGGTCACTTCCCCTCTAGCCTCTTATTTATTTGATTTTTCCTTTAGACTGTGATTGACCATGGAACAGACTGCTGTGCCTATCCCAATCAGAAGTTACTGTCTCCAGGAGGCAGAGTACTGAGTGACTCAGCAGGCAATACTTTTTGTTCTACTTAAAGTTTATCTTTATGGTGCGTTTAGTATGTCGTTCTCTCTAAGCAAGAAAAGCAATCATTTACATTTTTAATCAATCTCCTCAAGAGTCTTAACTATGAAACTGTCACAGCAATACCCTGGGCAGTACATCCATAATGAGTCTGACATCTCTTTAATAATGAAACTGTCTCTGTCTCTAGCTCCGACCTTCATTTCACATATAAAAGTCACTTTTTGGTAGTACTAATTATACATGTCTGTCTATCTATCTATCTATCTATCTATCTATCTATCTATCTGTATCTATGCAAACTTGATTCTAATGGCTCAGATCTCATTAAATAAGGGTTAATTTATATTAAGTACATGATTAATTGATAGGGATAAGTACTGTTTCACCTTTAGTCATGATCAATCCATCTTTAGCACGTTTCGTCATGGTGGCAAGAGAGTTTTAAATTGAGTTCTGAACTTATATTCTTCTTTTCTCTTCTATGACTTTTTAAATGCAATGGCAATAGAGAACACTTTTTTCAGAAGAACGGAAATTACCTCTTTCAAGTTCACTGTCTACACAACAGACAACAGTAAGGATGCCTGAAAAAATAAAAGAATCTTACAGCTTTTAACAATTTTCTCTTCTTCATAGACAAGGTGAGTTTCAGTATTTCTTCCTTGCATTGCAGTATGCAGTGAAGGCTTTCAGACAAGCCTCTAAGAATTCAAGTAGAAAATCTATCAGTCCAAGGTAATGATCATGCTGGACATTGGGACTTTTGTTCCTAAACAATATTATGGTTAAGGACACTGTTCAATTTTTGAAAATGTGAAAGTTTAAGAAGGTACCTGTTTTGGAAGTCATTTTATTCCTCAGGTTTTGAAACAGCACCAAGTCAGTGAGCAACTGAGAGTTTTTTCCTTTGTTCTTAATGTCTGTAAAACCCCTTACTCAGCAATGTCCTGAGGAATGGTAGGAATGCTAAAAAATGCTTCCTTTTGTCTCTTAAGCACACCATAGTTATTAAGAAGACACAGTTTTATGCTAACTTTGGCGTGTTAGACCTCACTAGCCTTTTCAGGCTGAAATGTCTACTTACTTTAAAAAATGTTTCTGTCTGCTTTGATGTTCTTTGGAGAAACCTTGCCACTTAATTGAAGGCAACTTGTTGGGGAAAAGCACAATAAAAAGAAGTTATCTTATACATTTGACTCTTAAGCTACAGGATTTAATTTCTGACTTCTACTTACACTCAAATATGTACATATATTTTAATTAAAGTAATATGGATTTTTCTTTTACATTACCTGTTGTACCCTGTTATAAAGCACAAAAATGCTCTTCCTTAACATGGCCTCTTTTTTAATTTTATTATCCTTGAACTTGATGACAAAATTCTTCCCTTTTCTAGCTTTAACCTTCTATATCCTAATTTTCATCTTCCTACTGGCTGTAAAATCCTAGTCAACAATTTCCAGAAATAGTGGCAGCAATAGTTAGGAACCTACATAATTCTTTTACTAGTACTTGAATACCATCTAATTCAGAGTCTTGCTAGGGACTGATTTTGCCTGGGCTGGATAAAAGTTATTTCCAAAATCAAATTTACTTGGGTAGTATAAATGGGAATGAATGAGCTTTACTTCATTTTAAGGACAAGGTACTTGTTAGCAAATGAGGTAAATCTGTGAGAGGCAAGTGAAGGTGTCAAAAATCCATCTCATGGATGGACTAGACTAGACTAGACTTAGACTAGAATAGAATGGAATAAGGCTGTTTCAGTTGCATGGTATCTGCATGGTATCTAGTGATTGTCTAGTTCAACCGACTGAACAATTCAGGGCTGACAAAATATTAAAACTGGCAGGCTTGGTTGTGGTTTAATCCTAGCTAGCAACTAAGCACCCCACAATCACTTGCTCACTCTCACCCAGTGGGATAGAGGAGAGGATCAGAAAACTAAAACTCAGAATACTCATGGGTTAAGATAGATACAATTCAATAGGTAAAACAAAAGCTGGATATGCAAGCAAAGCAAAACAATTCATCACATCCCATGGGCAGGCAGTGTTCAGCCATCTCCAGGACAGCAATGCTCCATCACATATAATGGTGATTTGGGAAGTCAAATACTGTCACTCTGAATGTCTCCCCCTTCCTCCTTCTTCTTCCCACTTTATATGCTGAGCCTGATGTCATAAGGTATGGCATATCCCTTGGGTTATTTGGGGTCAGCTGTCCTAGTTCTGTCCCCTCCCAAATCCTTGTACACTTTCAGCTCCCTTGCTGGTGGGGCAGGGTGAAGAGCAGCAAAGGCTCTCCATAAGCTCTGCTCAGCAGGAATGAAAGTATCCCTGTGTTATCGACACTGTTTCCAGAATTAATCCAAAACACAGCCCCATAATCGATATTAAGAAGAAAGTTAACTCTATGCCAGACAAAACAAACACAATGGAGCATCAATCACCACTCTAGAAAGCCTGTTCCAGTGTTTGATCATCCTCTCAGTAAAAAAAGTTTCCTAATGTCGTCTGAACTTCCCCTGATGCAGCTTTGAACAATTCACGTACATCCAGTCAGTGGATCCCAGAGAGAAATGTTCAGCACCTTCTTCTTCACTTCTGCTCCTCAGGAAGCTGCAGAGAGCAATGAAGTTGCCCATCAATCTCCTTTTCTCCAAACAGGACAAACTCAGAGTGCTCAGCTCCTCCTCATAATACAGCCCTCTCACCAGCTTTGTTGTCCTCCTCTGGATACCTTGAAGGCCTTTCATGTCCTTCTTAAATTGGGGGTCCCAGCACTGCACACAGCACTCAGCTGAGGCCACACCAACACTGAGTACGGTGGGAGCATCACCACTTTTGACTGTCTGGCCATGTTGCATTTGATGTGCTCCAGGATGCAGTTTGCCCTCTCTGCTGCCTCAGCACACTGCTGACTCATACTGAGCCTGCTCACAACCAGAACCCCCAGATCCCCTTCTGCAGGACTGATCTGCAGCCACTCCTCTCCTGTTTATACTTGTGTACAGAAACACTGGTCACTAGCCATCCCACCTTTCCTCATTCCAGTCTACTCAGTATGTTACTCATTCCACCCTCTCATTTGGTTTTCTCTGCATAAATCCTCTTTTTATCTTTTTCTTTTTTTAATTTTCTTTCAACATACACAGCTCTGACCCAGGGTGTTTCTCCATCTTCTTGTGAAGCTTTTACCCTCATATTTTTATTCATTATTACAGTCTTCTTAGCCATTCAGTCAAAAAGCCATTCTTCTGCCCTCTAAAGTCCTTCTGGAAAATCTCATTTCTTATCAGCTAAGAACCTATCATGACTGTTAGTTTATGCCACAGTCTTTTAATTTGCTTCCCACTCTACTATTTATTATTATTATTATCATTATTACTGTTGTTGTTATAATAATAGTTATTATAATATAATAATAATAATTTTTATCATTATAATTTCACATCTTGGAAAAATCTCTGTTCTCTCAAAACTGTTTTTGTTCACATCAACCACCTTGTTCCTTTTCTGTGTCTCTTCTATCCCTTAACAAGGGAGGTGTAACCTGGAAGGTGCCATTTATCCCCTAAATCATGATAAAAAGTATCAAAGAATAGTTAAAATATGGAGTACAAGTTAATCAAATTAAATTTAGTCCATCCCAAAGTTATTTACTGCCTCACTTGCTTTCAGCCTTTGCCTGTCTCCCATTTCATTTTTTTTCATCCTGACAGCTTTGCCCCACTGTGCTTTGCTCTGCTGCTTTTCCCCTTGTCTGTTTCTCTGTCATTTCCTTTCATTTTGATCTCTTCTTTTTTTATTCTGCCACATCTGTCTGCCCCATTTTTTCATTTGCCTATCTCTCTTCTCTGCTACATATTCTTTCCGACATACCTCCTTTTTCTTTTCAATCAGACCTGTCAGTATCAGCCAGTTTTTGTTCTGCTTTCTTCAAAATTGTCTTCCAACCCCTGCAGTTTAAAAATCTATAGTCTTTCCCTTTTTCTTTCTCCTTTCCTGAATGCAGGCTCCCTTTTGTGTATTTTACCCTTATTTCCCCTTTTCTGCTAAGCTACTCCATTTTCCTTTCCACCTGTTTTTTGGGGGGGTTTGAGTTTTTTTGATTTTTTTCTTTTTCTTTTTTTTTTTCAAAATCACTCTAGATGTTTCTTATTTACACAATATTATCTCTGTGCTTTTTTCCACATCTTTTTTTCACCTCTGTTTTTCTGGCATCACATAAATGTGGGAGCAGAGGAAAAGGTGAATGGCAGGATTTTGAAAACAAGAGGAATGTGGGCACCTTGTCAGACCTCGGAAGAGGATGCCATATGGATTGCAGGTATCTGTATCAATTTACCCTTGCCACTATATATGTAACGCTCTCCATTAGAGTTGGCCAGATAATATTTATTCAGCACTGGAAGCTGAGTAGCAGGCATGGTTGAAGGCAAGTGGTTGAAGTAGAAGGCAAGGCCCCACATTCCACTGATCAAGCATTGTCCACTGGCTGCAAGGAGCAGGTGGGAAGGAAGACAGACTGTGGTTGACTCTAACCACGGTCTGCCAGGACCAGGATATTCTGAAAAGCCCTCCAGGGGCATAAAAGCCCATGCATTCTCATTGTGCTGTTCTTTCCATCTCCACGCCCACAGAATGAACTGGAGGATGGCCTGACAGGGTAATTGACAGGGTAAGATGCTGGTATGAATTCATGCCAGCCTACTTGCTCACTAGAGTTTGAATTGCCTGTGAACAGCTCTCAGCAGCTCTCATTTAAACCACAAAAATGTCAAAATATTTTATTCAGTGAAAAACATAAGTGAGTTACCAGCGCTGACTCTTTCTGAGTTCATGCCTTTTAGCAAGCAACTTCTGAAATGAGTTCTCTCTCCTCCCCCCAGGTAGCAGTAAACGATTCATATGTTTTGAGGTTGTGAATGGGTTTTTAATTTATTTTTTAAAGCTCTACTTTAAAATAAAGTGGTTCTCAGATAGAGGGATTGATTCTTTTCCTAGTACAGTGAATGATAAATCTACTGTGGACTATGAAAAGGCAATGTAGCAGTCTCTACCTTCAGCTGTGTAGTATTTCTGGAATCTATCCTTTCTAGTATTGGAAATGGAAAGATTTGAAAACATTAAGGCATCAAGGAAAAATTGCAAGCAGGAATGAAGAGAAAGTACTGTGATTAGAACAAAATCATTTATTGCCATATGCCTTCCCTACAGAGAAAACTGTTTCAACACCCATTACAAAGAAGAGCCCAGCTAAGCCTTTCTCTGGAAATAGTCTACTTATAGTAGCTAGACAAAATAATGCTTATAATTTACCACAGTTCTTCTTCCCCTTAGTTTCACTAAACTGATCAAAGATTTTCCAGAACTTTAAACATAAATACTGACTTCTGATTAATTCTTAACTACAAAAGCTGGAAAAATGGTGGGAAAAGACATCACTTTATTTTTTGTTATTGTTATTCTTAATTTTTTTCTTATGCACATTATTAGTTTTTGTTCTTGGTGGTATTGAACTCTGTTTTTCTCAGTCTCTGAGGCTTTGATCATTCACTGGAGTATTTGGGGACTGCTAGGAGCCATAAATGCTGAAGTTTATTTAGGAATCATATCATCAAGGCATCTTGTATTTTAAGGTTAGATGTTGAAGAATGCAGACAATGCTGTCCATGCTTTAAGTTACCTGTGCTTGTTTTGAAGTATTTTGTCATGTAAATGTAAAAGAAGTTTTGAGTATCTGCTATAGGTATGTGATAGCTGAAAGGAAAGGATTTATTCAGAAAAGTCTACATATTTTTGTATTCCACATTGGAATCATCCAAATCATTCCTTTTTAATTAGGCTTTTTGAAATACTGATTCACCTAAGAACTATAGCCATTATTAATTTAAATTCAGCAACAAATAAATTTGTAGCAGCAGTATTTGTTTCTCGTATTATATCCAGTGTGAATTGAAAAACATACCAAAACAGCCCAACTTTAATACCTGCAGATATCTGATTCTGTCTTACATTTGATGATAAGTCAGTTTAAGTCATGACCATTATCTCCTTCATTTTGTTTGCCCCTCTATTCAAACTAGAATCATCCTATAAACACCTGTGAACCTCATTTTCTTCCTTCAAATGCCTCCACACTTCTCATGACAGCTTTCTAGCAGAGGCAACACTCACATACTTTAATAAGCTACTCATTCTCTGACCAGTTTTTCAAGGCTGTCTTTTTGAGCACCCTCACCTGTCAAAGACCTTTCTGTCTTTTGTTACTTTTCCAAATAGTTGCCCTTGTTGCAAGAGGCAGCTGTGATGACCTAATTTCCTAAATGAAGGAGGCTGTAGTAGCTATGCTGTCTGGTTCTGGAATGATGTCCTACAAAAAAAGTTTGAACAAACTCCTCAGTTTCAGCCAAATCAAATTTGGCAAAGGGTTGTATCTCAAAAGCTAGTAATGTCCTATTTATGTTGTGCAAACAAGCCTATGGAAGGATCCTAATAAAGCCTTCAGTAAAACAGTTTACAGACATTACCCCTTTTTCTAGTCATCAAAGAACGCACATGCGACCACAAACTTTGAAAGAAAACACTCTTTGTTAGACAAAAGACTTCATTCATTCTGAAGGTCAGGGAACTGCTTGTTCTGTATTTCAATAGACCATACCACAGTCAGATCTTCGTTTATCTCTATAATGCATAGGTAGTATGTTACCAAAAGATAGTAATGTGGGAGAATATTTCAGTGTCTGCTATAAGATGTTTAAGGAAAGCATAATTCACTGAAAGTGAAAACAACAAGCAAGAAGTAAAAAAAATACTCCTTTGATTTTATGGACATCTCCCAACACCATATGTAGGCAAACCATGACAGCATGCTAAAGTGTAGAGAAACATTGATCCAATCTAATATACTGCAGCATAAAAACATAAATCACATAGTAGATGGCATTTTCTATTTATGTTGGTGTGGAAACTTCTAAGATCATTACACTGTGGAACAGCAATGTTTGTTCATGGCCCTGTCCTATAAGCTTCTGGATGAAATATCTTTACATAAGTCAGGGAAAGTCTATCAGACTTACAGCATAAAAAGAGAGCATAATTCAAATGTTCGTAATCCCATAATTTTAAGCAATTCAGTCTGACCAAGAACAAACTTCAGTGCTCTTCTTTCTTTCCTTAGGATGGCTATTAATTATGTTAAACTGCATTAATTCTTATTCTGTGACTGAATAAAGATAGCTAGTAGTACCATCTTTTCAAACTGTGTTACCTGTGTGAAATGTAGAAGAGACACTCTTATTTTTTAAAAAGCAATGCTTTCCCTACCAGTTGTATCTCACTGAAAGTGAAAGCTCTTTTATTATTATAATTATGTTCTGATTGAATTTTTCAGAAAACTATGTTTATAGCAACACAGCTTTTATTTTCTTTTAAACTATAAATTTCATAAAGACATACACAATGGCTGGCACACAAAAAATCAAAAAAAGTTTCTTTTTACTTTCTCTTGTTGAAGAGAAAACATTTTTGTTAATCAGAAAACAGAAAAAAATAGTACATTTTCTTGAAATTTTGCATTGTGCTTTGAAAACTGCAGTCCTTTTGGGAAAATGGATTTCATAAAGAAAATATCACTTTACCTTGGATGCTTCTTTTTCCCTGCCAAGCCAAAGTCAAAGGTCCTATATGATATGTTTCATATTTTGGTGTAGAGTTAGTTAATGGTGTCCCTTTCCAGGTTGGGAAAAAAAAAAAATCATTGTGGTCTACTTTTGGGTAACTATGCTTCCCATCAGAGCAAGTTACTTACCAAATTCTTTCAGATGGAAACCTATAGGGCATGTGCAGCAGAGAAGCATTTAGTGGAACCTCTGGCTGTGGCTGCAAGGAAAGAAACAACAGTGACCCCAAGGCAGTTGCAATATTCAGAGACAGAAAACAATCTGGTGCATCTGTATCTCATGCACCTGCAATTCAGTGACATCTGGTTGATCAGTTTGTCCACAACACATGAATTCAATCTGCTTATAAACTTCAACTCTAACAAAGCCACACTGCCAGTCTCAATACAGGAGCTGTACTTAATTCTGCACCATCTGGAACACCCAGTTTTATTTCAGTGCATGTAATAAACAAAATGCAATACCACCCAATGCTGTTTATCTTTTGCTTTGCTTTTAATTCTCTCCTTCCTTTTTCAGTAGCCTGTTAGCATCAGAGCTTATATTTGTAACTATTTTTTCTTTTACTCTTTGTGAGGAATCAAAGTGATTGTGGAAATGAACAGACATAAAAATATGTGAAAGGAGAAACCATGTAACTCACAATCAAAATACAAAATTGAGGACAATAGAGAGTCTACTCTGCATAGAGTAGACTAGACTGTACTAGATTAGACTTGACTAGAACAGTTCCGTTGGAAGGACCTACAACGATCATCCTGTCCAACTGCCTGACCACTTCATGGCTGACTAAAAATTAAAGAATGTTATTAAGGGCATTGTTAAAATGCCTCTTAAACACTGACAGCCTTGGGGCATTGTCTACTTGTCTAAAAAGCCTATTCCAGCACTTGACCACCCTCTCAGTAAGGAAGTGCTTTCTAATGCCAAGTTCAAACGTCCAAACCTCCCCTGACACAACTTTGAACCATTATCACACCTGCTATCACTGGATGCCAGGGAGAAGAGCTCAGCACCTCCATCCCAACATTTTCTCCTCAGGAAGATATAGAGAACAATGAGGTTGCCTGTCAGCTGCCTTGTCTCTAAACTAGACAAACCCAGAGTCCTCTATTGCATTTCACAGGGCATACCTTTCATCACCATCACCAGTTTTGTTGCCTTTCTCACAGCATAACAAACATGATCTTATTTAGTTGAAACTCATATATCTTCCTTTGATCATTATGTGATTGTCTGCCCTTCATTAAAAAAGAAAAAAAAAAAAAAAAAGAAAAAAGGGAAGAAAGGGAAATCACTTTAATAGCAGATTTGGCATTCTTTTTGCTTTAATGATTCATCAAAGTCTAGAGATATCTTTCTGCAAGAAGCATCTCTGCAGTGTTTTACTTAGTCCACTGGACATCTGTTCCATTGCTATGAAATACTGCATACGTTGACATAATAATATAATCACACATGAAAATCCTGTGACAGGTACTGATGAAAATTCTTCAGGGTGTTGAGTGAATTATAGAAGGAGTGGACTGCTGAATTTTGTATGTGGACGCTTTTTTACATTCACAGTCTATGCTTTTTTGTGAAAATCTGTATTTACATCTCTGACTATTTATTAAATTTTACAAGTTTGCCTTCTTTTTGTGCTTGGTA
The DNA here is from genome assembly GCA_013396755.1 of Sclerurus mexicanus. Lineage (NCBI taxonomy): Eukaryota > Metazoa > Chordata > Aves > Passeriformes > Furnariidae > Sclerurus > Sclerurus mexicanus. The sequence goes on from VWZF01002542.1 coordinate 91,260, forward strand.
TTGAAATATTGATGGTTCTCTTTCTCAAAGTAACTTTTGGAAGTAAAGTCCATAGGGCCATCACAAACCCAGCAGCACTATGTTTTTTATATTATCATTCCTACAGCATTTGAAGATTCACAGACATCTTTCCAGGCAAAAAGTTTCAGAATAAAAACATCCCTAAGCTTGTGTGTACCTAGAGAACGTCCTTCAGAAATTCTCCCCTGCTTATGGTGTAAATATCTTGTGTACAGAGGTTCACAACAAAATTATACATGGAGTTAAGCTGACATACCCTAAAAACAAGAGGGAGTGGTAGGAACACACATAACAGATCTTGTCTGTGTATTGCTCTTTTCTGTAGGATTTCATCCTCAAGTAAGATATCAGAGAGGACTTATGCAGTCTTCATGCTGAACAAACTGTCTGCCATACCACTATGAAACTAGCTGGCATGACAAGGATTATCACAACCTCAAAAATCCCAAGGAACGATTTCTGAGGGCTGGAGTGGAAGAACTAAAACCTGATTTTATTCCTCTAGTTTACCTTCCAATGTTAACACTTCACCCCTGTAGCATTCAGTCCTCATGTGTGTATTTTAAATGCAGGCTAAGGTTAGCGCTCGCACTACTCTTTTTGTTTGGTGCAGCTGGCTTACAAGTTCAAAGCTGAGAAAATTTCTCTGGTCTCATGAAGTATAGCAACATCATGAGGAATTGTGAGTATAACCTTTAAATCAGGCTCATTTTATTAAAATTTTGATCGTCATGTACAGAGAACTTGCTTGATTTAATCTTAAAAGATGTTTAAAGTACAAAACAGGCTATTAATGAAAAGCAAGTAATTCTTAAATGACTATTCCACATCTGGAGTATCCTGGATGGTTCCTTCATGAAAACAATGTCACAGGAATCACAACTTGTAGGACTAAAACTTATGTGGGAGCCAGAAAAAGAATTGGCCACTGGATTTTGCCACAAATATGCTTCCCACTAGGCAACATGAACAATGTGGTAGCATGGCAAACCTAGAAAGATGCATAGTTGTTAACAAAGACCTTAAAAATCAAACCTGCCTATGTTCATCAGATAACTTACTGCTTTGGAGGATGGCATAGAGATGCCAAGCTGTAATGCCTCCTTGGACTGTGAATGGTGTCAGGGACAATCTGATGCAGGATCTATGTACCATAAGCAGTTCCTCTCGGCTGCTATCCTGTGTGTAGTAGAAAAAATTGAGAGAAATTAACACATAAATCCAGCATACTCTTTATATAAAAGCAATACAAACAGAAAAGAGACTGTGTTTATGAAATAAAGCCAGCATAGTGTGGTTTTAGTAATTTTGCTAGCCAGTTTTCCTCTTAAAACCTTTGAATGGAAGTGTTAACTTCAATAGATCCTTTTTCCTCTGAATCCAATGTATTTTAGTCTTTAAGTTCTCAAATTAAAATAAGAATAATTTATTTTACATTTTCATGAGACATAGCTAGAAGAACCTGGAACATTTATGTATCATGGATAATGTAGGCATAAATCTATCTACCTTTCTATCAATGACAGGTTTTTAAATATTTGTTTGTTTCCTGTTACATAAAATGTAAAAATCAAAATATCTCTAAATAATATATTTTGCTGCATATTTTTTGGTACTTGAGATGCTGTCTAACAGAAGGTTAAGGCTGAAGAACTTGCAATATACAATTTTTTATTCTGTTCATGCCTCACAATACTCAATCTCATGTATGCATGAGAGGATGAATGCAGGTCTGCACACTGAGCTGAACAGATAATACAGCAGGAGAAAATTCCATTCCTTCTGTGCATTGAAATCAGACAAAACTAGAGCATTTTATTTGGGTTTTGCTGGGGCAGCCTGCCCTGAAAAATATTTTATTGTGATCCTTTAATGCTTTAAATCAACTACCTTGTCTGAGAAAAATCAGTCTTGTGTAGAACTGTGTCAGTGTACAAGCAGGCATACCTATGATATCACCAAGATGTAGATAAAAGCAGCTTTGCATGCCACAAAAAAGGGGCTTGTCTCTCTCTCTCTTCTTTCTTATTCCATTGTAACTCTGTTGACATTAGAGGCATTATTCCATATTTAAACTGGTGAGACATGATCACAAGTGAGCCTCCATCAGGAGTTAAAGCCAATGCATGGAGGGAAAACCGCTCCTTTGAAGGGAGCATCTGAGCAATTCTACATTGGAAAGTATTATTTAAAAAACTGCTAAGTGAGTACAGTTAGACAGAATGTTATTGTGCTTTAAATCTCTGGAGGAAAGGTGATTAGATGTAGTTGCTATTTTTTCTGTAATATATTTGAACAGAATATGCTACTTGCATATACTGCAGAAGCTGAGCACAAATTGCCTCACTAAGCTCTATTATTCTGGGGAACAGTGAGAATAATAAGCTTAGATGCTGATGAATTCAGAGAAATATGGATAACATGCTAATGCTCAGGATGTATCAATAGCATGCTGCCTGACACTGGGGACCAGCATTCTGAAGATACAAGGAATTGCAAGAATGGGTCATCAAAAATAGATCTGGAGATGGGAGATTTCAAGACCACTTTTCTAGGGAGAAGAGATTCAACTGCAGGGGGTAAGAAATCTTGCCAATAAAAAACAAAGAGGTTTTGTCTCTCAGATATCATTAGTCTCTGTGTAAAAACTGAGGGGAAGCTAAGCAGGAGCAGTGACTTTTATTTTCACACACAAAGAACACAGTATGTGGATGTCTATGATACTCAGGTGATTATATCTCAGGCTTATTGCTCTTTCAACCTAATTTCTAGCTTAAAGCCCAGGAGAATGCAATGCATGAGTGATTCGGGGCGGGGGGGGTTGGTGAATGGCAAAATACTGTTGAAAAACAGTCCCCGGTTAACCTCGTTATAAGATACCAGAGCACAATACAGTCAATGCTGTTGCAAAGAGTTCCAGGCATAAAAAATAAAAATACCAACCAAACCAACCAAAAAAAAAAAAAAAAACCACAAAAAACCACGCACACACACACACAAAAAAAGGCAACCTTCTTTCCTGAGAGTGCACAAAGATGATTCTTTTCTTTTGAGAAATTCTGTATTTGGTTCAGTCAGTTGGATTAACAGCACTTACACGAGAAGTCCTCTTACCAGAGAGCAAGCAGCCTCTTCTTTTCTTGAGTGATCAGCCCTTTAGCCATCAGGGCTTAACTCCATCTGTCAAGGTTCAGTCCATCCTTCTGAAATTGCTCAGCAGGATTCAGCTGTAACTGGACTGAGCACACCAGCTTAAATCATGTACCTTACAAAATAGCTGCAGTACTGATAGCTTTGTCACTTTCAGCCCAACATTGGTAGCATCCTCTGATTAAGGAGGAACTTGCAAAATTAAAGAACTGAATTTGTATGTCATTGAGAATTTAAGGTATTGTATGGTGTAATTTGACATTGATTATAATTAGAGAAAATTAATTTCCACTCTTGATCACTGTTGAAAACTAGACTATACAGGGCAATATAAGGCACTACTGAAGGAGAGCAGTAAGAAATTATATGGTACTTCATTGGCACAACCAATTAATTTAAGAAATCCAGTTGGAGACAATAAATAAGTTTGATGTCATTATTAGCCTGAAGGCAGTCTCAGAATTTCTGGGATTGTAAAAAGCCTATTAAACTGAATATTAGTGTAGTCAAAGACAAAAAAGTGCTATGACAATTTGCACCTTCTCCCCCTCAACTCTGCCCTTGTGAGACTCCACCTTGAGTACCACATCAATGTCTGGGATCCACAGCATGATAAGAATATGAATCTGTTGGAACAGCTTCAGAGAAGAGCCATAAAGATACTGCTGAAATGCCATTTCTATGAAGACAGTCTGAGAAAACTGGTTTTTTTCAGTGTGGAGAAGAAAAGGCTTGAAGAGAACTCATTGCAGTCTTTCAGTATATTGAGAGAGCTTATAAAAAAAAGGAAAGTGACTTTTTACAAGGTCATGGAATGATAGGACAAAGGGCAATGGTTTTAAACTAAAAGAGAAGGGATTTAGATTAGATATTAGGCAGAAATCCTTCACCCCAAGGGGTAGAGAGGCACTGGCTGGCATAGGCTTCCCAGAGAAGGTGCAGACACCCCAACCCTGGCAATTGAGGCCAGGTTGGACGGGGTTCTAAACAACCTGACCTAGTGGGTGACATCCCTCTCCATGAAAGTGGGGTTGGAAACAGATGATATTCAATGTCCCTTTGAACCCAAGCCATTCTACAATTCTCTCATTCTATTCTAGTTAGAAGATAATTGCTTCTATATTCTAAATTATTATTTCTGAGGCAGAAAGAGAAGTATTTTATAGCTTCAGAAACTCCTTCAGAACTCATAAACTTCTTTATTCAGAGTGGTTCAGCACTGGAACAGGCTACCCAGGGAAATGGTCACAACATCAAGCCAGCCAGGATTCAAGAAAGATCTGGACAGTCCTCTCAGGCACATGGTACTATTCTTGGATTGTCCTGTGCAGGGCCAGGAGTTAGACTTCTGGGTCCCTTCCAATTCAAGGTATTCTATGATTCTATGAAACCAAAAGCACTGTGTCTGTATAAGGAGGAGTATGTGAGATATTGGGGCATCCTGTGAATGTGGTCCACCTTTGACAAGCCAGAAGTGCAGGTTTTGCTGGTTTTACCATTGAGTAAAGTCACTAAGTATCACTTAAGTTTCATGCCCCATCTGTGTTGACCAAAGTAGAGAGATCTGTGTCTCTGTGTTTTCATCTTTACCAATCCAGAATTATGGGTGTTTTTTTAAGTGTGAAAGAAAGTTCTGCAATGGCGTGAGAAAATCTTGGCCTGTTGAGGTGTCTGTAACCTTCAAAAAAATCGAAACTATCTGAAAGTTTTTATTCCTTGACAGATGAGACAGTTTCTATATTCCAGGATAGCCATAGATCACTCCTAATGCTGGTAAAGCTGGAAAAGTTTTAATAGGGGTGTAAAATACCAAGTTAAACAAAAACAGACACCCATATATAACCCTAGCAATGTTTGGAAATATGACAGTGGTAGTTGATTTGCTTTGGTTTACCTTAAGATTATGGAAAGCATAATGGAGCTTCAATCATAAGTAAGTTAGAAATACAAAAATCAGGTTTGTCCATTAGTTATAACTGGTGTTCTAGGGTGGTTCCTGTGCAAACACACAGTGCAGCAGATTCACTCATTGAGGGGCAAGAGGGGGCAGGCACAGTCAGCTGTCGGGAGACACAGGACAATGGTCTGACTGGAGATGGTGGACGCACCACCTGCTCTTACATGCATGCTTAAATCTTTTGGGTTAACTTCCGAGGTGGTGTGAACCAAAGATTTGCCTGGACTATTTCTGCTGTAAAAGTGATCAGATATTTATAAATGGTCAATAGAAATTCTTCCTTCAAAAGTAGTCATGTAAAATAGTATTTCATATGTAGCTGAGATAATATATGTCAGCAGAGGTCATTAAAAATGGAAAAATATGCTTCTGCTGGGGTGATTTTATAGGACCAAGCCAGCAGGGTTTAAAGAGCTGTGCAGGACAGAAGTTTGGTACCTCTTCATCCAGTTGAAGTGTCTCTGTGAGGATACTTGCCATGGAGAGTCCCTTAGCCACTAGACAGAAAAGATGGCCATCTTG
>VWZF01002542.1:106215-134064 GCA_013396755.1 Sclerurus mexicanus
TAAGGTCCAGCGTGCTTAGGCACATTATTGTTTATAAACACGTCCACTTCTGATCAGTAAAGCATTAAATGAAGTCTTCACTCACAGAGAAGTTGATGAAGACAAAAAGTCTGTCTCGACAACTGATCAATGCTAAGTGCATCTCCACTTGCTGAGTCAAGGTGGTGGTGTTACAATTTGTGCATTACAAAATTCTTGTGGAATCAGTGTTCTTGCCCCACTCCATTTGTCTTTCTGTGTGATTTCTGTACCAAAACACCATGCAGAATGCAAAATTATAAACACATGGCATCCTGCAGTGCATTATAGGCTACGTCAAAGTTATTTAGTCCATACTGAGCTTTGTGCTCATGTGCCTGCATTACTTACAGGATTGAAACTATATATAGACTTATTATCATCCAGCTTCATTCCAATATGGGATGCCATGGTGTTGATCTACTCACATTTCAGAAGGCACCTGTGAGACCAAAGAAGAGAAAAAACATCTGAGAAATGTTTTCTGTCTGGTTTGCTTTGCACAATGGAGTCATAAAAACACAAGGTGGGAAAAAGTCCCATGAAGGATTAGGGCTCTCACTATTATCTATAAAATGGTGGAAACATTTTAAATTGCTCTGAAAATTTTGACACAAGCTTTTGTTATTTTAAAAGGTTTTCAAAGAAGTGACTACATTTTATGCAGAACTCTAATACCAAAGATAAAATTCGCAAGGAATATCAAAGGTTTGTCTTAAGATCCAATCTGAAAATGCTCTGTTTTTGAATGCATTTAAATGTAAAACAGTCCACTGTGAAAAGTTTAAAAGAGAGGCCACAATAGAAAGACGCAAATGGTGGGACACTGCATTGGGTCTGTCTGAGCCAAAGCAGCTCTCATAATACTATGCTTTGTACTGGTAGCTAGAAAGGTGTTGATAGCACACCAGTGCTCTGGCTACTACCAAGTGGTGCTGGCACAGCAGCATCCCTCCAACATTACACCCCCACCAGTAGGCTGGGGGTGGGCAGGATCTTGGGAAGGAGCATAAGTAGGCCAGCTGACCCAAACTGACCAAAGGCCTATTCCGTACCTATAAAAGCTAAGAAAAGGAGTGAGGGAGGACATTCATTATTTAAAGGGTTTGCCTTCTAGAGCAACTGTTACGTGAAGTAGAGAATAAAATGTTTTCTTTCCTCTTTGCTTGTGCACACATTACCTTTAACTTTTCCTCTAGTAAACTGCCTTATTTCAACCTACAAGTTGTTTTCCATCGTACTCTCTCTCTTGTGTGCAGCTGAGAAGGAGTGATAGAGAGGCTTGGTGGGTACCTGGTGTTTAGCTAAAGTCAACCCACCACTCACCAACTAAAAAGCAAAACATATCTTAAAATCCTATTTTATTCTTCAAAAACACTAATTTCATCCAGTGTTTAACTATAGCAGTCACACAAAAAATTATTTATTTGTAATAGAATGCTTATGAGTAATACCCATGGATGAAGTCTCCTTTACATTGTTAATTTTATGAACAATGAATCCTCTATGACAACCTAAACATTTTAAAGAAGTTCAGTTTCAGTGGCACCCTTTACCCAATAAAGGTGAAATGCTCTGCAAAAAGAGCAATAAATCAAAAAGAAGTGTCATCTGAGTTGAGACTGCAGTTTGATTTGGTTTATTCAGGTTTTGCAGCTTCTGAAATTAAAACCAGTATGCATACTTTTTCTGCTCATAGAAAACTATGAAATTAGTATGAAAGCCATGTCATTCTGGAATTTTTTTAATGCAGTAAGAGAAACATGAGAAACAATTTAAAATGACAAATACAAAATATTTTATAAATAGCACAATCAACTTGTGTCAGACTGACCTTTTCAGACACTGATTTTTTGTTTGGCAACTTGCTCTCTTTTACCTGAGGGGGGCAAGGAAGTAGATTCAAAAAAGACCACAATTTTTGAATAGTACCCCAGAGGTGAATTATGGGGAAAAACATGTGCTTTGAAAGCACTAATGAAACCTCAAAAACTGTAAAAACTTTCCTTCTATAATAACAAACTAATCAATGAGATGGTCGGGATATTCCACAGTACATTTTTTCACATGGGACACAGTGTTACTCTTTCAATTATTGAAAATAATTTATTCATTAAAATATTATTATTTGTAATCTGTCACCAGGTATAGTTCCCAATCCAAAGTAATTTTCTCTAGTACTGCTCAGTACACATAACAGGAAATCCCTTCAAAGACCTTGCACTTGAAACATATAGTGTACATATTAGGGGTTATAGGTAAAAACTGCTGGACTGTTGAAGATACAACAGGCCTCCTTTGATGCCTAGTAGAAAGTACTAAAGGAAAACATGTGCTCTTACTTTAATCTCTGTCCATACCTTGAACCACAAGTCTATCTGACCTGCATATTTACAATACCATAGAAGCCGTTTCCATTTATACCACTTCAGTACTGCCAAACGAGCTTCTCTTTCTGCTTTGCTCTCTTGCTCACCACAAAGTTGGTCAACTGTATCAGTGGGAAGTAGTCCAGCAAGCTCAAACAGTGATTTTGCTTATGGCTGTCCTCCTTCATGAATAGTTTGGTTGTTGCAGGATTTTAGTCTGGTTTTGGCTTTTTGTTTTTCAAATGCTACTTCCATCTGTAAATCAAACATGGCATTGTTGTCTAGGCAGTAATTGTCAGGATCAGTAGGACAGACTTAGACCTGCTGGTGAGTGCACTAATTTTAGTTCAAGGTTAGATTAGTGCAGTTTTTCTTCGTCCCATTTTGTTATCTCAAGGATACAGAGTCATCTGAATGTTCATGTTTGCAGTCCTCCAATGATGTAGCTCCTCCATTTCATAGCCAAGTTTTACTGACTTCCTTCTTTCAAGAGTTTGATGTGCATTGTTATGATAGTTTGCACCATTAAAGAGAGGGAATGTGAGAAATGACAACAAAGGTTACCCTTCAGTCCTTTAATGAAAATCATGAAGTCGTGAGAACTGTGCCCTCTCCCACAGCATGATTCAAACTGAGTCTGTTTTATGACAGGACTCTTACGAGGAGGAAAAGAAGAAAGAGCATCCTGGGTGGGTGTTTGGGGAAGGGATTTCCCAAGCTTGTGGAAATGAGCCTTGCAAACCTTGCTAGCAAGTGGGACTTAGCTGGTGAACTACCAGCTGCCTTGTCCTGTGCATAGCAAGGGAGCAGCAGTTTCAGTGATCTCCTACAATCGATTCGCTGCTGTTTCCTGACAAATGAGCCTGCTCTTTATTAGCCCTGCTCATAGTCTCAAAAGGCAAAGTACTGCTTCATGTAATTCTTCCTTGCACTTGCAAAGTGCACTTGTTATCATTCACAGTGTTTTGTTCTTTTACAAGTTTTAAAAATTAATGATTTAATTTGTTCTCTTCCCTCACCATTTTTTTAAAATCTTTTTATTTTCCTTTTACAAATAGGATATCCAGTGGAAATGTGTATGGACCTATATAAATCTTTGGTTGTGTCACCAAAGGTCTCTTCATTTATTGTGATTTTGCTGCAGTTTAAGAAACACATTCTCCATGTTAGAGAAAACTGGAGGAGTTATCTCAGTGGAGTCCCATTTTACCCCTGGTGTCACTGCAGTCCTCACCCACCTCCCAGGTAGATGGAGAAATAGGCTTGGAGAGAGGAAATGCTCTCAGTTTCTCATTTGTGTCTTTTGATTTCCTCCTCTGATTTTTAACTTCTCTGGAAAGACTGCAACACTGCTAAAGGACTAGACATGATTCTTCTATTTTATACTCAGTCCCCTAAGCAAGCCCACTTGCCTTCCTACAAAATTTCCATCTTTTGAGGTCTTTGATACCTGCTTATGTCAATAAAGATGTCAGCTGTGGTTCTGTGAAAAGATCTAAATTTCAGCTGCTGGAAAAGATGCATCCCACTGAAATCTGTGGCAGAAGTCCTTGTTTGTTGAAAAAAGGCTGGGGTCTTTTTTGAAAATAGGGAATCCAGGCTACTTACTCTCCTTGGTTGTGCTGATGGAACTCCCATCCTTCCTTACATGATTGCCAAAATGAAATTTTAATTCCAAAGTTTTATGTTAATACTGTTATATCAGGTTTGGGGGTTAAAAACATATCTTAAAATTACTGGAAATCACAAATGACTCTTGTTAATTGGCTGGATTTGATAACAGTAATTACTTTTGAGAACCACAAATTAAGACTCTCATATAAGTTTTACAAGGATGCTTGAGCCTTGATTTGGCATTCAGTGCTTCCAGATTAGTCTCATACCAGGCAGAGAACTGGGAAGCAGAAGATCTGCTTTAACTCTGTGTGTATATAACAAATATTTTTGCATTTACTCTGAGCTGAAGCCTCTCAGCTCTTTCAGAGCTTCACCACCACTCTTCCTCCACCCCTGCCCCAACCTCCCCCAGGTCTGTTACAATCCTTTTTAGCAGCTGATATAGTTTCACAAGAGAAATTTTGAGTTAATTCACAGCACCAGACCAGGGCAAGTGACTTCTAACTATTTTTGCTATGTCCTTCCACAGTCTCTCTTTAGCATAAAGAAACCTACACTGCCACATTAAAGGCAAAATAAAAATGTCTTGAGGTTTTAGATAAGTTGTGAGAGAATTGTGGGGAAAAATGCAAGGCAAAATTCATATCTGAAGTAAGTTCCAACATTGGTAGAGATTATAATGGAAACAATACTTGGCTATGGGCAGAGCCAAGAACATTGCATATTTATATAAGCTTGTTTGGTGTACTGTCTATATTGTTAAATAAAATAGTCCCAACCAGCAAATTGGAGCATTGGTTCACCAACACCGTTAACTATTGCCTTCTTCCTATGTGAGCTAACACTCAGAAAGTACAGAGCTGTGTTTTGACATGTACCTTGTGCCAGGGTCCCTTCTCATCAGGCAACAGCCTTATGAACAAAACTTTTTCAAGTTCAGTTCCATCTGTCATACAGTGCCACCCACCACCAACTCAGTGTGCTCCCTTCGCTTCAACAGTTTCTGTCTTTCCTTGAGAAGACCCCTTTGACACAAAGAAAATGAATGCTAAATGAAGACCACAAGACTGGACTAGAAGATACAGGCAACCTAATCATTAGGCAGAGTCTGGGTGAACATAAAGGTATGAGTAGAAACTGGGAACAAAAAGCCAATGTAAAAGTGCAGCCAAGTCTAAATCTAATCAGGGATTTGTGACAACACTCCACAGAATGAGTAGTCATTAAAAATTCTTGGCCCTGTGTTAAAGAGATTCATTAAAAATATTTAGTGGAAGAAAAAATCCTTGTGTTGTGACCAAATCTTTGTCATATTGAAAAACGAGGTCCATGGGGATTCACATTATCTAAGGAGTTAAAGTCAAGACGAAACAGAATAGGTGGTCTGAAAGAAAGCGTTTGCTTCCTGTTTATTGAGTGGTCAACATTCTTCATGGGAATGTATTAAAAGGCTGGAAACATATTAAAAGAGAATGTATTAAAAGGCTGTCATAACATCAATACCTAAAATGGAGGAGGTACTCTGACAACCTTGAACGTGGTATTTCCCATCTTTTTACTGGTTTTCTTTGCAACCTTGATTTCTTCTTTAAATGAAGTTAGGGTGTGGGTGTTATGTAACCATTTCTCCTTCAAAATGTCCTGGGTTGAGTTTGATTTTTTGTGCAAAATTGAATGTGAAATGGACTTGTACAACTAGATGTCTGTATGTGTGTTGGGGGTGTGTATATAGTAGCTCAGGAATCAAACTAACTTTAAAAAATTATAAAGTCATTTGCCCTACCAAGAAATATCTCTTACATATAGTAATAGCATCTTGGAGTTTGGAACAAACTATTTCAGAGGGAATCTGGCATCACAAAAGCATGAATGGGAAAAGTATTATTAGATGAAACATAACAGCAAGCTCAGAGCAGGAGTATTTTGGTTTTGTCCTGGTGTTTTTAAGGAATAATGTATTCACAGAATGCTGAATTTTTCCAAACTTTTAGCACATGAGACATAAGGGACTATACGTCAGAGAGATTCAATTTAGCAAAACATTAGTCCTTGGAGATGTTTGATTTTAAAGGCCATATTCTTGAAATTTTAAAGTGAGTAAAATGTATTTCGCTATTTCCAGTATGTAAGCCACAATGCCTGGGAGAGAAGGATGACATGAGGAATTGCAGCTTAAGAACATGGTTGATTTTTCATGAGGCATAAAGGAGCAACAATGAGTCTAAATGCCTACAAGTTTGCACAGCTGCACTGGCTTCTGGAGATAGTTTGGTTCTTCTGTAATTCAGAAGGTGTGCTTTCAGTATTAAGCATTTCAGTTTTAAGTATTATTGGAGAAGACCTCTTGCCATCTTAACTCAGAGTGGGACTGAAGAATCAAAGTTTCTCAGATTTTGCCCACTTTTCAAAGACTTAAAAATTTTAGACCTGCTAAAGGGAAGCAGCAGTATCCACCTGATCCTGTGATTCAGGAGGGGTCCATGTGAAAACAGACTTCCAAAGCAGCTGTGATAAAGCCTTCCCTAGGGCAGCCTTACAGACTACCTATATAAGGACTGAAAAGACAGTGAAGGGGAGAGACAAATACAGGCCTAAATTATTAAAGACATTTTGCCTATCTGCTAGGCACCTGCATCTACTAAGTAGAGCTGCAGTTGTGGTATAATTACATTATATGCAGTCTCTTCCCTAGGGCTCTTCTCTAAGTGTAACTTTCAGTGGCCTCTGCTCCTTTCAGCGTATTCAGCTCAATCACACAGAACTTATGTCTGGCATGACAAGAAACTGAGAGCAAAATCACCTTTTATTTGGTCACCAACACTCACTAGTTTTGATGCATGTGACAAGGTTTTGTGAACAGCTGTAGAGCGTGGCTGGGAAGAGGTGGATATGATCTAAATTATACTCAGCTTGCTACATAACCAGTAGCATCTGTTAGCACCACTATGGTTTGTGCTACCCAAGCTCATTAGTGGGGATATGTCTTTATATTTTTGATTATTCTAGAGCTGCATTAGTAAAAAATTATTCCTGCTTGTAGTTACCCTGCACATAACTGGACAGTTATCCATTATAATTGATTTATACTAAATTTGAGTCAATTATAGAAGTAATATTGGCATTTATTCACAGAGGAACAGAACATTCATGGCAAATAATAAATGAAGTTGGATAATAGGGTCAATAAGCATATAATAATAATAAGCATATAATAATAACAACAGCAATAATCCTGATAGGCATGCAATTTTGTCTTTAAGAGAAGGTTGAATAATAGGTGCCTAGTAATTAAGAGAGGCCAGGTTAGGAGCTCCATTCTGTAGCAGGAACAGCTGTGTGAATTGAATCTGGCACACAGAAGTTAAACCTCTGACCCAGAGCTGCTTTCATACACTGGAAATAATCTGCTGGAAGAGCAGCAACAGCATATTNATAAGCTCTAAAATCTGCAACCCCAAAGTTTTGTGTCATGAGAAATTACATCTTGACTATTTTCTTATTTAAAAATGAGATTTTTTTTTTAAGGCAGTTCTTACTGGTCATCCAGGTCTCTGAAGCTCACCAGAATAAGATTACTTCAAAAGGTAATGAAAAAATAACCAGAACTGATTCCCCAGTGCACTTTCTTTATCATATCTTTTTGAGTCTTTTTTTTTTCTGGCCAACAGTATTTATTACAAAGCTAAGGTTATACCCCTCTCCTTTTCTGTTCTCTGATGTGTTTCACAAGCCCCCCCCCCCCCGCCTTTAGATTATACTTTTAATATTAATTTTCTTACCAGATGTTGGAAAGCCATGACTTTTACTATCATGTTATTCTGATGAGATCAGTAAATGTTTCCATTAAACACAAAAGTATTTATGCACGTGTCTTGGTTTAAATACAAACATTGGGAACAAGAACTCCGATAGGATTAACACCCTTCCTTAATACAGAGAGACAAAAAAACCAGAGGAGGTTATATGTAAAAAAATAACAATTTGCCAAAAGGAAATAGCATTAACTACAACAGAGAGGAATTGTTTTACCTACAAAGAGGTGAATCCAGCACCCATATGGCTCCCAGGGAACAAAGGGGAAAGAAAAAAAATGGTGGAGTGTTTTCCCCACCAACCACCTCCCTGGGTCCTGGCACTGCCTGCTTGGCTTGGCTGGGCTTGGGCTCCATGTGGCCAAGCAGAGACAGCTTCCAGCAGCAGCTGAGACCCATGTACAACTTCTACCGAAGCAAACACCCTCTTCAGATGACACAAGGGTATGAATATTCATCGCTATAGCTCCCTCCCTTGGCTTGCTGCCGCAACAGCATGTGTGTACCACTGCAGTTTGTGACTTTGCCAATTGGCACCTGATTTCACTCATGGTCATTACTAGGTGTGGCTGGCCAAAACTGAAAACCCAAAAGGCTTCCACACCCTGCATATGTGTTACACATCAAATATTTGTTCAGTGGAGAAGAGAGAACAGCATGGGACAACCTGCTCACTCTACAAATGTCACAGGAATCTGTGAAGAAGTTTGCATAGTCGTCTGGTAGTCTCAGAGCTGCCCTGGCAAGCAGTTTTTTCAAATATATAATCAGGACAGATGTCAGAGTTCATTTAAAAATTTTCTCTACGTTTCACACTATCACAAGGAGGTGTTTTTTTTTAATTGCAGAAATAGCCATTAAATGGGCTAAGGTTTTATTTAGTATTGGATTTGAATTTTATTTAGTATTGTCCTCTGAAAATGAAGCTATACTACTTAATGAAGACTATCCTCTGACAATAAGCATAATTTGGATATCTCTGCAGATGTTTGTTTCATTACAAAGGATTGCTGGGTTTTATTTTTTCTCAGGAATTGATATGGAAAGGAGGACATAAGGACTGTGTTAGAACCACAGGACTGTGAGAACCTTACTTTTCTCAAATAATTTTGTTCTGAGCAGAATGTGCATATTACTGAAGCAGTTGCCTAAAATCTTGCTGCAAAACCATGATAATGTGGTGGTTTGGGGTTTTGTTTGTTTTTAAGGAAGAATAAGACTGTTTCACTTGATGTATCGAGTATGAAAAAAAACCCCTTACTATTAATGACTGCATTAAGAAGTCTTGTCAGACAACTGGATAACTAAAAGTGCCTGAAGAAATAAATAGAATGGAGTGCTGTGTCCAGTTCTGGGTTCCTCAATACAAGAGAGCCATGAAGTTCCTGGAGTGAATTCAGTGGAGGGCAACAACAATGATGAGGGGACTGCACATCTCTCTTATGACAAAAGGCTGAGGGAGCTGGGCCTGTTCAGCCTCAAGAAGAGAAGGCTGAGAGGGAACCTCATCCATATATGCTGAAGGGACGGTGTCAGGAGGATAGAGCCAGGCTCTCCTCAGTGGTACTAAGCAATAGGACAAGAGACAATGGGCAGAAACTGATGCACAGGAAGTTCCACTCAAACATGAGGAAGAACTGTTTTATTGTGCAGGTGACCATGCGCTGGATTAGATTGCCCAGAGAGATTGTGAAGTCTCTATCTTTGGAGATGTTCAGAAACTGTCTGTACACAATCCCAAGTAACGTGCTCTAGAGGGCCCTGCTTGAGTAGGAGGGTAACCCACTCTGGTCCTTTCCAAACTTATCCATTCTGTGATTCTGTAAATAATGCATATAATGTATTTTTTCCTTCTAGGAAGTCTTCTCTATCTCTACTATTTCTGGTCTACAGCTACAGAACACTATCTCCAATTTTTCATACAAAATAATTGAATGTAGTAATTTAAGGTACAAACTATCCAGCTAGGAATTTGCAGAAATTCAGCTAACTTTTAATGAATCAATTTGCTTTGACTATTAAGAAACCCTAGCGTAATTGAGAAAGCAGTATTATGAACTTTCGATGAGGTAAGAATTACCTCAAAATAAAGATCAAAATCTGATCAAATCTGAATCCACTCTGGCCACAGCTGCTGTATTGTTGGATAGAAGCTTAGTGTAGACTCCTTTCATTTGCCCAAAGCACTTATTTGATGCTGCTTGCTTGTCCGAACTGGGGAGAATTTACAGGTAGTATTACAAACATACGTTATGGTGTGCTTTAAACAACTATGTCCTTTGTAACAGACACATAATTCTAAGGTGTCTGAACAAAGTCCTAGTTTTAAAATTCAAAACTAACAAAGTTCTGTTAAAGTAAAAATGCAAATACATTTTCACCAGTTTGGCAAATAACATGAATAGCTCTCTGTAATTAGAAGTACTGGTGAATAGATTTAACCAATGGTAACAGCTGTGAGGTGAGCCGGCTCCTCTACTTCCCCAGGTCTCCCGGGGTCCGGAAGGGTTTGCAAAATCCCCACGTGGTCAGGAGTAAAGAGATGTAAAACCTCAAAGTAGAGAGGTCATAGAAAAGCCTTTAATTAGTTGACTCAAGGGTATTTAAGCCCTTTGGGCGGGGTTTTGGACATAGGATGTGGCTGGGTAAGGGTTCAGGGGGAGTGATGTAGTTTGGGGGGCACAGGGGCAAATAAGGGAGCAGGAGGACCAAACCCCATGGAAGCCCAGGAATAGGAAGTGAGTGGTGATACATCCAAAAAGGTCAGAAGGGGTCAGCTGGATACCCAGGAAGAAAGGAGCAGTCTATGTTCACATGAGTGCTGGGGGTTCTAGGAGATACAAACTAAACAGGGGAAAACCTGTACATAAAAGATGCAGGTAATGCTGAATTATAAAGTCTTTGGTCCTTTGGAAGCTGTTACAGTGCTGGTCTTGTTTCTAGTGGCTTCTTTTTCCATGATGTGTAGTCTGGATGATCCTCTGTTTCACATGTGCTGTGGCAGAAGTTTTTCCCAAAACAATGATCAGTAAAAAAAGTATTGAGTTCTTTTTATCTGTGCACTATTGTAATGTTGTGTATGCTCTGAACAACAGACTATAAAACATTGGTGTCTTTAGGGTTGAACAAAAGGAAATGACAATACTCTGCAATCAATGGAAAATGTATAGGTGCTCTCTCTCAGACAGTGGTTAGAAGTCCTGTTTTCACTTGCACTGCAGTCTTGTCATGAATGAACATTTTAAGTCTCAAAACTGGCTTAAAAGCTTTTGAAGGATTACCCAAGTAAATGAAGAGACAAACAAATAAATAAATAAATGGAAAAGCACTTTGTGTTTTCCCAGTTGGCTCCCCTAGAAGCTTAGAAAACTTACATTTCATTCAGTGGATGTCCTTTTAAGAATATTTATTGGATCAAATTTGAACTCTTAGATTTTTGTAGTAAAATTCACCAGTTCAAAGCCCATGTAGAAGTCCTGCCAGCTCTTGTAATATTCTTTCAGTCTGGTTATACAAATGTCTCCAAAGAACAAATCAGAAGAGATGTATAAAGTCACTCAGGAAAATTCACTGATCATAGTTCACTGACCTCTTGCTTTTGATGTTTGGTTTTTTTCAAATGGTACAAAGCAAAGGGTGAGTTCTGCATTTACAGACGCCAACATTTTTAAACATTAAGGATATTTAGCATGTCTTTTCTCTAGAAAACCACAGAAGTAATAATGATAAGAGCAGACCACCACCTGACATGATAAAAATAAGCTTTTAGTTAATATCACACTGTACTGAAACTTTAAAAATACACATTTCTTGGCTCAAAGACAGGTTTCATTCAGAAAATTGAAAGAACCATTTGCTTTACCCTGGTGTCAGTTCTAAGGCCTGTAAAGTGAAGATAAGAGAAATATGTTTCACACATCATTTGTTGTAGTTTTGTGAAAGGAGAGTGTGTTTCCTGAGAGGTATAAAACATACTGATGGAGCAACAAAAATTTTAATGGAAGGGTCCATGCTCAAAAATTTTGGTGCAGTCTCTCAAAATCTATGCACTACCTGCTCATTAACATACTGTAAACTAAAATCTGATAGGATTTAAAAATGACCTGCACTAAAATTTAAGATTAACCCAGGTCTGACAGTTGTTTGAGAGAACCTGAACCTGAAAAGAGGTTCAGATAATTCAGTAAATGCTCTGCTGCTAGTTCCCAGCCCAGTTCTGATGATAACTGTGAACAGACGTATATCAGACCTATATCAAACTGGTGCAGGACAGGAAGTGGCAAAGCCTAACGTACTTTCTTGGGATATGAAGCCTGTTAAGAAATTTGTTTTGCTGGAATTTAGAGGATGGAACAGAAATTATTAAAAGGTGTCTACATTGCTTTAAAATTTAAGTTCCATTTGATGTATTAAAAACAAGTTAACAGGGGCTTTACCTTCAAGTAATTAGTTAAGAAAGATACACATACAAATTCAAAGGCTCCAAGTAATAAGGGATTTCCCGTACACTGATTAATGAAGGCAGAGATTGATCCTCACTGATGTTCCAATGTGTGACTTAGTATAGTAACCTTAGGCTTCCTATTTCAAGGTTGATGGTTTTTTGACAAGTCACCTACATCATAATAAATACATTATCACAAAATTATACTGATGTTGTTTTGAAAATCTCAGAGGCTAATCACATGAATTGTCTGTTTTCAGAAGTGCTCTAATTTTGTTTGGTTTTTGTTATTGGTGGTGGTAGTGTTTTTGTTGGCTTTACTTTTTGTTACTCATAAAAAGACACAATTTCCTTACAAAATCATTTCAAGTTCCATTGTTAGAAGAGATAAAGGCTTTTGTTTAGAGGGGTTGTTTTGTTTTGTCTTGTTTTCAATTAAAATGGTGAACACTGATGTATTAATACATGTCATTAGTTTACAAAAGAAACCTCCACTGTCATTTCTATTACTGCCTTCTTACACTCTGCATCACTTTCCTTTATTAAATCATGACAATATAATTATTTATTTAATTAAAGAATTAACATAGCAGTGTTGCTATAATAGTTCATTACTTCAAGCACTCCTTCAGTGCTGGCACTTGAGTTTTCAGCTATTATCAGCTGAGAAACTGTAGAGAAGGGAGCAAAATCACTGCCTCATTTAATGGAGCATGGGCTGTTATCACTGTACTGTCAAAGCAACCTTCAGCTACACTCACTCTAAAGTGTAATGTTTTGAGAAGGGTTTGCTTTAGGTTTGGGTTATTTTTTGCCACATCTATGATGTTTATTGGATATTTATGCTACTCCTGTGTTTTAGGGAAATATTCTTCTGTCTTTGCACCATCTCTGTGCTTTCTTCTTTCTAAACTGTTACATTCCACATTTATTCTGCTCCTAATCAGTATCCTTTTGATCTTTGGCCCTTGGTCACCAACAGAGCTTTAGCAGCTTCTTTATTCCCTCTCTGTGATTGACTGTCTTTGTAGGAACAGCTGACTGCTGGGAGCAGGTGGATTACAATAAGATATGGTCTTGCCAAATCTTATTGCCAGGTCATTTTAGAACACCTAATAGCAACTTTATATGGATTTTCTGTGATGGATCATTATCGTCCTTATGCAATGGTAATAGCCTAGCACTGCAGAAGACTGGATTTATTTCTCTCACTCAACAGGACTAATCAGGTGTGGCAGAAAGGGTATAAAAAAAACCTGACTGTCTCTACAGAATAACTGAGCTATGTGAAATCTGAAAAAAATATGATGTCATCAAACAGGTGCCATGAATGCAGTCAGTGTTAGGGTCAGACTCACTCAGACGTATAATTTCATGCTTATATAGATAAGTCCATTGCTATTCACTCTCAGTAGAGTTGCTGGATTTTCTCTTTGTACCCTTCCTGTAATTATAGATTTCTCTCTCTGTCTCTCAATCTCACTTTACCCCTAACAAATGCTATCCACTCAGCACAGTATTTGAAGTTCAAAATATTATGCTCTGAACAGTAGAACATTTTTTCTCTCTGAATAAGTAATAAAATGAAAAAGATTTGACTTCACCTATTCATCTTCAAGACTTTAGAAAAAGTGGGCCCATGCATGAAGAAGGAGTTGCAAAAAAAGCCAGAATTTCAGTGCTTTATAGTATCTTTCATTTATAATTAACTGGCACGGGAACTCACACTGGTCTTAACCATGATAGCTCTGGCAAGCAGATGAACAGGAGGTATTAGAAAGAGAGACCAGCCTGAGAATCAATGAGCTTCTAAGTTTTCAGTATGCTACAGTTTAAGAAAGTAATCTATATTGCAGCTTTGTCACTTTGTTGTAGTTTCCTGTGGCTATGCATCTCTTTGCGATAAGCAAGTTCTCTTGGTAATCAGTGTCTTAATGCCATAATTACAGAAAATACATGATTTTTCACCTGTCATTTGTGTCTTCAACCAGTCCCATACAATCAAGCCAGCTTGAGCCTTTCTTCCTTCTTTCCCCCTTAAATGTTACAATTTTCTTATCCTTCTCCCATGTCTAAGTAGTTTTTCTCTCACCAGAAATTGACCTGCACACTAACCTCCTGCTGAATTTCTTGGATGTTGTTCCACCAGGTGCTCAGAACATTGCCACTGTAGAAGGTAGTTCCTACATTACATGCATTTACTTTTCTCATTTTGCAAAGCGCTTGATCGTACTTTCAAGTCCATATATTATCTAATTTGTACCAGTGTTTCCTGTTTCATTTTCTTTCATCCGCTCCTATTTAGCAACAGATTTAAATTTTTTATGTCATTTATCTCCTTCTGTGATGTCCCCATCACCTAGAAATATTAATTCCTGAATACCTTTGCCTCACAATCATATGTGATAATGTCTTTTCCTTCTTTACACCTACATGAAAGAAATTAGGAAAAGGAGCAGACCCAACAAAGTATACTTAAACTAGGAAGTACTTTTGAGTACCCTGTGAAATCCGTTGCTGTATTATCCCAGATGTTTGCCTTCCAGGATCTCACCAGTCTTATAACTTTGAATTCTTAGAGTGAATTGAACCAATGGATTCGTACAGAGAACTTAACCCAAAATTATCTTCTTCAGGATGAAAATGTTTCTGTGTAAATTTGCCTCTTTATGAAGAATAACTGTGATAAATTTGACTCCCTTAGTCTCAAATCACCATTGTTCCAGTTAAGTACTCTTGCATGCTTTGCCTCCATTGGTTGAATAAAAAAAATTGTTTGCAGTGTCAATTACAAGCTCACATAGCATTATTTTTAATGCTGAATTGGACATGAGGTGCAAACCTTGTGGGATATAATCTGTATTTATGGTCAGCTACTGCTAGCAGCTCAAAAGGTGATTGCATGGAGTAGTATAGTGTTTACCATACCTATTTGCTGAAAAGATTGCTGGAGTATTTTCAGCTGCCTATAATTAAAATGTGTAAAGCTTGAATTATTCATTAGTAAATCCTCAGACCAAGTCAGTGCCCAGTGGACATAGCTGTTTCATTTCTGAACCTGTTGGTAGGTCACAGTTGCTTACCTAATCCTTCACCTCATCTTTAGCTTTTGAATTCTTTCAGCTAGAGCTGAAAATACTCTGCTACTGTATCCTATTAGTCACTGGATTTTAATCAGGGCTCTCAGCACAGGAGAAAAGAAAACAGTGATAGATATTTGTATTCTTATCCCCTAAAAGGTGCAAAAAGAAAACATGAACCCCAATAAAAATGTATGTACAGTATATTCAGTGACCTGAACTCTTGAGTATCATCTGTAGAGGTGCAAGTAATTGTTTCATGATGATTATTCTCATCAGCCTAAAGCATGAAAGCAATTGAGTGAAAAAAATCCTCATGTTGCATCAAATGATTACTGCCTGTGAGCCATAATAAACAATGTTGTTCTCACACTGGTGATATTAAGCAGCAGAACAAATGAGTACAGCCTGCTGATTGTGCAATGTCTTGATCATTACCAATTACTGTAACTCCCAGTAAGTAAATGATTCAATTATTGGGGTGTCTGCATGATCTGTTTCTAAAAGGAACAAAGAATAATGCTGAGAATGCACCACAATCACCTTTGACTGGAAGTGGCTTAGACATCTACAGCTAGGTGTTTCTCCTTGTTGAGTTTTGCTTCTGCTCTTCAGCATGTCCAGGAGGTATGTTAAAATGCAACCACAAAGGAATGCAAAGCCAATTTATATTCAGGAGAAAAGAAATAATAATCCAAAGAATGGTGGAATAAAAAAACTTCAGGAGAGCAGAAGGGATGAGATAGGATGGAAGGCTTTATGCATACAATACACAACAGTAGCATCACTATATCTTCACAGGTTTTATTGCTTTTTCCTACAGACCTGGGCTTAATCCTTAAATTTATAGATTTAACAGTGTGATTACGATATTTATAAATTGAACTAAATGCTAATCAGAGAGTAAAACTGCTGTAAAATGTTGAGTCCATGCAGAAAACAGACTTCCCCCGTATTCCATGAGGATCTTCCTGTACACAAAGCAGGAGGGCAAGCATGATTTAGAAGCTGAATAACACAGTATCACTTTACATCTGTGGTGATACAGATTGTCAGCTTCATTGAAGAATGAGTTCTGAATGTGAATGAAAATCATTACCTGACTAAGGTAAATTTGCACTAAAGGCTGCAATATAGCATTGAGAAGTCTGACCTTAGTTTTAACTGTGATTCTGCCCATATGACATCCAGATCAAGTATCTCAATACTGCATTGTAGCTGGCAGTGTGCATGCATGCCAAATAGCTTACAAGCAGTAATCCTGTTTTCAAAAGGACATTCAGCACTTATGAATTGAAGACCCCCTGGAAGACAGACAACCCTCCTTGTTTCACTTTTTCCCTTCTGGTCAATGCGATATCACCTCCTAAGTGCGGAACACACCCTTGCAAATATAGGTCCTGAAATCCCAAGGTTTTTAAAATACCTTTGAAAATTTTATTGCTCTACATACTGTGTGGATTTAAATAACGTAAAAGGGAAAAATGGAAAAGAAAATGACATTTTTTTAGACCTATCTCAGATTCTCTGCATCAGCTCTTTGAGGCAGGACCTATCTGTCTCCATGTGTATGGAATGTGTTTAGCACTGGCTGATGCTTTTAGCTGCCAAACACATTAGATTTCTTGTTGTCTTTCCAGGTTGGTAAAATTCATATAAGATGGCTTTATCAGTCCCAAGGAATAGTACTTGCTCTCTCTTACTCATTTTGAGTAGATTGCACCATTCTTCCTCATTAGATTGTAATTGCTCTGTAATTATTTTAACTACAGCTGGGACAATAAGTCTTGATGGAACAGTACCTTAAAAGGAGCACTGAGAGTTCAAAAAATCATCCTCTCTCACTTGATTTTTATTACTTCTTACCTCCTCCTGCTGTAAGTACTGCAAAAGGTTACAATAGCAGAAAGCAAAAGCAGAGAGTAAGTAATTTGAGTCAGGATGATCACCCACATAGCCCTCTAGCAGCACGTCCTCTTCAGAAAAGCTACATTTGCTGGATATATTCTGAAAAACAAACAAAAAATAAAAACATAAAAAAGAAGGTAGGTTTTCAGATTTTGCACTTGCATATGCACCCATGGGCACTTCACTTACTAAAGCAGCTATCCAAGAACTAAGAATAGAAAATAAGAAAAAAAAAAATATTGCAAGGCAAGTTTCTGTTTTCTCTACTAGTATTTTCTGCTTTCTTCAGTAAGCTTTTACAAGAGTTTCCTGATTGCATCTCAAATTCTGCTTGTTAGAAGAAAAGAAATCTCTTTTAGCCTTACTCCTTTTTATGCACAATATTTGCAGTGTTACAGAATATGTCACATACAGGCTGTAATACTTCACATTGTATTTCTTTTCACTCAGACAAATTTTTTTTTCTTTTTTTCTGTGACCTTGTTCAGAATCCCTTGCTACTGGATCAGTTCTCAGAGAACCAATTACCTGTAGCCAACCATTTCACAATAACCACGTTTCTGCAGCAGAAATCTGACAAAAGTTGCAGAATATTTTTGTAAACACTGACTATTTAAAAAAATTAAGTAAATGTGCTTTACTGTTAGAATTATTAGCTTTTGTGAGGTTCAGTTCTACGTGTCTTTTAAGGGAAATTGTAGATTATTTTAATTTTGCCCAAATTTATGCAAACCACTCTAGTACTCTTCACTTCACCATTCATTCTCTTTTCTCACCTGTTGTATTCAATCCTGTCTACATTCGTTGTGCTGTTCTGGAATGTATAAATGATTTTTAAAAAAATCATATTGCAAAAAAACCCTGTTAGAAATCAGTACTGTTTCTTCCAAAGTCCACAAGCTAAAATTAATATAACAAAACTGACCATGTCCCTTTATGTCACCTGTTTTACATTTAAGTAAAAATCTAGGAATTTCCTATCACCTTTTTTTTTTAATTTTATTAGCATATTTCAGCTTTTCTTGAAGCACTGTCTGTAATGGGTTGGCTAGTCAAGGCCAAGGCTTTATCATTCAATATAATAACTTACTGAAGAAAGGGGAAAAAATTACTGTACAACAACAATTGCAGTACAAGAAGAGAGGAGTGAGATTATGTGAGAGGAACAGCCCTGCAAACACAAAAGCCAGTGAAGAAGGAAAGGGAGGGGCTGCTCCAGGCACCAGAGCAGAAATTCCCTTGTAACCTGCAGTGAAGACCGTGGTGAGGCAGGCTGTCCCACTGCAGCCCATGGAAGTCCAAGATGGAGCAGAGATCCACCTGCAGCACTCAGAAGACCTCATGCTGGGGTAGGTGGAGGCTTAAAGGAGACTGTGACTTCATGGGAAGCCTGCACTGGAACAAGCTCCTGGCAGGACCAAGTGGTCCCATGGAGAGAGAAGCCCACACAGGAGCAAGTTTTCTGGCAGGATCTGTGACCCCACAAGGAACCCACACTTGTGCAGTCTGTTCCTGGGACTGCACTGTGTGAGGGACCCCTGCTAGAACAGATAGTGAAGAACTGCAGCCCATGAAAAGGACACACATTAGAGCAGTTTAGGAAGGACTACTATGGGAGGGACACTATACTGGATAAAGGAAGAAGTGCAATGAGTCCTTCCACTAACTGGGTAGGATGAGATAAACTGACCACAGCACACATTCCTCGTCCCCCGTGGGGAGAACGTATTAAAAATCAGGAGTAAAGTTGGGCCCAGGAGGGAGGGAAGGACGGAGAAGATGATATTTTTAAGATTTGGGTTTATTTCTCATTACCCTAATCTGATTTGATTGGGAATAAATTAAACTAATTTCCCCAAGATGAGTCTGTTGTGCCTATGAGAGTAACTGGTGAGTGAGCCTCTGTGTGTCCTTATCTCAACCCATGAGCCTTTTATTACTTCTTCTCCCTTGTTCAGCTGAGGAGGGCAGAAATAGAGCAGCTTTAGTGTGCACCTGGCATCCAGCCAGGGTCAACCTACCACACTAGTGTTACATGCTCATGGGCCAGACAATCACAAGCTTTTTAACTGTGTACAGCAGCTAGCAGAAACTCATACTTGTGGTCCTTTGTTATTCCCATAAACTAATAATTTTCTTTCATATAATACAGATTTTTTTTTCTTTATAACAAGCACAAACAAGCCCTTTAACGTGATTTTATGTTGTGTCTTGTCTTCCACCCACTTGTCATGCTTAAAAATTCTGTTTGTACAGAATAGTTGTCTTATGAGTGTCCCAATTTCATCAGTTTTATTCCCATCTCGTTCATTAGATGCAGTACAATACCTGTGCTTGAACTCAATTCCTGATTTAATGAGTCTTCCTTAAAATATCTGCACATCAAGAACATGCATTTGTACAAAGTTTTCAGGTAACCTTGCAATCTGAATCTCTTAGTAGCAGATTTCTTGTAAGTGATTTTCTTTTTAAGTAGTGTGTTTACAATATATTATTTAATTACTTGAATAAGGCTTTCATTTATGACTAATTTCAGGCACCTGATTAATTTTTGGGATAACTCTACAGGTATCAGTGATGGATGGGCCTAGAGAGCTAATAATTATTTAGCTAATAATAATTTAGCTTTATTTCTTTAGTAAAATGGAAGATCACATTCAGAAAACTGTGCTGAAATGAGCTTTAAAATGATAATGTTATTGCAGTTACTTCAGACATCTTGTTTTTCTTCTGTGCTGCTATCACAAAAAGAACAACTAGGCAAAAACAACCAATATCAGTGCAAAAGGTCCTTCTAATTGCTAGTCCTTTATTGTGATGCAGACATGCCTGAAAATGGCTACTGAGCTGAGTCTGCTGTGGAATATCACTTGCTAATTTATCAGATATTCTGCCTTGGAAAATAATTACGACCAGCTTTCTGCTTACATGGACTTACTTGGTTTGCATGGCAAGATCTGGATAATGGGGTGGGCTACAGGGGCGGCACCATCTTTCAGAGGCTGCTTGAAGTTTCCCCTGTGTCCAGTGGAGCCAGTGCCAGATGACTCCAAGCCAGCACTACTGCTAGCCAAGGTATTGTTCCTGGAATATCATATTGTAGAAGAGGGGGAAAAAAAGACCCCAGCAATTTCATCCAGAAGATAATGAGAACATGTGAGAGGAAAAGCTTTGCAGACACAAAGACCAGTGAAGAAGAAGGGCTAGGAGGTGCTCCAGGCAGTGCCCTGCAGCCTCTGATACAGACCAAAGTGAGGTAGGCTGTCCTGCTGCAGTCCATGGTGGTTCATGGTAAAGCAGAGATCGATCTGCAACCCATGGAGGTCTCCCATGCTGGAGCAGTTACATGCCTGAAGGAGGCAGTGACCCTGTGGAAAGCCCACACTGGAGCATGTTTCTGGCAGGACCAGTGGTCCCATGGAGAGATGACTCCATCCAGGAGTAGGTTTTCTGTCAGGATTTGTGATCCTGCAGGGGAACCACACCTGTGCAGTCTGCTCCTGAAGAACTGCACCCTATGGGACAGACTCATGCTGGAGAAAAGACTATAGCCCATGGGAAGGACTCTTATTGAAGAAGTTAATGGAGCACTGTATCCTGTGGGATGGACTCTCTGCTGGAACAAGAGAAGAGTGTGAGGAGTCCATCTTTCTTTTCCAAGAACTTTAGGGATATTCTCAGTGCTTATTACTTTTCAGTTTCTTCTTTCCTCCAGTTGAT
The DNA here is from genome assembly GCA_013396755.1 of Sclerurus mexicanus. Classification (NCBI taxonomy): domain Eukaryota; kingdom Metazoa; phylum Chordata; class Aves; order Passeriformes; family Furnariidae; genus Sclerurus; species Sclerurus mexicanus. The sequence continues at coordinate 127,184 of VWZF01002542.1, forward strand.
TCTTATTTGTGTGTGCTGTGCAGTCAGTGCATGCTCACTAGTCCATGCAATGTTAAGTGTCGTGTATGATGTGTCTTTGCCTGTTGCACAAAAGATGGTTTCAGACTTTCCTTGCCCATGTTTCACTGGTACTTGGTATGTTCAAACCAGCAGAGTTCACAGGGCCCCAGAAGTTGTCTTTAACCTATTTACTTACCTACCTGAAAAGTAGTAGTAACTGCTAAGCCATTGTGCACTCAACAGGGATCATATTTGTTTGGCTAACAGTGGCACACTTAGCACAGGGGAACTCACAATGGAAGAATGATGTTTTTGAAGAGCATGTGTGTGCCCCAGATGTCATGTGTGCCTAGTCATTGTATCAATTACCAGGGATGAGAGGCCAGACATTAACTATGCCATAGTAGAGACACACATGATGCAGAACTCTTTGGTATGTGTTAAGAAAGATACCTTGAAACAACCTACAAAGCCCAAGACAATACTAAGGGAAAAACACTTTCTTGCTTCCTTCCACACATTGTTTTCCTGCAGCTGCTGCAAAACTGTACAGTTTGAGAAGCCAGCAGTGAGATCCTCTTGTGAACCATCTATAGACCAGGTGGTGGATGCAAACCAGGAAGATAAAGCCATAGCTGACACAAAAGCTTTTTTGTGTTGGGTGTGCTGTTCCACTCTATGCACCACATTGCAGTCAGTGTGTGAATGTGTAGTGTTGTCCTTTTAATAAGAATGACAATGATAAAACCTCGTCTTTTTCAGTATGTGCCAAGTGTCACAGGGAATCCTTATGAACCAATAAACATCCTTCGCATAGCAGAGGTGCTGCTAGTTGGGAAAATAAGTATCCATAGAGATTCTTCTTCCTCAAATGGATTGTTGAAGATTTGCAAGTAACACATATAGCAGTCCTTTGGCAGCGTCACTTATCAGGAGGAGTTTTTATGGGTGGCAGGAAACAGGATAGAAAGATAGGGATAATTAAAAGCAAGAGTTTATTACTGATTCTCTCCTTATGAGTATTTGGGAGAAGAAAAGGTTGTCCATTACCTGCAGTTATCACTTGACAATGACAAGCGCTTTTAAAAGTACATGAGGCAACAATTATGCCTCACAGACAGAATGTGGTCTACAAACACCTGATGTGAAGAGGCTTAGTGTAGTCCTTGATCCAAAGCCAATTAAAGTCAATGTGGGTCTCTAGTAAAATCAAAATACTGAATACTGTTTACAGTTTATAACTGAAACTAAGCTCTATTATGACTGAATTACTCCTATCCTTTTCTCTTTGTGATGAAATACTGGAAAGTTCTGAGAGCATTAATGAACTAATTCTCTTTCTAATTATTCAGTCCTCTAGAGCCAGCACAGGACCTGTGCATTTACAACAAATTACTTTACATAAAATTGTGAGGAAAAAAATAGCTGTATTAGCCAAACTACTTGATGTTTTTCTAGGCTAAGAAACAGCTTTATTTCCATACATCTGATATTAGCTTTGCTAAAACAGTTGGGTTTTGGCGATTTTTGGGGTTTTTTTTGGTTTGGTTTGGTTTTTTTATTAAACAATGCTTACAAAAAATGAATCAAGAAAAGTGTGGTCTCCCAGAGATGCATTACAGATTGCTGTGAAATTCCTGCTTGGGAGAAAACCCTGGCATTGCGGAGTAAAGAAACAGACTGGTTTGTGCTGATGAAGTCCCTCCAGGATTCTGAAGGGCACCACCTGGTTTCTTTTGCATACATATTGTGTCCTCCTACTGATTCCAGTAGTGATTCATGGAAATTATACCTATTAAACACAAAAATATCCGTGAATCTGATTGCTGACATGAATATATTGGTGACAAAGACACTATGATACCAGTCATAAATTGAATCAGATTTTATTTTGTGAAGTTAAAACACAATAATAGGGTGGTATTTTCTTTAGACTTTTGAATCCTTGAGAGGTAAAATTATTTCTTTTATAAAATAGAACATATTGATTTAATGTGCTTTGTTGTGATAGTAGGTGATAGAGATGCCTTAGCTAGAATAAACAGTACAGATCTGTGGAATGCAATGGGTTTCAATCTTTTCACGTGAGCTGGGGATACCTTCCTTTGTACCCACAATCAGTGTATGCAGGTATCTGCAGCCTGGCATCTGTAGTATGGGCTCTGAGCACAGCACAAGCATTTCTTATTTGCAGAGTAGCACAAAGGGCATGTGAGAGCATAAAATAAAGGATGGGAAGAAAACATTACAGTATTAATATGGTAAACTCTTGTCAGGCCTAGTTAAAATGGGTAGAAGATCAGTGAGGTTGTCTATGACAGTCTTGTGCATTTAATCCACTAAGAGACATCTGCATAGTAGGGAACAGTGGCTGATATTTCAAACAATGCAGCAAAGTACATTCCTTACTTTTCATTTTGGGGTTTTGAGTCCATTGCAGAAGTCAAGATTCACCGAGAAAGTAATTTTCATCGTATCTCAGTTACCTGCTAGGTAACTATAGCCCCATTATCTTTTCTAACCTGAAGGTGGCACGGGAAAGATTCTGCTAGCACAAAAGATTTGACTTAAGGTCACATCAAATTAGACTAAAGATACTTAACCATTTTGAAAATTATGAACTTTGGAAAGCTCAAGATGGAAATTCAGAGAATTATTAAACAGATGAGAGCCTCAAGTGGATAAAGTAGGTGTTTCAATAGATAGATAGATAGATAGATAGATAGATAGATAGATAGATAGATAGATAGATAGATAGATAGATAGATAGATAGATAGATAGATAGATAGATAGATAGATGATAGATAGATCTAAAAACACCTTCTCTGGACTTATTGCTATTGTTCTTGTCATACAAAACTGAATAAACTGAATAAACATGACAGAGAAACAGAGTTGTATTAAAAGGCACACTATTAAAACTACACCCATCATATGTGATAGTCACAGTGACACTGGATACTGGGATGTTAGCTTACCTTGCTAAAATGTCCTTACATATGCCTGTGATTGTTCAGTTCTGCTGACATTGCATACAAGAAACTGCTGCCTGAGCTGCAGATTTTCTGGCAGTACATCTTGAGAAGAAGCATTTAGCTAATGATACCAAATCATTAACTGCAATCAAAGGTATAATCAGTTTTCTGAACTAAGCACAGTATTCTTACTGAAAAGGCTCTCTCAAGGAAGTAGATGGCTGCAGTGAAGTTCCGTATCACTGCTGTGAATGCAACTAGGTAGATGTGGATTTTTTGTATCTTGACCACTCTTATTACTAGGACATTGGGCTCACCTATCACACTAGATAGACAGAGATGACTGTTAGTGCCTCAATTGTGATGATGTTTGATGTTTAATATTTTTACTCAGGAGAAAGAGTGTGATATTGTAGCAGAACAACTTTCTAGAACTTCCTCAGCTCTCAAGATACCTATAGGAAAACAGTTTGTGGGGTTTGAGGTTAGGTTTTGTGTTTTTTGCCCCATTTATTTGGTATCAGAGGCTGATGTTTATAATTAGGCATAGGTGTTTTCATTCTGAAGAGACCAGAGGTTAGAGATAGAATGTGGTCATATATCACATGTAGATATACTGTGACTTCTCAGTGAAGGAATTAATGAGATACACACAGGAAAGTAAATAAACTTGAACAGGAAGAAAGTGAATACACACTAATACCTGTGCATTAATAAAAATTCTCATGCATTAACTGTACATTTAAATTTTATCTTGAAGATCTTGCTGAGCCTTCCAAGTTGAGAATTTTATACTGCTTGACATGGCTTTGATAAAATCCAAATCTCTGAATGCAATTCTATAAACTTTCTAGGTTGCTATTCTTTTCTAAATATTAGCTGTATAAAATATTTCATTTTGTGTGAGTTCCTTTTCTCATGCACGTGGGTTTATTTGCCCATCCTTTTTTTCTCTGTCCATCCTTTTTATTTGCCTTCTGTCCCATGTGCTCAGACTGCTGCCACTTCAGCCCCATTTTAAAATCTAGAGCTTGACAGTGCTTTTAGAAAATCCAGAGGAATTTTGTTGTTGAAGCTCATGAAAGTATGCTAATGGATTCCTTTCTTTGTGCATGTATTTAATTGGCATACAGACTCTTTATTATATTAGATAAATACGTTTAAGCAATTTAACCTCCCATATGTTTTTTCCTCAGAAGTAACTAGCCTGACATACTTGATAACACTGAAGTGGATGGCACTGTCTTTCTGTCTTGTCTTGTCTTCCCTCCTTTCATTGCAGTGATAATTGCTTAACAACAGAAGTAGGCTTCTTGATGAGACTCTGAGGTCACCATATTCATGGTTTCCAATACAGACATAGTAGTAGCTGGGTCCAGTATGTAAGTTGTACTGATTTTAATAGAAAGTGAATGATGATGACATATTGTACATGGATGACTCTGGTCTCTCAGATTGATAAGCCCCTTTCATGGGCTTTTTTGTTGAAGCCAACCTGGGAAGAAACAATGAAAAGTATTTCCAATCTAAAAAAAAAATAAACATTGCATTTCTCATTTTTCCTTTAAGAATGCTTCTAAGTGCAGCACAGCTTCCAGTCCCTCATGGGATCAAAGCCACAAAAATAAGAAACATCGGAGTACATATGTTCATGTTAATAAAAATGGCCTCATAGAATTGCATGCCACATTGGTGGAAGTAAACAAACACAGAAAAACTTAAGAAATAAGCTGATTGTCCCATTCTACTCTGTGCTGTGGCCCTACCTTGAGTACTATGTGTAATTTTGGGCACAATATAAAAAAGACATTAAGTTCTTAGAGAGAGTTCAGGAAGATGGTGAAAGCTGTATGAGAAGTTGTCTGTCACCTGATCTGTTCAGCCTGGAGAAAAGTAGACTGAGGAAAGAGGTCTTCAACATCCTCAGAAGGGGAAGCTGAGGGGTAGGTAGTGATCTCTTCACTCACGTGAAGGGCTTGAGGAAATGACATGAAACTGAGTCAGGGGAGGTTGAGGTTGGATATTAGAGGGTGGTTGGGCACTAGAACAGGCTCCCCAGGGAAGTAGTGACAGCACCAAGCTTGTCTGATTTCAAGAAGTGTTTAGACAAAGCTCTCAGGAACATGGTGTGACTCTTGGGGATGTCCTGTGCAGAGCTAAGAGTTGGACTCAATGATCCTAGTGAGTTCCTTCCAACTCAGGATATTCTATAAATTTATTATTTGGGTTGTGTTTTGCAAGTGGCAACAATACTTGCTTCTCATGGTACTAATACTGAAAAAAATGTTGTGTAACTACAGGAAATAGAAGGTTTCTTGGAAAGTTAAATGTTTGGGATCTTTCTTTCCACATTCCTTAATTAGCCAGTAGCCATGACCCCATGGCACTGGAGTTCAGGCATGAGAAAACTTGCTGTACAGGAGGGAATTGTGTCTCCTTGTGCCACACCCCTGTGCAGTGAACCATCCCTTCCCTAACTCGCAGCTGGCTGGAGCAGCTCTGGTCTGCCCCACCACATGAGGGAGGGGGAGAGTCAGGAGCCCCAGCACCACTCAGGGAAAAGACACTGGATGTAGCTGGTCAGCACACAGGAGATAGGCTGGCAACTTATATATCTGCATATAAATGGTTGGTGGCAGCCGTGCACACAGTACTGCACACACACTGAACAGTGGTACGGACCATTGCCAGGTGCGTGGCACAACACGCTGAGCAGAGAAAATCAAAAGTGACTTTTATGTGAGTTAGGAGTTTGTGAAGAGGCAGCAGATAACACTTGACTGAGAGCTAAAAAGCTGTCAGCAGTTCATGCTCTTACAGCAAGAGGCTGTCAGTTCCCAAAGGGCTTACAGATCAATTACACAAATGAGGAAAGTGGTGAGAGAAAGGCAGTGTTGAAGAACTGAGAATGACTCTGACCCAAGTTGAGCATTGGAGACAGAGGCCAGGTGTGTTCCTGTATTTCCTAAATCCTAGTCTGGGCATGAAAACCTTTTTGCACATGTCAGTGGCCTTGTTATGAACTCCACCTCTTTTTCCCAACCTGCAAAGATTTGCTATTTAATGAAAAGGGTTTGCACGATTTTTCTCCTGTTTGAATAGATTTTGACATAAACAGTCTGTTGTTCAGCTATGTTTTTCTTCTTTTTTTTTTTTTTGTTTAATTTAGCTAAGGTGGCAAGTCCTACTTCATTCATGGATTATTATTAAATTATATAGAACAGGAACAGTTTGTCCAAAAGAGTAATAAATGAAGAGCTGACCCTGGAAAACTGCTTTTTTTAGAGAAGAGACATTCTTTTCTGTCTAGCTTTCTTTTTCCCTCAGCTCCTCTTTTTTTTTTTTTTTTTTAATTACAGCTTGTCCTGTGTTAATATATTTTTGCTTTCATTTTATTTCCCCCTGAGTCTCTTTTTTTCCCTTTGCTATTTGGTTCCTCTGTTGCATCTTGTTGCTTCTTATTATACAGATTCATTCTTGCAGAATTGCCTCCTGCAGACACTGGCCTGCCCTTTGCTATATCTTGGTCTTTCCTCACAGAGCTAGTCCAGTGAAGGCCCTAGGAATCTGCCTCATCTTTGAAACACAGCATCACTGGGAAGTTGTCAGTCATGTCTTACTGTGTGCATGTTGAGTGGAACAGCAAGGCAAAAGAATGGAAAGAGAAAATAAAAACAAAATAAAAAGCTTCTGAGCCTAGTGTTTGTAAAACAATTCCCCTGTGTCAAGAATAACAGTTCTCTTTGTAATGTTAAAGTTGATTCCCAGAGACAATTGTGTTGATTTCAGGATACATGCTACACTGATAATATATGTGGCCTTGTTTTATCCTTTATGCTCATCTATCTGCTAAGATTTCATCCTATTCTTTATTGGTTTATATTATTCTGACCTGAACTTTATTT
>VWZF01002544.1:0-38368 GCA_013396755.1 Sclerurus mexicanus
CACGGCATCGGTCTCGCAACACCTGTCCGGGGCTTGTCCTTTCTCTGTGAATGTCCCTCTTTGCTGGGCGCTGCTGAGGCCACACCTCGAGTGCTGTGTCCAATTTTGGGCTCCTCATGGCAAGAAAGACATTGAGGTGCTGGAGCCTCTGTAAATCCAGGGGCTGGGGGGAAAGACCAGAGGGGAAATGCAGCATTTCCTCCCGTGCAGGGAGGTGGATGGTAGCTCTGTGCCCTTGGAGCTCATCAGGGCACCTCACGGTGCTTTCTGTCCCTGTTCGGATGCAGGTGGAAGCTTCTCCCACTTGGCTCACCTGGTGCCTCGTCACTTTGCAGCTCCTCATGCCAAGCACTTTGTTGAAATCTAGTTCAGTGTGTGGATGCACAAAGGTTTCGTAGGTCTGTGCCACGTCGTGTTCCCATGCCTGCTGTGCTTCAGTATGGAGTTATCCAAGGGAAAATGAGGGAAAAGGCTGCTTCCCTTCTCATCTCCTCTCCCAGTCAGGGCAGCTGCAGTTTAAATAGCTGGTGGCTGCCTGATGAACAAAAACGTTCCTGGAAGCTCAAATGTTTGAACTGAACTGCCTTTAGTGGTCACTGGCTGGGGAGGGGGTTTGTGCTGAGCATCCTGTGGGTTTTGGGAAGACTGTGGTGACCAGAGGGAGGACGTCTGGACCAAGGCCAAGTTGAGTGGGATTTTGAGCAACTTGATCTAGTAGAAGGTTTCCCTGCCCATGGCAGGGGGTTGGAATGAGATGAGTTTTAAGGTCCCTTCCAACCCAAAGCATTCAGGATTCTCTGACTCTGTGACACACAGGTAGGTGGTGCCAAGGGAGTGTTGTGCTCCTCAGCCTCTGGCTCTCACTCCAGGCTTCTTCCTCAGGGAGGAACTCCACACTGGCTCGCTGGAGCAGCTGTTTCTGGGCGAGATAAAGAGCAGGGATTCCTCAGGCTGTTTGTGCTCCTGGTTGCAGGATTTACCCCCTGACCTGATACAAACCTAAGCTTATCCTAAAATTCTTAAAAATAAGGAACTTATTCAAATTGATGCAAGCTCACGAGTCAAAAATCTAATCTTATAAACAGATTACAAAGGATTCAGCTTCACAAATGGGCTTCCTGGGGTGAATTTCAGCCCTGTGTTTCAGTACTTTCTAGGCAGAGACTTACATCCTTGCTCTTGTAAGCACATGCCTGAAGGCCGTGTTAAATCAGGGCTGTGGGAGAGAGTCTTCCAGGAAGAAAATCGACTGTATTCACTGAAAATCACTGAACTGCACAAATGGTCCCATTTTGCCTCACAACATTAAGGTCAGTGATAGAATCACAGAATGGTTTGGGTGGAAGGGACCTTAAAGATCATCTAGCCCACACCCCTGCCATGGCAGAGACACCTTCCACTAGCCCAGGTTGCTCCAAGCCCTGTCCAACCTGGCCTTGGACACTTCCAGGGATGGGGCAGCCACAGCTTCTCTGGGCACCCTGTGCCAGGGCCTGCCCACCCTTGTGGGAGAGAATTTCTTCGTAATAGCTCATCTAAACCTGCCCTCCTTCAACTTAAGGCCATTCCCCCTTTTCCTGTTACTGTGAGAAGTCCCTCTAGAAGTCCCTCGAAAGTGTTTTGGGGGTGTCTTTGTCCTCCCCATCCTGTGATCACCCAGAAAGTCTCCAAAAGATGCAGGTCATATGCCAGTGTAGGTGGCTCAGAGGCCAGCAGAGCTGTGTCCTGAAGGATTCCTAAGTGCAGGGGAGGTCTTTGAGGGGCTCCTATTGCAACCCTGCACTGGGCATTAGCAGAGGGAGGGTTTTGGAGGAGAAACTGTCCTGGACGGGAGTCTGCTCTCACCAAGTGCTTGAGAGACCTCAGTAAATGTATAAAGTGTGACTATCCTGCATGCTGCAGCTCTGCCTCTCTGGGAGAGACTGTCACCAGCAATGTCCCAGTGGCACTGCCAGCTTCTGTTCACTCCCTGCTCTCGTGGCCCCTGTTTTATGGAGCCCTGGCCCATCCTGCTGCCTCCAGCCCTGCAGGTGCTCCTTCACCTGGAGCTCTCTGCTCTCACCTTCATGCATAAAACATCCCCCTGCAGCTTGAGATCCCATGTCCTGGTGGCCCTGTCAAGAGAGCTGCAGGGGGACATAAAAATTCCCTTGTAAATCTCTGGCCTCTCATCCCTGCAGACTTTACTGTGCTCCAGAGAGCAGCTGTGCTGCTGTTCCTGCTCTTCCAGGGGATGACATTTGGCTGAGGCTGAATGTCTCTGCCAGGCTTCACCAGCCACTGCTGCCCGTGCCTGGTCACTCCTCCTGTGCCTGGCGTCTCTCCTGTGTGGTACAAGCCCCTGAGGGTTTCCTTAGGTCCCTTCTCCTCCCCTGCCAGGGTGGATTCTCTCAGGAAGAGAGGAAAGGGGGTTCCGGAGAGCGATGTGGGAATGAGGTGGCAGGAAATGTGGGGAGAAAGGGGTGGGGGGTCCTGTGGGTGATCCTGACCTGCTTTCAGCTCTGAGTTCTGTGTTTTCTCCTTCTTAAATTACAGCCACACCCATCAGCTGGCTCTGAGGTGTTGGATGAACATGTAGAGGTGAGGGATGCCCAGGATCCCTGCAAACAGAGCCTGCTCTTTCATGCAGAGGGGAAAAGGATGGGAATGCAAGCGTCAGTCAGGATAACTAGGCATTTCTGTGGCAGAGGGGGGACTGGAATCCTGTCTCACTGGCTGTCCTCATCGTTTGTCTGTGCTTGAGGAGGAGCTGCAGCCCCACTCAGAGAGGAGACCTTGCTCAGGGGACTCTCAGTGCTGGGTGAGGCAGTGTTGTTGTGCAGAGTGAAAAGAGGTTTTCATAGAGGTGTCAGTGGTTTGGATGGATGGAGAATGTTCTGGGGAGGGCTTGTACCCCACAGAACCATAGAATAGGCTGAGTTGGAAGGGACCCATCGGAATGATCAAGTCCAACTCCTGGCCCTGCACAGAACGCCCATCTCATACGGGTCACTGAGGTAGGTGAGAAGGCTCTCTGCCACCCTGAATTCATTGATTGCTGTGGAGTTCAGCCCATCCTGAACCTGGTTGTGTGGCAGCTTTGGCTCAGGAAGCTGCACTGTGCCCTGCAGCATGGCTGGGCTACGGTGCCCATCGGAGAGGGGTGGGCAGCGGGCTCAGAAATGGCTCCCAGTGAGACCTGGGCCGATGCCAGCAGGACTGGAGGGTGGGTAGCACCTCTGCCTGGCTGTAGATCACAGCAGGGCACGTGTTTGAGGCATCAGGGAGCTACAGGACAGGGGTTGGGGCTGGTGAGCAGCCCAGGATGGGGAAGTGCTCTGCGGGTGTTCTGATGGAGTGTTGGTTTCCCAGCCCTTGTTTAAGCTCTCCAGGCACATGGTGACCTTGGGAGCATGTGACAAGTTTTCAGCCAAATTGCTCTATGTGATGGAGATGCTGAACTGGACTCTCTTTAGCCTTGGCAGGGAGGGACAGGAGTGCTGCCAGGTCAGGGCTGGGATCCAGCCAGCCCAGTATTACTGACCATATTACCCTTTACAAGGAGCTGCTGCCGTTAGTTCTTCCTGGTCCCAAGCTTTGCTCAGCAGCTTCACTGCTCAGTGGGGACAGGAGACCTTGTGGGAGCAGCTCATCAAAATGATGTACATATGGAGAAAAACCCCAAAGCACCCCTTTTGTGAGAGCAGATCCGGTGTTGATGTTCCTGAGGCCTCAGAAGGGATCAGCACTTAGAGCTGTCCCCAGGGAGAACTCCTATATGTTAATTTAAGTTTCCTGTATAGCTTCTGTCAGCTTCTCACACTGGAAGCTGGAAGAGCAGAGAAGCGATTGCAAATCACCTCATCTGGGCCCCAAGGTCATCTCTGTGCATGCTGGTTTAAATATATGTATATATTTAGTAATTATTTTACTCATTAATTGACTGCTTGTGCTGGGGAAGGCAGCTGGTGGCTAAAGGGCTGAATTTTTGGCAGCCCTGTCAACATTCCCTGAAGGCATCCGAATCTTTTCCAGTGGCAGAGTTTGGGGCTGAGCTGTGGGGACAGAGCTGTGGGCTCAGCTAAGGCTCTTTCCAAACAGGTTGCTGTTTGGCTGCCAGCGTGGTCACGGAGAGGCTGACATCCATGTTCAGTCTGGAGAGAAGAAGGCTTTGGGGAGACCTTGGAGCCCCTTCTAGTGCCTAAAGAGGCTCCAGGAGAGCTGGAGAGGGACTTTAGACAAGGATCTGTGGTGTTCTCCTCCAGCACTGATTCCTGTCCTGTTCCAGCTCCTCTCCAAAGCTGCAGAAGCTGCTCAGTCTCGGGTTCAGCTCATCCTGGGGTTCCTCCTGGGTAACCTCCTGTACTCTGCTTCACTCTGCCCTTTCCATGGCTGTTGGGAAAAGTTCCCACTGTATTTTCTCTCTCAGCAGGAGCAGCTTTGCCTTAACACTGTTTCAGCCAGGAGAGAATATTAAAATCCCAGCTTTTCCACCAGCTTTTTATGTCGCTCCATCATCCAGTTGGTGGTTGTGGAGTAGCTTGAGATCTTCCAGCCTCATGGCAAAGCGAAACTTTGTCCTCCTCCCAAGACAGATGGTCCTGGCATTAACTCCCCTCTGTCCTTGGCTTGTCTTCCAGGTCCTGAAAGGCTGCAAGAAGCTGAACCTGTCTGTGCACTCGGTGGGCCGCATCCCGGGGGGCTACGTCACCAACCACATCTACACGTGGGTGGACCCGCAGGGCAGGAGCGTGTCCCCCCCCACGGGCCTCCCCCACCACCAGAACAGCTCCCTGCGCAGGGACAGCGAGAAGAGGAGCCACCTCCAGCTCCTGCAGGAGGGGGATGAGAAGAAGGTGAGCAAAGGGGGATCTGCCACAGCCCCGGGGGCCCCTCCGCGGTCGCCTCTCACCGTGTAGGTGCCAACCTTCTTCCTTCCCCTTGTGCTCATCATCCGTGTCGTTCTGGCCTCATTGGGGTAGCCTGTCTCTCCTTTAGGATCCTGGTTTTCTCCCTTGGTCACTTTGTTCTCCTTCTGTCTTCCCTGAGAGTCCTGTAGGATGGGATGGATTGGCTTTGTTCCTGTTGGACAGCAGTGGAACCTGAGCTGGAGATGAGGAATTGTCCAGGTGCAGTCTGGTCTGACAGTGAGGGTCCTGGCAGCAACACCCATCAAGCCAGAAGTTGCTTTTAAGGCCTTTCCCAAGCAGGTTGTTATTTGGCTGGAGCCTGGGGATGACATGGATATCAAGGGACTGGCATCCATGTTCACCTTGAGAAGAAAAGGCTCTGGGAAGACCTGAGAGCCCCTTCCAGTGCATAAAGGGGCTCCAGGAGAGCTGGGGAGGGACTTGGGACAAGGGATGGAGGGACAGGACAAGAGGGAATGGCTTCCCACTGTGAGAGGGCAGGACTAGATGGGATATTGGAGAAAAAAGTCTCCTGTGAGGGTGATGGAGCCCTGGCACAGGGTGCCCAGAGAAGCTGTGGCTGCCCCTGGATCCCTGGAAGTGTCCAAGGCCAGGTTGGACGGGGCTTGGAGCAACCTGGGCTGGTGGAAGGTGTCCCTGCCATGGCAGGGAGTTGGAACAAGATAATCTTTAGGCCCTTTCCAACCCAAACCATGCTGTGATTCTATATTATGTTGAGGAGGGCTGGATCTCAGAGTGCATTCCTGCTCTTTTTCCTGCATTGCAGATCTTCCCTCAGGTGTTTCTGTGGGACTTTCTTGTGTCTTTTGACAGTTTTGTCCCAGGAAAGAAAAAAAAAAACACAACAGATTTTCCTCTTCCAAAAATAGACTAAACCAGAAGATTTTCCTTTTCTATTTGAGAAGAGAAGGCTGAGCCAGGAAGGGCCTGTGGGAAAACCCTGGTGAGTGAAAAAGACACAGGGAAGGGAATGGTTTCCATGATGGTACCAGGGGAGCGTGGCCAGTGCTGAACCTGGAGCTCAGGCACCTCCAATTCCCAGTCCTGTTCTCTTGCTGGGAGCTTCTCCTTCTTCAAACAGGCACTGGTGTAAGGGAAGCCAGCAGAGGATGTATTCAGGCTGCAATATCTGATCTCAGGGTTTTAATGTCTCTTCTCCCTCTCACTTCCCATGCCCAAGCAGACCTCGAGAGGTGCCCATGCAGAGGCAAGGTGCTCTGCTGCCCCTGCAGTGAGGCACAGGCTGGAGAGGCAGCCTCTGCTTCCTTCTCAGTGGGGATGGGAGGCAAATCTTGTCACCCTGGACAAGCAAGACATGGTGTCTCCTCAGTGCCATCCATGGAATATCAAAGTACTGTCCTAGGACTAAGCAGAGCACTGACCTCCCAAACACTTCCTAAGCACCTCAGAACCTTGACATATTCCCATCCCTTTATCCTGGCATGGCTGTGTCTGTCCCCAGCACTTTGCATGCCCAAAATGTCCTCTGCTCTGCCTGGAAATGGTGTGGAAGGGTCTGTGAGCTGGAGCTTCCCATCTCAGCCAGAGAGGGGGAAAAAACTAATACAGGCTGAGGCAGTTTGCTGATGAAATATTCATGTGGGCCACAAGGGAGAAGGGCCTATTATTTTTACTTTAAGGAGAAGTGAGAAGCAAGCACTGCTGGCTGGTGTCCCCCACCCGCTGCCACCAGTGTCACCTTGACAGAGCAGCAGCAGCAGCAGCTCTGGGAAGCTGTGAGGAGGAGGAGGAGGTGTTTTCTGTGCCCCTTTAGTCCTTGCTGTGTGTGGACATGAAATGCTCAGAAACCCGCAGGTGTGCATGCCCTGCCCTCTGTGCCTGAGCACCGCGTGGCTCTGGGCAGCCCCTTCCCCTCATTCCCTGGGGAGAGCTGATTCCAGGTGATTCCAAGAGCTCAGGGCTGGCTCCCAGGGGGGGCACAGGACAATGAATCCAACTTGACTTTGCAAGTGTTAATTACTGTCGTTTAAGCTTTTTTGGGAGGGAATGGAGCCAAGTTGAGTGAAGACCACCTTAAGCTTGGAGGAGTGTCCGTGCTGGGCTTGGCTCCTGGATACACTCACTCCCCAGGTGTGAGGGAGACCCAGCTCCAAGTGCCCCCACGGTGGCACCATTCCAGGTGAGCCAGGCTGCAGGACCTTGGCTCACAGCTTGTTCTGGGCTGTGCTGCCCTGGTGCCCTTGCTGTGATGCCCCTTTGCAGCTTTGCTGCTCTTGGAGAGCTCTGGGAAGTTCTGCCAGCCTTGGGTGTGCTGCCCGCTTGTTGTGGTGCAAGCAGCTTGTGGCCTGCTCGCTTCAGCACCCTTTGCCCAGGTGTGAGGAGTGACTCTTCCAAAATCTGAGCTTGTTCTTCCATTCTTTGGTGCTGCTTCACGCAGTCAGAAGGCCCTTTGCCTTCTTCATAGAATCACAGAATGGTTTGAGTTGGAAAGGACCTTAAAGACCATCTTGTTCCACCCCTGCCATGGGCAGGGACACCTTCCACCAGCCCAGGTTGCTCCAAGCCCTGTCCAACCTGGCCTTGGACACTTCCAGGGATCCAGGGGCAGCCACAGCTTCTCTGAGCACCCTGTGCCAGGGCCTGCCCACCCTCTCAGGGAAGGATTCCTTCCCAATATCCCATCTAAACGTGCTGTCAGTTTGAAGCCATTGCCCCTTGTCCTGTCCCTCCAGGCCCTTGGAAATAGTCTCTCTCCATTTTTCTTTTGGGGGCTTCTTCAGGTTCAGAAAAAAAAAGAAAATTCCTGGATGCTTCGAGTCTGAAATGCACAAGGCTGTCCAGACACTTCTGTATCCAGAGGTGCCAGCTGTGCCAGCTGGTGGTGGAAACAAGTCCCCCCTGGTCAAAGGCTGCTGGCTGATGGGCTGGAGAGAGTTATTTGGTGTCACTGCCTGTGTCACTGGTCTGAACAGGCTGCAGGGCATGAATGGGCTGAGTCACTTTGTCCCGAATTACTGTGCACCACTGGGAGATGAAAATGTGTCCCAGAACACAGGAACAACCTGCCTCTTGTTTTCTCTCTTTTTATTTGTATGTGTAGATATAGAGGTAATACAAATGTGTAATGAACTGTTGGAAGTGTGCTTATTCTGCTCACAAACATGCAAATAAATGCAACATACCCCTGGTTAATTCAGCCCTGTCAACCAGAATTGACAGGTACTGCTGAGACCTGTTTGATTTCTGAAATGCTTTTACATTCTGAGGGAAGGGCTGGGAATTAGTTGGTTGTATTTTCCCCCACTCTCTCCTATTTCTGAGCGATCTGAACGTCCTGAAATGAATCTGCAAAAGCTTTCAAGCAGGCAGGATGTGGGTAAGTACAGCAGAGCAGGTTCAGCCCCGCAGCAGGAGCACGTTTGTGGATGTGTTGCTGCAGCTCAGGATGACTGGAGCTAAAGGGATATTTCCAGCTTTTCCAAGGTTAAATTCCAGGCTGGTAGAGGCATCTGCCATTCTTCAGGTGATAGAGATACCCCTGTCTGGCTGCCTTTTCCTCTGGCACATCTGTATGCCTGGAAGGCTGGCTTTGGAGCAGAGTTTAGCAAGTTTATCAGGAGGTTTGTAACCCAAAGGCTTGAAATGGAAACCACCCCTGCGGAGTGTGTGACGGTGTAACTGATCCACCTGGCAGAGCTGGCATCTGCAGGATCAGCCCACTGGCATGGAGGTGTGGAGCAAGTGGACTGGTGTGCAGCCAGGGTGGTTGGGCTTCCGTCTGGTGGGTCTGGGTGGCCACGTCAAGTACCTTGGCCATGATGGGTTGGTGCCAAAGGCAGCCACCATTGCTGGCCTGTTCCTTGCCCATGGTTTTCCATTGCATTTTTGTGGGATCACAGGATGGTTTGGGTTGGAAGGGACCTTAAAGATCATCCAGTGCCACCCCCTGCTATGGGCAGGGACACCTTCCACCAGCCCAGGTTGCTCCAAGCTCCATCCAACCTGGCCTTGGACACTTGCAGAGATGGGGCAGCCACAGCTTCTCTGGGCAACCTGTGCCAGGGCCTGCCCACCCTCCCAGGGAAGGAGTCTTTCCTAATATCCCATCTAAACTTGCCCTCTGCCAGTTTGAAGCCATTGCCCCTTATCCTGTCCCTCCAGGCCCTTGGAAATAGTCTCTCTCCATCTTTCTTGTCAGCTCCTTCAGATACTGGAAGGCCTCAATGAGGTTACCCCGAGCTTCTCTTTTCCAGGTTGAACAACCCCAATTTTCTGAGCCTTTCCTCCCAGCAGAGCTGCTCCATCCCTCTGATCAACTCCATCACTTCCAGCTGTTCTGGATCTTTGAGGAGTTACTGGGGGGCTGCCAGCTGCCGTCTGGGCAGTGGATCTGGGCCAGAATCCAGCTTGCACCAGGCTTGGGTCAGAGGCTGGTCTGTGGGGGGAGCCAAGAGCTGGGCCAGGTGTTCAGCGCAGACCTGCCCTAGGATGGATGATGTCATGAGAAGGCACAAGAAAGGTGGTGAGAAGGGAGTGGAGGACAGGAGGAGGTGCTGGCAGGTACAACCCGTGGCTGTGCAAGTCGTTACAGAGCCCTCTGCTTTCCAGGTCACTGCTGTGTGTGACAGATGGCCCTATTCCCCAAGTTTATTACTTTCCTGCAGTAGGGACAGCCTTCCCTGTAGTCCTAATGAGTGGATCCAGTGTTTTACCAGAGCCCTGTGTCCACCTTCCCCACAGGTGAAGTAACCAGTGGGGGGGCTCAGTAATAAGTGTGAAAAGGAGTGTGAAGGTACATTGCTGGAGCCATGTGTCTCCGGGCAAGGCACAGCAGCAGGACAGTCCCCCAGCACCATCCCAACAGAGGATTGTCACCTCCTTGCTGCAAAGCTAGGACCTGCTTCCCGTGGTCACCTTCTGCTTCAAAGCACTTGGATCTTTATCATCTGTCCAGGCTTAAAGTCCCCTGGATTTGTCACAGCAGTAAGGGCCATTTGTGCTGTGAATTGTCATTGATGGACTTGGGGGATCAACAGCTTATTTCATTAAAAGCACTTTGGAAACCCTCAGACAGCAAGAACTCGTGGGTGCTGCTGAGCTGGAAGGAAGATGAAGTGAGCAAAGTGCTCTGCCAGTGTTGGACTGCGAATTCTCTGAGAAGCACCATTCCATCAGCTGAATTGTTGCTCTAATGTGCTCATTGCCAGGGGAGCTGCTCATTCCTTCGAGCTTTTGGCGCAGCAGAAGAAAGAAAATATACATAAAGAAGACAGTGTGAACATTCCCATACCTTCAGGCAGTTCTGTATCCAAAAGTAGCTGTAATTATTATTTAAAAAAAAAAAAAAGTATCTGTGATAGTATTGTGTGAGACACTAATGGTGACTACTTGAGCATGAAGGATAAGAGATGCAGGAGGGAGAAGGATTTCTGTCTCTCAGTTTGTAATGGCATTTTCAGTGTGAAGCTCCCCACGTCTCTCACTGTTTGCTTGCTCTGACCTTGCTGGGGTTAGATTTTGTTTGCAGCTTGAAGTGTAACCAGGCGACTGGGGGGATGTGGACAGTTCCCTGTGGTACTGGAACGTGTGATGTGAGCCATAGGTCCCCCCAGTCCCCAAGGGAATAAAGGCATGGAATCACAGGATGGTTTGGGTTGGAAGGGACATTTAAAGCCCATCTAGTCCAACGCCCTGCAGTGAGCAGGGACATCTTCAGCTCCACCAGGTTGCTCAGAGCCCCATCCAACCTGACCTTGAGTGTCTCCAGGGATGGGACATCCTGCTTCGAGGGGTCTGTAGGACTGTCACAGCAGACTTACCCCAAAATACCCCTTGGGTCTGACCTCAGCCCACCTCACCCCATGCTGATGGGCAGCAGTGCCATCTCTTTGCTGTTTCAGGCTCTTTAAGCAGAGAAAGCGCCCAAAAGTGGTAATTGTTGCATGAGCCAAGCCCTGCCCGGTGGGGAGGCTCAACATCAGCCTGGCCAAGAGCTGGGCTGAGGCTTGGGATGGGACCTCTGGCAGGGGACTTGGGTTGGAGACTGTCCCTGTGCCCTCAGTGTCCCCTCTCCGCCCTGGGAGATGCTCAGTGTCCCCACTCCCTTGTGCTGATATTGAACACCTTGGAGGTGGCTGCCCAAGCCCTGGCGTGGCCTTGCCAAGCTCTGATGGATCTGGCACCCCCAGAGCTGTGGCTGCTGCTCCCAGCACTCAGTTAATGGCTCATGAGCTGGCTCTGCCTTCCCCCACTCCTGTGTTTGCAGGATGTCTAGACACAAACCGGTGGGGTTTCCTTGGGAAGCAGGAGGAGGATGAGCCCTGTGAGCCTCCTTAAATGTTGTTTTTGTTTGTGTGGTGGCAGTAATGGCATGGAAATAGCTGCCAGCATGGGTGAAACCTCCTCAGCCACGCTCGCAGCTGTGTGCTGAGTCGTATTGGTGCAGAGTAATTTGTGTCTGAAAGAGCTTTTTCTAATGATAAAATTGAATCTGTCAACAGGTAATTTCATAAACCCAGAGAGAAGAAATCCTGGGCAAGAATGAGCTCAGAGCAAATGCCTGACTGATGGTGGCAGGTTTTTTTTCCATCATTTCCTGCTCTGGGAGGCAGCAGATGTTTCAGCATTGAAATTAAAATTGTGACCTTGATCTTCCAAATGCTTTTGTGTGGCACATGCGGGAGTAGTTTGGGGCTGGACACAGCCTTGGAATGGCACAGGGGAGGAGGTGGGGGCTGTCTGTGATGCCCTGAGCCTGGGAATACCCAGCAAGGGGCAGGGGGTGACCTTGCCTGGATGTTACTTTGCCTCCAGTGCCTAAAGGGGCTCTGAGAGAGCTGGAGAGGGACTTTGGACAAGGGCATGGAGTGATAGGACAAGAGAGAATGGCTTTAAGCTGAAGGAGGGTAAAATTAGATTGGATATTAGGAAGAAACTCTTCCCTGTGAGGGTGGGCAGGCCCTGGCACAGGGTGCCCAGAGAAGCTGTGGCTGCCCCATCCTTGGAAGTGTCCAAGGCCAGGTTGGACGGGGCTTGGAGCAACCTGGGCTAGTGGAAGGTGTCCCTGCCCATGGCAGGGAGTTGGAATGAGATGAGTTTTCGTGATGTCCTCAGTTTCCCCCACAGAATAGCAGCCCTTGCTTTCTGCCTGTTTTAGGAATGTGCCAGGACAGCTGTGGATTGCAGCTCAGGGTGATCTCTCCCTGATTTTGACCCTTGGGATGTGTTACAGCTTCCCACTCTGAGTGAGCTTCAGCCTGGCTGCAGAACAGGGAGGAGGGAGGAAGCGTAAAGTGGAAATGGAACTAAAATGCCCTCTTCTGGGACAAGACTTGGCACAGGAGTGATAATCATATGTCTGCAAACCTGAGTGGGAGAGCCCAAGCAGAGGGGCTGAAGGGCTTGGTCCAGGGAATGCTGAGCTGAGGGTCTGTTCCCAGTGGGGTCGTGGATCAGCACTTCCCACCATGGCAGGATTGGTGGTGGGAACCACTGGAAACATCAGTCTGGTCACAAGGCACAGGTTTAGCTCTCTCTTTGGACAGCACAGCTGGGCTTGTGCTTCCACCTCACCCCACAACCATGTGTGGAGTGGGTGCTCATGGCACAGACAGGTGCCCTCAGTGGTGGGTGAGGATGATGGGGCAGCCACCATGGTAGGGCCACCCCTCCTGACACCACCTCTGCACCGGGCCCGTCCCTGCAGACAGAATCCCTTGGGAAAGAGTGTGCAAAACAGTCCCCTCTGATCCCCAAGCCCTTAACTTGGAGCGGCTCAGCCTTCCCTTCATCCTGGCAATCAGCTTATCCCTGCTCCTCCTCCCTGCCTACCTCCTCTCTCCCCAGCCTGATCCAGCTGAGCCCTCTGCCTGCCAGCACTCTCTCTCTCTCCCAGCTATTCCCGAAATCTGCAGTTTGTCAATAAGCTGGATGCTCAAAGTGGTTCTTCCTCCAGCCCCTGCTGCTGCCATGCTCTTCCCGGCAGTTTCCACCGCAGTGCCGCAGGGTTTCCTCCGGAGCTGTAACCATTATCTGATGAAGAAATGCAATTAAGCCCTCAGCAACCCAACTTTGCGGGACTGCCAGCAGCGAGGTATATTTTTCAGCAGCGCTTAGGTTTCTCCACACGGCTCTGGTTTGCTGGAAGGGCTTTCAGCCCGACATGGCTCGGGGCTGTAGCCGTAGCTTTCCGCTTCTGGATGCCCAGGTTGTCCCTGGTACAGGTGTAAACGAACCAGCTCACGCGGCAGCACCTCAGGTGGAGAGGGAGAGGGAAGTATCTCTTACTCCATCTGATGGTATCCATGTGGGGAGAGCAGCCTCTCAGCTTACCAGCCCGCTGGGATAGTGTTGAGGGGAGATGGAAATGTCTGGACACGGAGCTGCCCTTCCCGTTTGCCAGCTCTAGTTGCGTGTGTTGTTCAGGGACTTGCGGGGGGGGGGGGGGGGGGGAATCCTGGGTTATTTTGACCTGGTCTGTGATTCCATGCACTTTGCTGCGTTTCTGCTACTTGTGTTTTTCCCAGTATTGGGGAATTTTCCAGAGGAACAGCCACGGTGAAAAAGCTGGAGAAGGGAAAGCTTAAATGTCATTAAACAGACTGGGAGAAAACAGGACTTTAGTAAAGTTGGATATTCTTCTGGCTGTAAAAACACTCAGTGAAGTGCTCTGTGGTGCAGAGCAATGTTTCCATGTGAAGAGAAAGTTGAACTGCCCTTGGTTTTGAGAGGCAGGTGCTCTGCTGGGGGGGTTCAGTGCCCAGCTCGCCTCTCCAGCCTGGCATCAAGGTCTCTTTAGAATTCCTTTATTATGCTCCAATCCTGAAACTGTTTCCAGCACTTTCTGCACTTTAAATCGGGGGAAGGACTAACCCGGGGAGTGTGAGGTTTGTGCAGCACTAGAGAAGAATGCTGATAGAGGTAGTTAATGTCTTGTTAGAGTTCTCATCTCCAGCTTTCCACAGCCATTCCTGGAGAGTGGATATACGGGATATACATGGTTTGCATCCATTCCATTAAGTACAAAATTTGGAGCCACAGGTACGTTTACATCCTGCTGCTGATTTCTGTGTTGCTGCTGCACCACCAGCAAGATAGAAAATGGGTTTTCGATACCAGCCACGCTAAGACTGGGCTGAATTCCCTGTGTGATGCTGTGTCCTCTGGAAAGGTGGATTAATTAGTGACTTGAAGGTGGAAATCACTTTTCTATCCAGGTAAATGTGTAAGATTTTGGTTTGACTGCAGTGAAGGGTTCTAAATATAAAAGCCCTTCACAAACAGCGTGTTTCTGGTTGTTTCTATCAGTGTGAAACACATTTTGGCTTTTCTCATTTGTTTTTATTCCCGCTGTCTGCTTCTCTCCAGAAGTGACTTAAAACTTGGGACCAAAGCAAAAAAATAAAACCCTGGAGTTATTCATTTAGAAAGTGTCATGCAGCGAGTGAACAAAGGCCATTTTAAATTGAGAGTCCTCCAGGGAGCTGAACACAGATTTGCTCATGCACTCTAAATTCTCACCTGAACATCCATATATTGTGAGGTCCTCTGAGCAGGGGAAGGGGGAGGGAGGCAGATGGAAGCTAGCTAATGGCTCTGGGGTGCTGTGCAAATCAGCATTTGGTGGGGAGAAGACATCTGTCCAGCTGTTGTGGGGTACATCAGCCTGTCAGGTTGTGGGAAACGTTAAATGTCTTCTGCAGTATGTGCAGGCTGGCTGGCAAATTTGTCCTGGCATTATTAATTAGAGATGATCAGGCACAGGACCCCCTGTGCCTCGGTGGGGTTTGCCTTGTGGCTCGTTCTGCCTATCCTTTCCCAAGGGGAGAGTGGCTGCAGTGGCCCCTCACAGTCACTGCTGTACAAAGAAGGGCAGGGGGCTGATTCCCAGCCTGGATGGAGGGGGATTATTGCTCTGTGATCACATTTTTGCACGGCCATGGGATGCCAGAGGGGGGATTTGCAGCCAGTGCTGCCTGGCACCGCTCCACTGGTGCCCGTGGGGCTTTGGGGGGTTGCTCTCAGCTCGGTCTCTACCCCAGAGATGCACCTGTGAAAGGAGGGAGTGGAAAACTCACGGATCAGCTTTATGGCTGAAATCCACCCAGCCCACATGTGCTGCCCTCGTGTAGCTGAACACCCTCAGTCCTCCAGAGCTGGCTTTTCCTTCTGTTGTCCCCCACTGCCTCCTCAATCCCTCCGGAGCTGCCCTTTCCGACCAAGGTGGCAGGGGGTGCAGCTCTCCGTTCTGCCTGGCTGTGTGTCCCACCTCTCCTTTTTGGCTGCACTCAGACACCAATGAAATGTTCCTATTCCTCCACAGGTGAATCTGGTCCTGAATGAAGGGAAGTCCCTGGGCCTCATGATCCGAGGAGGGGCGGAATATTCCCTGGGCATCTACATCACCGGTGTGGATAAAGGCTCGGAGGCAGAGAGCACGGGTTTGAAGGTGAGAGGGACCCCGGAGTGGGCTGGGGGGGAAGGTGGAGCTGCACATTTGTGGCTGCAGGGCCAGGTCAGCACGTCCCTGCTTCTCCTCCTACCTCTTTCTCCCACCCAAACAGAGCTCTTAGTGGACAGGTGAGCGTTGCATTTCGGAGGTGGCTTTTCAGGGCAGGTTCTTTGGATGTTTTGGGTGCTAGGACAGGGATCTGGGGGAGCACCCTGGGGACATGGTGAGGTGTTTCTCTGGCAGCAAGAAGTGAGAGCCGCTGCTGGAAACTCCCTGCAGACCCTTGGGCTCCCCCAGCTGTGTCCCAGGGATACCAGTGCCTGTGGCTTCAGCAGCACGAGGCCATGGCCAGAGGCAGCAGGGACAGTGCTCTGGGACCTCAGCATTTCAAGACAAGTGAGAAGAGGCTCAGGACAATTTGGTTCTGCTTGATAGAGCTGGAAAGAGAGGGACTGGCTGGAGCTGCCTTGGGCATCGTGCGGGTGACCTTGGTGACACCAGTGTGTTTGTCCCCAGTGCCTGCTGACCCTGTGCCACAGTCAGGCTCCATCTCCTAAAAGAAGCCTGAAGGACTAAAGGCAGGAAAAGGGAAGTTGCATTGCTCTCCTCAGGTTCTTTCAGTTTGATTCATGTTTAACACACTTCAGCACTGCTCCGAATCCCTCTCCTTGCTGCACGGGGGAATTTACTGCTTTTCTCTCCTTTTCCTCCTCAGCTGGTGAGCTCAGCGGGGCTGATGTCACACTGCACACTCACAGGGATAGCCACAGCAGCACAACACCTGCCTTGATGCCTCCACCTCATCCCACGCCTGCTTGGAAGGCTGGGAAATAACCACACTCATGCTCCATTGAGGCAGCTGGAGCAGTCCCTGCTGTCCCCTGTCGCTGCCAGCCCAGGTCCCACCACCCCAGGCTGTTGTTTGCCCACCAAAGCCTCTATTTATTCATTCTGCAGCTCTCTGTCCTCGCTGCTCTGTTCTCTGGCAGCTGATCTGTGCATCCAACAGGTCGGTGCTGCTCTGAATGCCAGGCTGTGTGTGATTTCAGATCCACACAGGCACTTCCCACCCTGATTTGTGTTGGTTGTGGGCTGTAAATTTAGTGCTGCTTGGAGGTTTGGAGATAAGGAAAGGCCTTTTATGTCCTGCTGTTGTTCAGGGTTGGGTGTAGATTGCGTCCCCATGCTCCCTGTGCTGCTCCAGGGGGCGGTGGAAGGGATGTGATACCACGAGGAGGGGAGAACTGATGGGTAAATGTGATTTCCAGATAGTTTGTTGCCTCTAAAATAGAAAAATTGTGGATTTGTTCAATGTGGGCTCACCCCAGCCTTGCTGGGTCAATGGAAAGCTTCCTGCTGGTGAATCCCTGTGTGGGGTTTGCTGCTTTCACTGAATTTGTCACCAGAATTGTTTGAGTTGATCCTGAGGTGATGTTTAGATTGCATATAAGCAAGAAATCCTTCCCTGTGAGGGTGGGCAGGCCCTGGCACAGGGTGCCCAGAGAAGCTGTGGGTGCCCCATCCCTGGAAGTGTCCCAGGCCAGGTTGGACGGGGCTTGGAGCCACCTGGGCTGGTGGAAGGTGTCCCTGCCATGGCAGGGGGTGGAACTGGATGATCTTCAAGGTCCTTTCCGACCCAAACCAGCCTGTGATTCTGTAATCTACGATTTTGCCAGACATTTCATTTTTACCTTCTTGTATCTACGGCACCAACGCAGAATTTTGAAACGCTTTAATAATAAATAAACCAAACAATTAATGTTTTACATTTCCCTTAGATTTTAATCAAAGGGCAAACAGTATGGTATTGAAAACCGGGCAAAACCAAGGAAGTTTCCCGAAGTCCCAGGAGCTAAACTGGCTTTTGTCTGCCCCAGAAGTGGATGCTTGGTCCTGAGATGTGGGTCTCCGAGGATCTCCAGCCCTGCTGGTGCTGGTTCAGGTGCTGCTGCTCTGCTCCCTCGGGCTCCGTGGCCATGAAAGGCAGAGCAGCAAACAGGCTGCATCGCTGCAGTCAGTCAGTAATTAAATATTCATACTCCTGGCCTTGGCCGCCTTTATGTTTATTCATTCATGAAACTCCTGACAATGTGTTCTTTGGGCATGTTTTAAAATATGCTGCCTGGGAGCAAGTTCTCAAGACTGAAAAAGTGTGTGTTAGCAGAGCAGGGATGTGAGTCAGTCCCGTTTGCTTTCTGCTTCTGTCCTTTCTGCCTCCTCTGTGACATTCCCAGTGATCCCATGGGCTTGTTCTGATGGCTCTTCTCATCCTGCTTTCTTCCTTGTTCATTTTTTCTGGCGCTGTGTTTTGTGTGGGGTGTTGGTTTTTTTAAGCCATTTTTGTTTTCTCTCCTTGACCTTTACATCAGAAATAGCAGATTTGAGGCAGCTTGCTTGGAACAAACAACTCAATATTGAGTGCCCAGCACAAGGGCTGGGGTGAAAAGAGGTTACCACGATCCATATCTATACAGGGAGGAGAGGAAAAGAGAGGCTGTAAATAGAAAAAGGTGAATGGTTTTACATCATCAGTGGCTGTCATAGAACACAGAGTCATTTAGGTTGGAGAAGATCTCCAAGATCGTCGAGTCAAACCATTCCCCAGCACTGCCAAGGTCACCACCAACCATGTCCCCAGGTGCCACATCCACATGACTTTTATATCCCTCCAGGGATGGAGACTCCACCACTGCCCTGGGCAGCTGTGCCAGGGCTGGACAACCCTTTCTGTGAAGAAATGTTTCCTTATATCCAACCTGAACCTCACCTGGCACAGCTTGAGCCTGTGTCCTCTTTTCATATTGTTTCTTACTTGGGAGAAGAGAACAACCCCCCCTCCGGGAGCTGCAGAGAGCCAGAAGGTCCCTCCTGAGCCTCCTTTTCTCCAGGCTGAGCTCCCTCAGCTTCTCCTTATCAGACTTGTGTTCCAGACCCTTCCGCAGCTCTGGTCCCTTCCCTGGACACAACTTGGTGTCCTCTGCAAGCTGACTGGGGGTGCACTCGTTCTCCTCGTCTCAAAGCCGCCCCTTGAAAGTGGATTTGTGTTTTGAGGTCTGCACATAGACAAAGGTACTGAAAAAGAGAAGATCAAATGAAAGCCTTGAGGCTCCCTCTGAGTCTGGGGAATAAGCTGGAGTGTGAGAAAGCCAACCAGAAGGTGTGTGGTTGTGGTAGCCAAGATGTAACGTTTCTTCTGGAGTGGTCCTTCAAATGGTGCCACCTTAATGGGGACAGACATTGTTTAAGTGGCTCCTCTCCTGGGAGGCCACCAGAATCCTCCCCACAGCAGTGCCACAACCTCTGCCAGCCCCCAGAGACCATTTCCTCTCCTTGTGCTTTCATTTCCAGTCTGTATCTGCTTTGTTCCTTCTATTTGTGTTGCAAAGTATTCGGGGACAGAACATGTTTCAGGCAGCACTTGGCACCCATCGCTCCCTGCCCTGCTCCCAAATCCATCTCTAATGCTTCCAGCAGGCTCTGTTGGCCTCCTTGGACATGGAGCACCTGCCCTGACCTGTTTCCCTCCTGGAAAAACTGAGCACCTCCTTATTTTTCTGCAAGTCTTCATTTGGTCAGTTCCAAATCGATTCCTACGCTTCCCTGGCCATGTTTTTAATTTCTTAAGGTCTGCTTTTGGTAATTATTTGTGCTAGAGGGAGGCTCTAGAGGGAGGCTCCTTCTGCTTTAGTGCTACCTCAGGTGTCATTTAGCCTCCCTTCAGGCCCATTGGTGGCATTAAACAGGTCTGGTGCCAGTGCCAAACCGCTTGGCATCCCTCTAGCCCTGTTACTCCCAGCTCAATTTGGTGTCATTTAACGTTAACTCGTGTTTAAAATCTCCCACCTATTTTTCTGTCTGTGTGACTGCATTTCTCCCAGAGATTATTTTGATTATTTTTTAAGAGGCTGGAGATGCTCAGAACCCTTGTGTGAAGCCCGTTAAGTTTCTCTTGACTGTGCCTCCCTTTCCCACGTCATTCCCTCTGCCTCCACAATGAGAAGGAGCCGAGCCTGTCACCGAGGTGTGTTATTTCCAAGCTCTGCTTCTTGTCATGGTCTGTCACCTCTTGCATGTCATGTTCAGCCCCTCATTTCAGGGTACATTTATCCCTAGGAAATGAAAATAATTCCATTTTCACAAGTGCTCAAGCGCTCAGCATGTCCTGTGTGTCCACCCACCACAGCTGAGCACAACTGAAAACTTGTTCCTGAAATACCCAGGGCAATAATTTTCCTGTGTTTTATTTTAATTTTTTTTTTTTGAGTGTCTTATTATTACTACTTTCATTCTGTGCCAGTTTGGAGCTGTGCATACAGCACATCATTTTTCAGGGTCAGCTTTTGTTTTACTAGCTGATTCTTTTGCATCTCTGCAGTTTTTTTGTTACCTTCCCAATTGTCCTTGACTTTGGGGAGAAAGCATAATTATTATCTACGTTAATTAGCAAAAAGCCGTTTCCAGCTCTAATAGGAGTCTATGATTGAAGATAGGCTGATTTGCAGGCATTTGAGCTGTCCAGTAATTCCTTTTTATCTGCCCTTTGCCAGCAATTATTTTTGCAAGGTCTGTTTTTTTTGTCCCTGCATGAGATGCTCGAACTTATCCAAGTATTTTGTGACTGGTCATTCCCACCTGGTGTTAATATTCTGGAAGCACCTGGGAGAGGTGATCATGTGCTGGGCACTCTTAACAGAGCACAAGGAACCAGAGGGACATGAAGGACATGGACTAAATGCTGAGGAAGTGATGAAGGACAGACAGAGAGATGAAGCAGCTGGTCCAGGGCCCCTCTGGTCTCACTGATACAACAAGGGCTTGCCAGGCTCCTGTTGGTTCTCCCTTGAAAGGAGAAATTAAGGAAAGGTTATTAAATCTGTGTAACTGTCTCGAACCAAAAAATCATGAAAGTTTAATCCCTGATATAGAAAACTATTAAAGATTCATAATTCCAGTAAAACTGTCTAATCAAATTTGGGGTTTTATTGTTTTGTTGCTGCAGTGAGCCTGGTGCTCCTTCTTTTAGCAGCAAAATCCACTCCAATGGATTGCCTGATAAATCAGAGAGACCTGAGAGATGATATTCATTACACCTGAACGTGTGTTTCTCTTGGCAGTTTAGGCACTTGCATAATTTCCCTTCCCTGTTATGTTGGTCATCAGCAATTTTCTGATAGTGGTTTTAAAGCTGACAGAGCTTGAATCTGAGATATTTGTGGAGTCTGTTTGTTGGGAACATGGTCATTTGTGTTATTTGCCTTCTCCTGGGTTCCCTCCCTTCCCAGTCCCTGTGGGTCAGCTCAGGTGGCACTGGCTGCCCTGGGCTCCCTGTGTGCAGCTCACAGAGCTGGTTCTGGGCTGTCTTTCTCTCAAACCAAAGAAGTTTCATGTCCCTGACACACGGTTTTGGCAGGTCTGTGCTCTGCAGTCTGCAGGGGTAGGTGTGACATCCCAGCTCCACTCTGGAATCTCTTCCCTCCAGCCAGCAGCACAAAGGGACATCAAACCCTGGGCAAGACCAGTGCCCAGAGCTGCCTCTTGCCTTTCCAAAGGGAAGTCACAGAGGGGAAGGCCAGCCAAGAACAGGCAGCTCCATTTGCAGGACCAGCTGCTTGGAGTGTCTTCCTGATGGAGCCAGCGCAGGAGATGGTGCATCCTCTGTGCTGGCACCAGGGGCTGTCTGAGAGCTCCCTCTTCCTCTGGAGTCCCAGGCTGCATCAGCCCAGCTCCCAGGCTTTGGATCCCTGCTTGGTTGGCCACAGGGCTGTGGGTTTGTCCCTTCCCTACATCATCCCTTGCCATCCCTGTGACAGCAGTTGTGGTGACAGCCAGCACAGGGCGGAACACAGGGGCTCTGGCAGTGGTGGTGGGGACTGGGCTCTGTCACAGCCCTGGGTATTCACCAGCCCCTCTGTGTGTCACAGGGGAAGCAACTGTCCCCAGAAATTTGGAAAGTTCCATATTACGGGGGGCCAGCACAGGAAGGACATGGAGCTGTTGGAGCAAGTGCAGAGGAGGCACCAGGATGGTCAGAAGGATGGAGCAGCTCTGCTGGGAGGGAAGGATGAGAGATTTGGGATTGTTCAGCCTGGAGAAGAGGTTTCAAGGTGAACCAATTGTGGCCTTTCAGTACCCCAAGGAGCTACAAGAAAGATGGAGAGAGACTCTTCACAAATGCCTGGAGTGACCGGACAAGGGGGAATGGCTTCAAACTGCCAGAGGGCAGAGTTAGATGGGATATTCTTCCCTGGGAGGGTTGGGCAGGCCCTGGCACAGGGTGCCCAGAGAAGCTGTGGCTGCCCCTGGATCCCTGGAAGTGTCCAAGGCCAGGTTGGACAGGGCTTGGAGCAACCTGGGCTGGTGGAAGGTGTCCCTGCCCATGGCAGGGGGTGGAATGAGATGAGCTTTAAGGTCCCTTCCGACACAAACTGTTCTATGAAGAATGAGGCAAATCTGCTTGGGGTCCCTGGATGGAGTTGAATGTGGAGCTGGGCCCTGCTGCATCTGGACTAGATGATCTTAAAAGTCTTTTCCAACATAAATGATTCCATGATTCTGTGGTGCTCTTGCTCCATGTCCCGTTTTCCTGTCAGTGCCACTCAGAGCATCCTTCTAGCGTCCTCTGAATGCTGCTTCTGAGCACCCTCTGTCCTTTCAGCAGAGGGAAGGGTAACCAGGAGCCCTTCTCTGGCTTCTCATTATTGCCAGCATTATTTTGTATAGCTCCATCAAGCTCCCCACACATTATCTCATCTCTAAATTTAACAGGTCTAATCTGTTTGATCTGTCCTTTCACAGGCACCTTCATCTGCCACTAATCATTTTTGTTTCACTTCCCTACAACTTTTCTCTCTGCTTCTCCTTGCTGGGCAGGCAGAGACGTGACCAGGGAAGGAACTTGCAGCATTCACTTGGATATGAACTTTACACTCGTTTTAGGGCTATTCTTGATATGGTTCTTACCACAGTTTCCCATCCCATGTTTTTGCTGCAGGTGCACTTGATCGTTCTCACAGTTGCACCCTGAGCAAAGTGGTCCATGAGTTGTTGGTTATATTCACCTGTGTCCTCACGAATCATGGAAGGGTTTGGAGATCTTAAAACTCATCTCATTTCCACCCCCTGCCATGGGCAGGGACATCTCCCACTATCCCAAGTGGCTCCAAGCCCCATCCAACTTGGCCTTGGACACTTCCAGGGATGGGGCAGCCACAGCTTCTCTGGGCAACCTGTGCCAGGGCCTGCCCACCCTCCCAGGGAAGATTTTTCTCCTAATATCCAGTGTAAACCTTTCTTTGAAAGGCATTCAAAGCCATTCCCCTTGTCCTGTCACTCCATCCTTTGTCCAAAGTCCCTCTCCAACTCTCATGGAGCCCTTTTAGGCACTGGAAGGGTCTCTGAGGTCTCCCTGGAGCCTTCTCTTCTCCAGGTGAACACCCCCAGCTCTCCCAGCCTGGCTCCAGAGCAGAGGGGCTCCAGCCCTTGGAGAATCTTTGTGGCCCATTTTCTCTGACTTTTCCATATTCTTGTGCCTTCTCTGCTGGGAATGCCCTCACAGGATGCCTGGAGACACCAAGGTCAAGTTGTGTCAGCACTGTGGTGTGGCCTCTCTGCCCTTGGTTCCCGTCAGCCTTTCACTGGATGCACTAATGGAAGGAAAATATCCCAGGAAGACAGGGAGAGAAATGGATGCCTTGACAGGGTTGTGGCACTCCTGGTTCCCACTTTGACCCCAGCAAAGTTCTGGGCAGATCTGGAGTAAACTTTGATGATGGCAGAGTCACAGCCCACCGCAGGGACTTGGCAGTGGTTAATCCAGTGCTTCCCACTGGAGTAAGAGTCTGGGGAATTAATCCCATCTTGCACCGTGTCATGAAGGAAATCAGAGTGTGTTTCGGCAGAGCTGAGCAGAAGCCCCTGGTTAAGCAAAGATAGGAGAGAGCAGTTTCAAAGAGGTGTTTTATCAGAGACAGGGTGAATTGTGATGAGGGAGTGAGGAGGAGCAGCACCAGATGCCCTGGAAGCACAGAGGAAGGGAGCCTGGGATGAAGGGTGAAAGATCAGGTGGCTGCTGTGTCCTGAACATGGCCAGGCTGTCAGGGGAACTCCTGGTTCCTGCAAAGGCCCTGCCCACAGAATGAAAGCTCTGAGGAGCAGCTGGGGAGGAAAGAGGAGGAGAGAAGGGATGGAATCCAGCTGTCTCACATCCCACAGTTTACAGGGTGTTGGAGGCTGTGGTGAGACACTCCGGCTGAACTTTCCTGTTGCACACAGAGATCTGAGGTTTGGGGCTTCCACACATGGTTCCTGGCCTCCCAGCGCAGCAGGAGGGGTTGGGGCTGGAGGCCTTGATGCTCTTTGGGGGTCTGCAGTGGTCTGCACATCTGGTTAGTGGAGGAGACTGGGCAGATTGGTCTGACTTGGGATTCTGAACAGGCTCCTCCAGGCTTCACAGACTGGTCCTTCACTGGCTCCCAGCTTGAGTGCTTGGTCTCCAGCCAACAGCATTTTTCCTGGTCTCTCCAATTGCCGTATCCTGAATTTGGTGGTGGGTCCCACTCTCCCTGGTGGGAGAGGAAAGCTGTATTCCTAACAAGGAAACCCCCAGGACTTTCCAGGCTCACCCCATGCTGACCCCACAGGTAGGAGACCAGATCCTGGAGGTGAACGGCAGGAGCTTCCTCAGCATCCCCCACGACGAGGCCGTGAAGCTGCTCAAGTCCTCCCGGCACCTCATCATGACGGTGAAGGACATCGGGCGGCTGCCCCACGCCCGCACCACCGTGGACGAGACCAGGTGGATCACGAGCTCCCAGCTGGGGGAGACCCTCGTCAACTCAGCAGGGTACGTGCTTGTCACAGCCCCTGGGAGTGCCCTGAGGGGGTCTGTCAGCTCAGTCCCCCCCACCACCAGGTGATGTGTGTCCATGGGAGCACCCAGTGCTCGGGCGTGCGGTACCCACATCAAGCAGAGCATCTCTGACCTGGTGTGGACAGCATGCTGCTGCCCCTTTCCCCTTCTCCCAGGCCAGAAGCTTTTAGCTTACGGGCACAGGGAGGAGAGAAGGTGCCAGCTCCTGTGCCAGGCCCCAGGTGACGAGGGATCGGCACTAAATGATCTTCTCCCTCCTCGCAGGGCAGTGGGCGACCATGCTGTGGAGATGGCAGCCAGGGTAAGACACGCTTCATGTCTGATGCCTTATGAAAAGGAACAACACTGTTATTATCTTTTATTTTCCTTGGGAGGGAGGGCTTTGTGCTCCTGGTTATAGAAGGGATGCTGGTTTGATGAGGGGTTTAGTGGGTCTTTCTCCTCCCCACCTCGTGTTGGCAGCTGACAGGGACACAGTGGGTGCCCCCTCTCCTGTGCCACTGGGGAGTCACATCTGCAGCACATCTGGTGCCTCCCAGCCAGGCAATGAGCACTCTAATGGAGAAGGGGCAATGATCACCCACGGGCAAGGACCATGGGGATGCCTCCACCCTGCAGAGGTGACCATGGTGCCTTCCACATGGTGGCTGTCTCTGGACCCTGCCAGCTTCTGGGATCTTTCCCATTCCAAAGCAGAGCAGAGCCAGGCCTCTCCAGCACACCAGGCAGTGGCAGGCACTCACCCATGCTGTGCCTGCAGCTCTGTGACAGCGTCTTCTCTCCCCACACCTCTCTGCAAAGCACGTTTCTTTTAAATGGAAATAAAGCAGGGAGGTTTCACAGGTGGCTCTCA
Source organism: Sclerurus mexicanus (assembly GCA_013396755.1). Classification (NCBI taxonomy): domain Eukaryota; kingdom Metazoa; phylum Chordata; class Aves; order Passeriformes; family Furnariidae; genus Sclerurus; species Sclerurus mexicanus. The sequence goes on from VWZF01002544.1 coordinate 25,044, forward strand.
CTGATAACAGCGTTGTACTCTTCGCTGGCAAAACACATTCCCAAACGCCTCAACTCTTCTCTGGCTTGGGGATGATCAGAGTCCTGTCTGGCTCCATATCCCTGTGCTGACTGTGCCAGCACTGCCTGGGAGGGAACAGCAAGGACCTCCTCTTAGAAATCCCTCTCAAAGGAGAGAAAGCCTTTCATCTGCAGCCAGACTTGTCTCTCCCTGCGGCTCCTTTGGTTGCCAGTGGCTCTTTCTTCACCAGGGTCTGCTTCAAGCTGGCAGCAGGGGCAAATGTGCCTTTTACACAGGATGGGAAGCTGGCCTGTCTCTCGTGGCCCCAGTTCCCCCAGCCCTGCCAGGGAGGAATGCAGCCTGTGATTAAATCAGTGGCTGGTTGAGGGACAGTGGCCCCGCTTGCTGAACAGAGCTGGGGAGCCGTTTTAGTTTTTAACTGGTGCTGCATAAACTCATAGAATCATAATTTCACAAGATATCCTGAGCTGGAAGGGATCCGCCAGGATCATCAATTCCAGCTCCTGGCCCTGCACAGACACCCCAACAATCCCACCCTGTGCCCCAGAGCATCATCCAAACCCTCCTGGAGCTCTGGCAGCCTTGGGGCTGTGCCCACTGCCCTGGGGAGCCTGGGCAGTGCCCACCACCCTCTGGGGGAAGAACCTTTCCCTGAGATCCAACCTGCCCCTGCCCTGGCACAGCTCCAGCCATTCTGTCACTGGTCACCAGAGAGAAGAGACCAGAGCCTCTGATCATGGCTCTGGAGTTACCCAGACAAGAGATGACACTGAACAGCCCTGCTGTTGAACCCTTGGGGGGTTACCTGCCTTGGGTCATTCTCAACATCCCCCTTCCACTCCTGTTTTCCAGCTCCCCTGCAGGCAGGTGGGTGAGAGCAGTGGTCTCAGACACAGGCAGCTTGGGTTGGCAGGCAGAGCCCAGAGCAGGGGGCAGTTCTCGGGAGAGAGAGCAGCCAGTTCCTTGTCATCCCAGCCCAAAGCCCATCTCCTGTCTCCTGCAGCCCGTGTTTTACCGGGGGCTGGCCGGCTCGCAGGTGACCCTGAGCAGCATGGTGAACCAGACCCGTGTCATGCTGGAGGAGCAGGCCAGGCACCTGCTCAACGAACAGGAGAGGGCCACCATGGGCTACTACCTGGACGAGTATAAGGAGGGCAACATCTCCGTGGATGCTCTGGTCATGGCGCTCTTCGAGCTGCTCAACACGCACGCCAAGGTGAGGCCAACACCAGGGGCAGGGGCAGCTGCTTGTACCTGGTGGGCTGAGCAGAGCTGTTGTCACAGGGTGGACATTGTCACAGGGTGGACACTGTCACAGGGTGGCTCACTGCCTCCAAGGTGATCTGCTCAGGGCAAGGGTGAGGGTATGGAAGGAAAATCCACATGTAGGACGTTATCATAGAATCATCACAGTGTCACAGAATGGTTTGGGTTGGGAGGGACCTTAAAGATCATCTCATTCCCACTCCCTGCCATGGGCAAGGACACCTTCCACTATTCAGAGTTGCTCCAAGCCCTGTCCAACTGGCCTTGGACACTTCCAGGGATGGGGTAACCTGCTCCAGTGCCTCACATTATGGGGGACACAGCCTGGTGTTCAGTGGCTTCTTTGCTCAGAAGAGCTTCTGGTATCATTTAGGACCAAACCTCCTGCTGTGTTAGCTGTGAGTGCATCTCTTGGCCACTGCTGAGCAGGGTGGGAGGGCAGGGTTTCACTTGGACTGTGGTGGTGCTCCAGCCTCTCTGTGCTTGCGTGTCTGCCTGGCCCAGTTCTCGCTGCTGTCAGAGGTGCGGGGTGTGATCTCCCCGCAAGACCTCGACCGCTTCGACAACCTGGTGCTGAAGAGGGAGATCGAGTCCATGAAGGCTCGCCAGCCCGCGGGGCCCAGCGCTGCCACCGACTCCTACTCCATGATGTCCTACAGCGACACCGTCTCCTCCTCCAGCAGCCACTTCACTGCCACCACCGTCAGCTCGGCCCGGGTGAGTCCCTCCTGGCTGATCCTTCTCCTCTCGGCACCTGCTGCTGGCAGCCCCGCAGCAAACTGCCTTTCCCTGGAGCGCTCCAAGGGCATTTCACCCCATGGGGAATCTCCCATGGACTCCTCCAAAGCTTTTGTTCTTCCCGGTGGTCCAGGGGATTTGTAGGTGCTGGGTATCCCTGTGCTCCTGATGCTGAATGAGATGCTACTGTCCCCTGCGTGAGGGGTGGTGCTGCGTGTCACTCTGTCCCCAGTGAGGATGGAGCCTGTATCTCTTCCAGGACCTCCACTGTGCAACAGCAGAGCCACACATTTGAATGACAAACATGGGTTTAAGTGTATAGACAAATATTGCATTTAAATGAAAAAAGAAAAAAGAAAAAAAAAAGCCCTTCTAGACTCTTCTAGGCAGTTAAGATGATGCTAGACAAGTCTCTTAGCCAAATGGGTAATTCAGCTTTGGAATTTGGCCTTTACTGCCTTTTAGAAAGGCACGGAACTAAATATATTTTCAATAAAAAGTATTACAGTGTACACACCAATGTGTAGGATAAAATATTATATGTAGCAGCAGAATGCAGGTTTCATGATGCATAAAAATCACAACCCTCACCTAAGTAATTCCAAAATTGCATCTCCAGACAAAGCAGAAAGGCCGTTATGGGTTTTAAGCCCAACAAACTGCAAAGGGACGCTTTATCTTTAAAATGTCATTTTGTAGGCTAGAGCTGCATCCTCACAGAAATCCCAGCAATGTGCTGCTGCCACACGGTGCCTTCTGCTGGTCAGCAGCTTTTAAATCACCTCTTTAAAGATGCTGGCTGCCTGCTCCCCCTCCCAGTGGGAACCACAGTGGCTGCATCCCATGCCAGCCCCTGCCCACTCTCCAGCACTCAGCTCCCACGTCTCTGCCAGGCCCTCGTCGCACGCACCATCTAATTAAGTTACTGTAATCACCTCAGAGTGTGCAGGCACACAGCCCCCAAATTAATTTCCTAGCCATAAAACGCCTTTCATCATAAATGCATTAGTAACCTTGGAAATTAAACCCTTCCTGAAAGGAATGGGGAACAATGGGCTCTGTGCTGGTTCCGCAGCGAGGGAAGCACCCACAGCTGGAGTGGTGGGATCGGGATGTGGAGGGTCCAGGCTGCACAGCTTGGGGGGAGAGAGAGGAGGGGGCTTTTGGGGCTCTGCCTGCCTACATGGTGTGGTCCAGCCTCCCAAGAAGCCTCGGAGAACATCAGAGCATCAGAGCTGTGCTTTTGTGCCACTGACTTCACAAATACCCACAGGGAAGCCATCTGCTCTGGTCAGGGTGGATCCCAGTGAGATCCTTTCTGGATCGGGAGAAACAAAGCCAGTTCTGCTCTGCTTTCCGAGGACCTGCTGGGAAAACTCTTCTGAAGTATCTGAGGGCTGGCACAGGGCTGCCAGGGCCGTGTGCTGGGTGTGACACCCCGCTCTTGTGCTGTCCCCGTGCCTGGGGCTGTGCCATGTGCTTCAGGTGTGCTGTGCTCTGCCTCCTGCCCCACAACACGTGCCCAGCGTGGCTGCTGGGGCTGGTGTGTGAGAAATGGCCCGGCCCCACTTGGCACATGAGCCCAGAGCTTGGGGAGGGAGACCAGGATGCTCTTCTGGCATAGAGAAGGGAGTGGGCACCATTGTTTTAAGAGCTTCCTTCAAGAACACGTGGTCCCTTGGTCCTCCCTGACCCTGTGGCACCTCTTTGCATGGGTGTTTCCATGAGCTCTGCCTGGGTGTTGGGAACACTGGCACTGGAGATGGTTGTCCCCACTGTTTGCTAAAACAGCTGCCAAGCAAAGAGCACCAGCTCATGGTGGATCAAGGCTTGTCTCAACAGGAGAGAAGGACAAGGGGGTAGAGCTCCCAAACTGCTCCCCCCACCCTGTTCTTCTCTCAGCCCCTGCTCTGTTCCCCTCCCGAGCACCTCTCGCTGGAGAGACTCACCTCAGCCATCACATCCAGCCCTGGATGCAGCTGGATGTGGACTCTGGAGGGTGGGTTGGGGGGGAGGAGGGAGACACTGTGCCGGGATTTGCTCGTCTCTCTTGCTCTACACCCTCCCTGATGTCACATTTTTGCTTTTGTGCTTGTTTTCCACTGCTCTTCCCCTGGCACGTCCCCAGGAGCGGCTCCTGTGGCTCATAGACCTGATGGAGGTAGGGGAGGAGGGCGAGTGCTGCGTTTCCATAGTGGATGGGCTGAGTGTGTGTGAGTGTGTGCCGGGGAAGGCGGGGACGGCCATCCAGGGGCTGACATGTGGCTCCTCCACGTGCACAAACACCTCGTGTCACCCATCTCTGCCTGTTCTCCTGCTGAGCAGAGCCCCTTTGCCCAGCCCAGCTGCAGGTCTTGGTGCTGCAGTGCACACAAGACTCAGCCTTGAGCCAGACCCAGCTGGTACCAGTGTCCTGCCTGCACCGAAGCCCTGAGTGCCACAGGCACCTCAGGGTTGGGGTTTTGGAAGGACCAGCGGTGTGGAAGCCTGTGGACCCCAGAGTGCTCTTCCTGCTCTGCTCTGCCTGCTGCTGTGCTGACTTGCTGTGTGGGCACCCTGGCTAAATACCAGGGGACTCATAGAATCACCAACTGGTTTGGATTGGAAGGGATCTTAAACCTCATCTCATTCCAACACCCTGCCATGGGCAGGGACACCTTCGACCAGCCCAGGTTGCTCCAAGCCCTGTCCAACCTGGCCTTGGACACTCCCAGGGATGGGGCAGCCACAGCTTCTCTGGGCACCTTGTGCCAGGACCTCACCACTATTGTTCTAAAACACTTTGTCCTTCTATCTAGTCTAAACTGACCCTGTTTTAGTTTAAAACCGTCACCCTTATGTCTTATCACAGCACACCCTGTTAAAATAAAATCTGTCCCCATCTTTCTTACAGGCCCCTTCAAGTAGGGGAATGCGACAGTAAGGTTTTCCCAGATCCTTCTCTTCTCAAGCTGAACAATCCCATCTCTCTCAGCCTCTCAGTAGGCTGGTCACACCCCACCACACATCCTCAGGGATGGGGGAGACTCCTCCTTATGGGCCTTGGGTCTGCAAAAATCTGTGCTGCAGTGCAGGCGGGGCAGTATGTGCACATTATGCATGTCCAGCCTTGGAGAAATCCTCACACAGGCTTTGGAGAGGCTGGACGTGGATGTGGGGAGAGCCTAAGGAGCCCCTCTGTCATGTCAGAACTCTTGGCTGGGAGGAGGCTGAGGAAAGCTGCAGGTTCTGTGCTGTGGAGCACATTCCCAGCTCCTCCACTGGGAGGAAATCACAGGGTCAGTGGGTTGGGCACAAGACAGCAAATGGTGGAGCTGGGACTGCTTGGGAGGGAGGACCTCTGGCAGCTGTGAGCCTGGTCCAAAAGGCACATCCCTCTTGGAACAGCTCTTCTACAGCAGAAAACAGCTGTAGCATTCCCAGATGGGGATGATCACAGGCACCCTGACCCGTGGGCCACAGATTTCTTTGGTTTCATGACACTTGACCAGGCTCCCTGTCCCATGAGCTCTCCATGGACTGGAGAGTGAACTTGACCAAAAATAACATGTGAGGCTGAGCAGGCCCTGCCATGGGAAGTGTCCTTCAGGATACTTGGAAATGAGACAAGGCCATGCTTGGCAGTGCCAGCCACGGGAGCTGTGTCTGCCTGTCTGGGTGTCACCAGCACCTCCTGTAAATGCTGGCTCTCAGGATGAGTCCTGCAGAGCAGAGGTTGGTTGTGGACTGCAATAATCAGGTGCAGCATGTCTGACCAGGGCAGTAGGAATTCCTGATCGCTTCCAAGCACAACAGTCTGGCATTCCATTAGTCCCTGCCTCCTGCCTAGCACTCATTCTTAGGATGAAGCAATTGAAACCCCTGTTGGTTTTGTTTTTCTTCTCCACCGCCTCCTAGCAAAGCTGCTGCCATCCAAACATGCCTTCTCCTCCCAGAGCCTGGTTCCACAGGCACTGTCTTGCTCCCAGCTCCCTGGGATATCCCACATGGAGGATTCCCATGTGCTGGGAACAATCCCCTCAGAGGATGAGGATAGAGACAGAGTGAAGCCACTGTATGGAGGTCACTGTGTCACCCTCAGAGCCCCTGAAGTCTGGACCGGGGGCCTGGGGCTCCTCCAGCCCTGCAGCTGCATTCCAGAGTGGGGCAGAGAAGGGAAGAGAGAAGGAAAACTGGGCTTATTCTCAGGCTGGTGCAGCTGATCAAAATTGCAACCCTGTGGGACTCAGACTGAGTAGCTCCGCAAAGCTCTCGTTAGCAGTAACTGGAAATTAAGGGACCTGATTTGGAGCTGAGAGGTTAATTAAAGGTTGGGTTGTGTTCCCCGGGGAGGTGGCAGTTTCTCCACCCTTTAATCTGCAAATGAAAGCTGTCTGCCTGTCTGAAGGATGCTCTCTAGCTCCATCACTCCTGCTGTGGACTCCGTGCAGGGTAGGAAGGACAAACATTGCTCAGCTCCTCTGGCTCCCAGTTTCCATAAGGAACTGGAAAATAGATGGGTAAAGGAGGAGGTAGTGGGCAGGAAGGAGCAGCCTCCTCAATAAAAACTCATTTCTCAGGGCAGTGGCACATGGCTTTGATGAGTGTTTCAGGGGAAATCCAGGAAAGCACAGCCTCAAAACAGCCAAGTCCTGAAAGCAAATGTCCTCGGTTTAAAAGCCATCGTGTTTTATAGCCCAGAGCAATCTCTGTGTAATTGCTTTTGCCCCAAAAGAACTAATTCTGGGGAAAGGCAAGTCTCCTGCTCACACACTGCAGCAGGAAAAGGTGCCCTGAGGAAGATGAGCAGCATCAGGGTCCCAGGCTGGGGGGGAGCAGAGCTGGCAGCAGGATCAGGGGGTGAAGGGCAGCTGCTGTGCCCACCCAGCATGTGCCAGAGAAGTCACATCTCAGTGCAGACTGTCCTCACAAGGCCAGTGCTGGGAAATGGCATGTGATGGGCTTGATGGGCACAGGGTGCAGTGGCAGGACTGGGGGAGGTGGCCCTGGCAGGTTTTAGGGGGCATCAGGCAGACTCTTCTTGTTTTATTAGAGATTTAACGGTGTCTGTTTGACATCAGGCTGCCCCCAACCAGACTGCCCAGAGAAGCTGTGGCTGCCCCATCCCTGGAAGTGTCCAAGGCCAGGTTGGACGGGGCTTGGAACAACCTGGGCTAGTGGAAGGTGTCCCTGTCCATGGCAGGGGGTTGGAATGAGATGAGCTTTAGGGTCCCTTCCAACCCAAACCAGCCTGGGAGTCTTTGTTTCTCTTTCAAAAGCCACCTGCCTTTATGTTGGATTAATTGATGATTTTGCCAGAGGAAGGAATGGTTTCCCAAGTGAAGACTTTACCTGTCACTCCCTGAACAAGCTGTTTCTTTTTGTTCCCATTCTCCAGGGTTCTTTCAAAAGCCACAGAGATAAAAGCACTTTGCATCAATGTTGTTGCTTCTTCTCTAATGCTCTTAATTGTCTCCCGTGTCTATTTTGGGTTGCCAACATCTTACAGGCACAGCAGCAGCCTCCAGCAGCTGGGGGAAATGCAGATGCACCAGCATTTCAACTAATCAGCTGTTTACCCTGCAATAAATAACAGGCACTTAAACACAAACTGTGCCCTGCCAATCCAGCAGGAGGGAACAAACATCCCTGTGAATGTGACAGGAGCCAAATTCACCCTTCCTGAGCAGCAGCAGCCCCTCTCCAGAACAGGATTACTGGGGAAGGGGGGCTGAGTCTGGGTTTGCCCTTCCAGGACCTTGCAGGAGCACTGGGATGTTCCCTCCTGGCAGAGCACCAGAAGCCTGAGCAGAGCCAGCAGCAGGGCCGTGGATTTGGGCTCTGCCCGGGCCAGGCAGAGCTCACCAGGGCAGAGCTGCACCCATGCTGTGCCCCCTATTCTGCCATCCCTCCTGGGGCTTGGCCAGGGTTCCTGCCTGCTCTGCTTGGCTGTATCCATGTCCTCTCCCTGGGTCCATCCTGACCGACAGCTGCCCCTGCACAGACAAACTGACAGATTCCCATAGCCCTTCCAGATTTCTGGAGCTGTCTTGTGTTTAAAACTGTGGTGTGACATTTCCTGGTGACATTTTGACTCATCAAGGGAAAGCAGCTTTGGTTTGCATGAGACCCACTGTTCTGGGTTGCAAGGGAGAGGTGTTTTAAACTTTCCTATTGCCCTTCTCCCAGAAAGAATCCAGATATTGAACCTGCAGCCCTCAGAGCTTCCAAATTAAGCAGGAGGAGCTGATCTGGGTCTATTGGAGCTCACTCCTCTACAGGGGAGCTCATCCCAGTAGGTCATGTCCACAGCATGCTTTGGGAACACTTCTTAGCCTGGGAGAACCTGTATGCCACAAAGCTGCTTTGCTCCTGTGATGTGTGAGCCTCCAGGGAACCTCCAAGGAAACGAAAACCTTTGGGTGAAAGATTGGCCTTGCATGGGGAGGGGTTTAGGGAATAACCTGCATGTTCCCTGTCACCCTGGCACTGTGGTGGCCGTTCTTGAAGCTCTGACATGGTTTTCTCTGCCTTCTTTGCCCTCTCAGAACACATCAGAACTGGAGGGAGCTGGGGACTGCCACCAAAGCAGCATCAACACCCTGCCAGATGTGTCCCTGGTAAGGCCCTGCACGGAGCTGGAGGAAAACTGGGGGTACCAAGTTTTGCCTCAACTTCAGTAGCTCTGCTACATCAACACCCCAAGGCTATCAGAGAAGCCAAATTGGCTAGGAGAAGGATTCTGGCTGGCTGAGCAGGAGCAGCATTGTGGGAGACAAAGCAAAGGTTGGGTGATTTGTCCTCTAATTGTCCTCATTTGTAAATCATATTCTTGCTGTCAGAAGGTCAGAAAGGGGTTTCTATGAGAACCTTTTCATTTAGCCATGGTCACTATGAAAAGATAAAGATACGAGTGATGCTGAGCCTGAGGAAGTTCTGGGGAAGTTCTCACAGCTGGGCATGGTGTCCTAAAAACTCATGTTCTTGGTTTGGCAGGATGATATCTCCTCCTTCCCAGACGAACCACCCAACTTCAAGCCTCCACCTCCTCCTTCAGCTCCTCAGCTGCTGGACCCCTCTGCTGCCCAGCACAGGAACCCAGGGAAGGACAAGCCCAAGCGTCCCTCCTCCGAGTCCTCCCAGTCAGGCCTTTTCTTTGTGGCTCCCCGGAACCCCACACCCCCTCCCAATGCCCCCGAGAAGGACACAGTCAGCATGACCTCCACTGCCACCACATCCACCGAGGATTCAGCCCCCAGCGCCATCTACGCCACCATCTCCCCATCCCTGCACAGCTCCCGGAGGCAGATGGATGCCCAGCTCTCCTTGGTCAGCCAGCACCCCATCGGGCCCTTCCCCAGGGTCCAGTCCCCAACCAGGTTGAAGAGCCCATCCCCGGAGGGCACCACGGCTGGTGTGCCCCAGAGCCCCCCTTCCCCATCCCCTCCTCCTCCTCCTGCCCACCCGGCGCCCCCTCCCCCGGACAAGGGCAGCCCCCAGGCCGTGGCCAACCAGCACTTCATCATGGTGGAGGTGCACCAGCCCAACAGCGAGCCCGACGTCAACGAAGTGAGGCCCCTGCCCCAGGCCAGAGGTGGGTGGCTTGTGTTCTTCAAGAGAGAAACAGGAGAGGAGGCAGATCTGGAGATCCCAGATCTCATGGCGGAGGACTGAAGCCCCTCTGCTCTGGAGCCAGGCTGGGAGAGCTGGGGGTGTTCACCTGGAGAAGAGAAGACTCCTGGAAGAACTTAGAGCCCCTTCCAGTGCCATGGGTCACTTGGAGAGGGAGAGGGGAGTCCCAAGGGGTCCCTCGGAGATGGAGAGGGAGTGTGATACCTGGAGGTCCCTTGGAGATGGAGAGGGAAGGGAGTACAAAGTGGGGGGTCCCTCACAGATGAAGAGGGAAGGGGGTCCAAGGGGATCCCTCAGAGATGGAGAAGGAAGGGGGTCCTGGGGTATCCCTTGGAGAAGAAGAAAGAGTGAGGACCCGGGAAGTTCCTCAGAGATGGAGAAGGAACGGGGGTCTTGGGGGTTCCCCGGAGATGGAGAAGGAAGGGGGTCCCGGGGATCCCTCGGGGATGAAGAAGGAAGGGGGTCCCTCGGGATACCTCGGGGATGGAGAAGGAAGGGGGTCCCTCGGGATACCTCGGGGATGGAGAAGGAAGGGGGTCCCTCGGGATACCTCGGGGATGGAGAAGGAAGGGGGTCCCGGGGGTGCCCGGGGTGTCCAGGTTGTACCCCCGACCCCGCCGCGCTGCGGGACCGACACGAGTGGCAATGTTGCCCTCCTGTGGCCCCGTGCCGTCACTGCAATGGGTTCATTAACCGCGGGTTAATTAGGGTGAGCCTCCTCCTGCCCACTCCTGCCCGGGAGGTGTCCGCAGTGAGACCCCAACCCCTCCGAGTGCCGGGGTGGCTGTCCCGGACACCCAGCGCTGTCTGCAGGTGCTGCTGCACCGCTGTTCCCAACATCCCAGAGCCTCGATCCGCACTTGGAGTCTGTATTCTCCAAATAGACCAGAAGGCTCCTTTATGGTAGCACCTCTTTGCTCGGGTCCGTCCCAATCTCCTCCCATGTGGAACATGATCTGAATAAACTGGCCTCTAGCAGGATCCCTAAACTCATCACTCTCTCCCTGCATCCCAGTTTGGGGTCTGGGTTGGATCCTGGACCTGAGTAAGAGGCCAGTTGTCCCTTGGTGCTGCTTGTGCACAGCTCTGCTCTCCTGACAGGAGGGTGCAGCCAGGTGGGGATCAGTCTCTTCTCCCAGGTAAGGAGTGACAGGACAAAAGGAAACAGCCCCAAGTTGTGGAGGTCCAGCTTGGATATCGGGGAAAGAAAGAGTGGTCAGGCATTGGGAGAGGTTGCTCAGGGCAGGGGTGGAGCCACCAACTCTGGAGGGATTTAAAAGCCATGTAGACGTGGCACCTGGGGACATGGGTTAGCAGTGACCTTGGCAGAGCTGGCGGCGGGGGGCAGTTGGACTCGGTGAGCCTTTTCCAACCTAAGCAATTCCGTGATTTAGAAGTGGTCTCTGAAGCCCAGCTGGCAGTCCCAGGGTAGCTGCCCACGGCCCATCCCTGGTGCCCACTGACCCGCGTGTCTCCCCAGCCTCCACGCTCTCCCAGCTGTCGGACAGCGGGCAGACCCTCAGCGAGGACAGCGGGGTGGACATCGGGGAGCTCGAGACGAGCGCCAAGGACAAGAGCCGGCAGCCGGGCCCTGGGAAGAGCCGGAGCCTCAAGGAGCCCACGAGGAGCGAGGGAGCTGCGGAAGGGGCCTCCAAGCCGGTGAGGCTGGGTGCCCAGGGGGGCTGCTGGCCACGGGAGGGGGCACCCAGGGCTGGTCCACTCTGCCTCATCCAGCCAGTTCTGCTCCCTCTGCCCACCAGGCAACAACCACTGTTCGGTGCTTTGATGGGTTATTTATCCTCTTTAGTGAGTCATGTCTCTGGTGGGCTGATTTGTGGGGAAAGTGGTCAGGAATGGCTGAGAGGGGCACTGTAGGGCTGAGTCTCTCCATGCTGGGTAAATCCAGTCCCTCCGAGCTACTTGGGGCATGGCAGAGTCCCTGGCCCTGAGGGAACATCCCCAGGGCGCAGTGTCACATAAATGAAGTCACCTGTCGCCTGGAAGGGAAGGTGATAGGAGGTATCAGGCATAAACTGGAGGGTTTCTGATCATGGTGAGGTAGAGAGCTGCTCTGCTCGTCCCCAAGCCCTTCCATACCTGCCCATGGTTGGGACCTTGGATATCAGGAGTGTCTGTTCCTCTCTGGTGGCAGCCAGCCGTGAGTGTCCCTGCCTGCGGTGGGGGCCTGGCCAAGGCAGCGTGTCCAGCCTCCCTTGGCAGCACTGTCCTCTCTGCCCACAGCCAGGGCTCCTGGAGCCCACGTCGTGTCTGATCCGAGTATCCAAGAGTGCCCCGACCTTGGGCATCGCCATCGAGGGGGGAGCAAACACGCGGCAGCCGCTGCCCCGCATCGTCACCATCCAGGTAGGGTGGGCTGAGAACGGGAAGAACTCCATGAACGTCCCGTCCCTCTCTTCCCTGGATAGGCTGGGAAGGCCCTTGAGCCACAGCCAGAGCACAGGGAGGATTTTGGAGGTGGTTTCTCCTCCTACAGTCCTGCAGCTCCCCAGGCATCGTTCTGCTCTGGGGGTTTGCTGAGGGTTGCATCCGTGTCCCATGGATGATCCCACACCGTAACAGACATCCTGGGAGCCAAAGGTTTGCTGCAGACATTTCAGAGGGAGTCGGGGCAGCCCTGCAAGCTTGGCTGGTGTCTCCAGATGTCTGGAAACTCCCAGACAGAGGACTGGGGAGGGGGAGTGGTGGATGAGAGCCAGGGAACTGAGCCCTCTGGAGCCGTCTCCCTGTTTGCTGTTTACTTGGGGCAAAATTCAAGTTATTTACAGCAAAAGAAAAGCAGAGCTGACTGTGCCTTGGTTATTCTTGGCCATCCCAGCTGGCGCCACGCTCCAGGAGCAATCAGGAGGGAAGCCAAATTCATCCCCTCTCTCCAAAAAGTGAAATATCTCCTTATCCATCACATTCATTTACCGGTTCAGGGCGAACATGATGGATATGAAATGTTTCCCTTTTTTTTTTTTTTCCCAAAATCCACCGAGGGAATGAGAGCTGACCACCCCTCTCTTGCAGCGTGGGGGCTCAGCACACAACTGTGGGAAGCTGAAGGTCGGCCACGTCATTTTGGAGGTGAACGGCACGGGACTCCGAGGCAAAGAGCACCGGGAGGCCGCCCGCATCATCGCTGAGGCCTTCAAGCTGAAGGAAAAGGACTACATTGATTTCTTGGTCACAGAATTCAACGTGGCCCTTTAGGAATGGGGGTTTGGGAGCGTGGAGTGGGATGGGGATGAAGGACAGCGCCGAGGTGTGAAAGCAGCGTCCCACCACGCAGAGCCCTCGCCCGCACGCACAGACTCCCCCAGCTTGTCCCCAGATGTCCCCTCGCCCTCTGCAGACTCACTGCCTGGGTAGGACGGGCAGAAATCACTGCACAGCCCTCGAAGTCTCCACCCCTGTCCTGTCTGGGGTAGGGAACACCCTCTCCCCCTGGGCCAGGTGGGAGGATGGCNGCCCAGTCCCATCCCATTCCCATCCAATCCCTGTTCCCATCCCACGCCATTCCCATCCCACTCCCACCCCCATCGCATTCCCATCCTATCTCATCCTCTCCCCATCCCATCTGCAACCCTGTCGCATCCCTTCCTTATCCCTACTCCATCCCAATCCCTGCCATCCTATGGGATCCTATCCTCAGGGATAGGAAAGGGCAGGGGTACCTACAGGGCTTC